>VXBP01005781.1:65128-103993 GCA_013400115.1 Rhinopomastus cyanomelas
CGCAGGCGGTGGTGGCGGCCGTGGCGGGGGGCGGCCCCGCGGCCTCTCCTGTGCCTGCGCGGTCGGGGTGCGGCCCGGGCTGGCGACGTGAGGCGGCGGCACAGCGCCGTGAGTACGGGCAGGGCAGGGGGGTACCGGGGCCTAGCGCGGAGAGGGGAGCCGCCAGGGGCCTGGCGCGCTGCAGCGGAGCGGGAGGCGACGGTCGGGAACGGAGGCACTGCAGAGAGGGAGCTCTCGGGCAGGGGTTGCCGGTGGTGGCGGTGGGAACGCTGCCGGAGTTACACAAGGGTCGGGTTCAGCCTGGGTCACTGTCAACCTGACACGAAGGGAGCAGCTCGCAGGGTCCCCCAGGACTCCCCCCGTTCCCCACCCCTGTGTCTCAGCTCTCCGTCGGCAACAGCTCGCTCTGGCACCTTCCGAGAGCAAACCCGGGCCCGTTCCTCGGCAGAGCTCCCTGTGACACACTCCTGTCCCTTCACAGCGCCAGGCCCCCTCCTTGTCACTCTCCTCCCTGAACCCCGTCTCCTCCCAGGCCCCCTCTGCACCCTGAACCGTCTGTACAGTGAGTTCACGCTGTTGTAGGAACCATTCTCTTACATCCCAAATGAGTGAGGAAGGCTAGAAAACGAAGCCCTAAAATGCAGTTCACCACCTGCTGAGTGCTTTTATACCTCAGTGCCCTCAAAACGTTAAGGTCTGGCAGAAGCTGACACAGTGGGGGAACCTCTCCTCTTGCTGCCTGTATATCAGTTCATAGAATGCCTTGGGTTGGAAGGGACCTTAAAGATCATCCAGTTTCATTCCCTTTGTCATGGATCATCCCGTTCCAGACCCTTTGTCATGGGTCATCCTGTTCTAGTCCCTGCCAAAGGGTTCTCCAGAAGCCTTTGCCATTGTTGCATTTTCTCCTCTCTTTACCTGAGGCACAGAAAGCTGGCTGATACCAGGCTCTGCTTACAGTTCTGTGTGTCAAATGTTCTAAGGGCAGAGAAGAAATGTGAATTAAAAGGAGAAATAGTTCTGTTTCTCAGGGAACTTGGGATGGGGGTGGAATTCCTGATCTTTGGCAGAGGGTAGGAATGAGCACTACTGACAGCTAATCGGGGGATTGGACTAGATGACCTTTCGAGGTCCCTTCCAATTCGTAATGTTCTGTGACTCTATGAATAAGTGCAGATGGAAGTAGCGACAGTTCAGGTGACAGCTCTTGGTGTTGGGAACTTTTCCTGCTACAGAGCCCAAGGAAGTTGTGGCTGCCACATCCCTGGCAGTGTTTAAGGCCAGGTTGGTTGGGGCCCTGAGTAACCTGATCCTAGTGAAGGTGACCCTGCTTGTGCAGGGGAGGTTGGAACTAGATGATCTTTAACCTCCCTTCCAATGCCAGCCAGCCTGTGATTCTATGATTCTATGACTTAACTCTTGGAACACCCTGCTGCCTTCCTGGTCGCAGGCAGAGGGAGGTTTGTTCAAAGTGTTATGGGCTCTGTCTCTGGCCGCAGGCTGATGGATCCCCCTGGCACTGCCAAAGCCTGGAGAACAGCTCTGGCAGTGCTGAAAAGAGCAGCTCAACAGATCGCCTCCGCTTCTTTTGAAGTGAGTTGCTTGAGCAAATCTCTAGCTTGAGAAATCAGACTGCTTTGTAACCCCCAAGGCTTTGGGTAGCTGAGGAGTTGCTGCTCTTTTGGAAACTCTTTCCAATTCTATTGCACCATTACTGAGTCTACACCAAGTGTTGAAGCCATGTACTTATCTGGAGTGAGGCCTTTGCCAAAAACTGAAGACTTACTTTTTCCAGCTGAGTCATCCCAGCAGATAAAGCTTTTAAAAACAAACAAACAAATAGAACAAGTAACAGCAAGGCCAAAAAAAGCCCTGGAGAAATGAAATCCCTAGTACTGCAAATAGGTCTTAACATTTGAACACTTATAGTTGTTGGGTGTTTTAAAGAGATGGCTGGCATGTAGAAAGCTGGTCTGGTGCTGCTTTTCTTAGCAGAACTCCTCAAGCTGGTCACTTGATACCTCTTTCCCCTCTTTTTTCCCCAGTGCTTTGGCTGTTGTGTGTTTTTTAGCAGCAATTTGGGCTGCTATGTGGTAGTTGAGTGGGTTTTGAACTCGTGAAGCACTGCCCACACACATCATTTGCAGCGGTGTGGTTGTGACAGAGTTTGATTTAAAGTTCTAGGTGACCTGTATTACAGGTGAACCTTATCTATAGGAAACTGCAAGTTCCCAGCTCTTACCCTTAAGTTTCTGTGTGCTCTGAGATCTTTATCTAGACAATGTGGCTTTTTATTCTCCAGCAGAAACTCTGGCTTCTGGGAAAAGGAGGGCACCACCACCCCCCAATAAAAAGGTTATTTGTCATTTTTATATTGCAGACCCTTCAGCTGCCAGCCTGGGTGGCACTTTTCTGTGGCATCTGTTGGGGAGTTCCCTGGGGACGGTACTGGCTTAAGAGCTGCCTTAGTAAGGTCTGAACAAGCTTACCTTGGAAGTGCTTAGTGAAAGCTGGCTGATTATTCTCCCCTATCAGGGTAAAAGGACTGTTAAGGAGTGAAGACATTCTTGAGGAGGGTACAGACATGCTATTGGCAAACCAGTGGTGTAGCAGCTGCTCTCAGCCTTTTAATTGCTGAATTAGCTTGTAGAATATGAAGGAGCAGCTTGCTGGCTCCTCGTGTGGGTTTGTTCCAAACCAGGTCTGAGGCAGTGCAAAGCACTGTGCTGCTCAGCCTTTGGCTTGGCCTAATTAAAGTTGTGTTTCTGGCTGGGAAAGGTGTGCTGCAGTCTGGAAATCCTCCCCACAAACCTATGCCAGTAGGACCTGCTGGTTTGGAGAAGGAGGCTGACGAAAGAGCTGTGAACACAGGGGAAGCCCATTAATAAGCAGGTGGAAGAGCAGTGGTGTTTACTTACTAATAAAGTGCACAGGGAACCTCCCCAGGTTGCTCCTCAGCTTGCAGGAGCAGACATGGGGGAGGCTCCTGTGCCTGGCTCTCTACTGAGAGGCTGAGGGGCTTGACTCAAGTTCAAGTGGGTCCAAGAGCTGTGAGGAGCAAGGAGGCAGCGACTGGGTGATGAAAAGTAGCCGATGGGTAAACGCAAGTGGCCGCCAAGTGAGATGACTCAAGTGGGAGCAGAGAGCTGCACTGTGGAGGCTAACTGGTTGCTGGGCTCTCCAGGGCAAGAGATGAGTCAGACTGGGGAGACCAAGAGCAACTGATTGAAGAAAAGCAGGAAGTGGTTGTGAAACAGGGTGCTAGGGGAAGTGGTATTGGGTGACAGGTTCTGGTTTGCCCTGGGCACTGCTAATCTTTAGTTTGGATCATGAGGAGGGGACAGAGTCAACAAGGGAAGAATGTTTTGTTTGGAAGTTTCACCTCTCTTGAGAACCTAGACAAAACCCAAGTGTTGTTAGGGCTTGAAGAAGGGACTTCTTCCTAAGATCTAGTCTGAATCTCTTCTCACAGAATCACAGAACATTAGGGACTGGAAGGGACCTTGAGAGATCATCCAGGGCAATCCCCCTGCCAGAGCAGGATCACCTAGACCAAGTCACATGGGATCATATCCAGGCTCTCCCTCAGTTTCAAGCCATCTCCCCTTGCCCTATTGCTGGATCCCCTTGGGAAAAATCCCTCTCCAGCCATCCTGTAGGTTTCCTTCAGATATTAGAGGGCAGCTAGAAGGTCCCCTTAGAGTTCTTCTCTAGCTCCCTCAGCCTGTTGTTACAGCAGAGGGGCTCCAGCCCTTAAATCATCTTTGTGGCCTCCTCTGGACTCGTTCCAGCAGTTCTGTGTCCTTCGGATGTTGAGGACCACAGACCTGGATGTGGTATTGGAGGTGGGGTCTCATGTGAGCTCCATTGAGGAGGATGCCCATCACTGATTTAGTACAACTTTGCTCTTTTCAGAGCAGACTGAACGAAAAACACGAGTGGTGGAGTTCATTTACCTCTCTGTTCAAATATTTATGGCTAAATCTACTCTGTCCATTCTTCCTCTTTGAAAAAAAGACATTGCCTAACACTTGTGCACCACTTTCACTCCAGAACCATCTAAGTGATTCGGAGAGGGTAGGACAGAGCGTGTTTTGTGTGAAATAAGTGGTTTTTCCAGTTTATAGATGGGGAAACAGGTTTGAGACTAGACTTGTCCTTAAAGATACAAGCACTGACCTGTGTGAAACAGGGCTAGCACTGGCAGTTTTATTCCTTTACCTTGGCTTTATCCAAATCACTTCTTCCTAGTGAGGCTGACAGAGCACTGGAAGGGGCTGCCCAGGGGGTTGTGGAGTCTCCTTCTCTGGAGATGTTTAAAACCCACCTGGATGTGTTCCTGTGTGACTGGATCTAGGGGATCCTGCTGTGGTGGGGGGACTGGACTGGATGATCTTTCAAGGTCCCTTCCAGTCCCTGATGACTGGATCTAGGGGATCCTGCTGTGTCAGGGGATTGGACTGGATGATCTTTCGAGGTCCCTTCCAATCCCTGATGGTCTGTGGTTCCTTATTCTTCTGCTGCCAGACTGCAGCTTAGTTTTCCTGAGTGAGCCCCAGCTGCCCTCTCTGTGCTGGAAAACACCCTCCAGCAGGAGGGCCAGCCCCACATACCTTCCCCAGATACTCTTGCAGCGCCCTGGTGCAGGTTTTGGCCAGCACTCGCTGTTGCTGGCACTAAAATAGACTGTGCCAGGAGCACAGCAGCTGGCCACGTGCTTCTCACTCCTGCAGAGCGGGTTGGTACCTCCGAGCGTGCGGAGCTGTGAGACAAGCCTGACCTCGGTGGTTTTTTTGGAAGGGAACCATATGTGGTTTTCTCTTGGCTTTTCCATGCAGCCCTTCATTCTCCCTCCCCTCCCCAGGAAATCCCTTCTCCTGCCAACAGGAGCCGGCGGAATGTGCTGTTTGTTTACCTTCTCACTCCTTCAGCCTACTGACCTTCCCACCTCGGAGTGGTAATCCTGACAGGCTGGGCTCAGCCCTTCAATCCCTGTGACAGCGCTGCAGGGGCCAGTGTTTTCAGATAAAAGGACTGGTGCCAGAACTCGTTTTGCCCAGGCTTTACGTAGAGGGGCGAGGCTGTGGGGTTCTGCAAGGCTGGGCTGTCCTCTCACCTCTCTCTTTGTGCCCTGGCTGGCAGCAGCTCCCTTTAGTGTTGCTGCATGTCCTGATGTGCTGTGGGACAGCAGGGAAGAGCTTGCTTCCCACACTCTTCCCACTTCCAGTATCCCCCTGCATGGATTTGGGGCGATAAGCTACAAGTACCTCCTTCCCACAGTTGTCCTGCTGCATGAACTGAAGGCAAACTTGTGGAAAGTCAAGAGAAAGACTGATGAGGAGAGGCTGAGGGAGCTGGGGGTGTTTAGCCTGGAGAAGAGGAGACTCAGGGGGGACCTTCTGCCTCTCTACAGCTCCTTGAAAGGAGGTTGTAGTCAGGTTGGAGTCAGGCTCTTCTCCCAGACAACCAGTGCCAGGATGAGAGGGCAGAGCCTGAAGCTGCCAGAGGAGGCTTAGGTTGGATGTCAGGAAGCCCTTCCTCATGGAGAGGGTGACCAGAGCCTGGACTGGACTGCCCAGGGCAGTGGGGGAATCCCCATCCCTGGAGGTGTCGAAGGCCACCCTGGCTGTGGCCCGTAGCGCCCTGGTCTGGCCACTGTGGTGACGTTAGGTGCTGGTCTGGGCTGGCTGAGCTCAGAGGGCTTTCTCAGCCTCAATCCTTCCACGATTCCTTCCCAGCACTACTGACACTTTCTCACCTGACCTTCTGTTGCTATCCCTCCTCAGCTCCACTCTTCTGGCTCCTCTCAGCAGCTCTATCTCTGTAAAACCACCTGTGAAACAGTATTTTTAAAACCATCTGAAATTCCTGGAGTAAGATGTCTTACAGGCTAGAGTGGAAACAACCCCACTGGTGTAGGTGATGTGGTAGAAGCGTGTCTCCTGGATGCTGCCATCCCTGATTAGAGAAGCCCTCAATGCTCAGGGTTTTATAATAATCCAAGTGAGGAAATCCTGTGTTTACAGCACTTAGGAAAATTGCTGCTTGGAGACAGTCTCCTCTTTGAGCTGTTCACACACTCTGACTTAGCTGGCCTTAGCCCATTGGTCAGGTTGGTAAATCCCTTAAGCAGGCACTGGTCTTCCCTTTGTTTTGCAGCCCTGTTGTGCTCAGGCTCTCCTCGGTGCCTCCTACAAGTGTAGCTTGGATTTTACTCTGTCCTGCTGGAAGGCAGGGCAGTGCCTGGGGAGGAAGTGGGTTGTGCTCCTAACACCTGTTAAACTGATAATTCCTCCACACTTTGTTGTAGCACCTAGTAGTTCACCTCTCTGCCCTGGTGAGACCACAGCTGGAATAATGTGTCCTGTTCTGGGCCACTCAGATCCAGAAGGGCACAGAATAGGTGGAGGGAGTCCAGTGTAGAACCACAGAGGTGATGAAGGGAGTGGAGCATCTCCCTGCTGAGGAAAGGCTGAGGGAGCTGGGGCTCTGGAGCTGGGAGAAAAGGAGTCTGATGGGTGACCCCATGAATGTTGATAAATATGTGAAGGGTGGGTGTCAGGAGGATGGAGCCAGGCTCTGCTCAGGGGCATCTAATGATAGGACAAGGGGCAGCGGGTGTGAGCTGGAAAATAGGGGGTTCCATATAAATATGAGAAGGACCTTCTTCCCAGTGAGGCTGACAGAGCACTGGAAGAGGCTGCCCAGGGGGGTTGTGGAGTCTCCATCTCTGGAGATGTTTAAAACCCACCTGGAGATGTTCCTGTGTGAGTGGATCTAGGGGATCCTGCTGTGGTGGGGGGATTGGAGTGGATGATCTTTCGAGGTCCCTTCCAACCCCTAACATCCTGTTATTTTCTTTGTGCCATCACTCAAGCCTCTGGACAGAGGTGGATGAACAGATGTATAGGGAAGGCTGTGGGAGCTCCTAGTCCTTCCTGTTCCCCCCCCCCCCCCCCCTTTGTGTTCCTGCACTGCCCTAAAGAAAAGGGTCTCCCACACAACTGTGAGCCTTGGGGAGAGCCTGAGAAGCAGAGCACACGGGGACAACACTTCTGGCAACAGGCAAGTGTCCCCAGCTGAGTGGTTCCACAAGTGGGGAACTTTGCAGCAGCTCTGGGACACACAGGAGTTTAACCCCAGCAGCTCAGGCATCAGCATGTGGTGCTTGGGAGTGAGTGGAGCTGGGAGAGAAGGTATTTTTGCTGCATTTCTCTGACATCTTACCCCTCCCTACAGAAGCTCCAACCAGGGGAGTTGCCAGACACCACTGTGAAGCACATCTGACTCCTGCTGCCACAGGGCCCCGCCAGCTGGCCACCATGTACTGCCTGCAGTGGCTGCTGCCTGTCCTGCTCATACCCAAGCCCCTCAACCCAGCGCTGTGGTTCAGTCACTCAATGTTCATGGGCTTCTACCTGCTCAGCTTCCTCCTGGAACGGAAACCTTGCACGATTTGTGCCTTCGTCTTCCTGGCAGCCCTGGTCCTCATCTGCTACAGCTGCTGGGGGAACTGCTTCTTGTATCACTGCACAGGATCCCAGTTGCCGGAATCAGCTCACGATCCCAGCATAGTGGGCACCTAGAAGACACTAATCTTCCAGTCTCCTGAGGGCTCTTGGTTTTGCTTTGAAAAAGGGGGTGGGCTAGGGAGGAGGGGGGTGTTAGGCATGCAACTGGAGTAAACCCAGCCTGTTCCCGTAACTGTGTGTGGACTGGAGTGGCAAATTCCTCCCCCTCTGCCTGTGAAACTCGACTTTGTTTACTGTGTGAACTCTGGCAGCACCACCTGCTTTGTTTTTTAGAAGCAGAAATCTTTTCCCTTCCCATATCAATGGGAATGGACACCAGCCCTCTGAACTGAGAACTGGTGGAGGACCGAGCTGCTGGCCCCTGCCTGGCTGCTGTGTGGCAGCGGAGTCTTGTGTCACTCCCTCGTCTGCACTGGGCCACAGTGGTCTAACTCAGGGCTCTCGGCCCACTGATTCCACCAGAGAAGCTACAACACTCTCTCTCTCTCCATCCTTCTCTCTGCGGGGAAGCAGCCTTCCCACCTTGCTGATCAAGGGCAAGCTCAACAGCTCACAGATGCACTTGGCCAAAAGCTGCTGGAGCCAGAGGCAGCTGAGTCACCTCCTCCTGCTGCTCGGGCTGCCAAAGGGACGCGTGCAGGGCCCCAGTGCTGTCTGACCTGCTGCTCCGAGACCTTGGCCTGAGAGCCTCACTTATGCTGCTGCTTTTATAAAGCCACACAGGTAGCAGAGACTGTTTCTTCCCCTCCTCCCAGACTGCCAGGGCTTACCAAGGTGTTGACTGTTGGAATGAAGAACCAGTGTGCTGAAAGGCGTGGGCTTCCAGAAGCCACTGTGAACCTCACTCTGCCAAAGCCACACTAGCCCAAAAGGCCAGGGGGTGGGCAGGATGCTGAGGTGGAGGCATAGCTTGAAGCAGGAAATGCTCCCACCCTTCTCAGTGCAAGTGTTTTCAGGACAGGGCTGACAGAAGGTGCTGGTGCTACCATCCGGAGAGAAGGGATGGGGCTGGAGGAGCGCCTGGGGTCTCCACCTCCCCTGGCAGAAGGATGCCAGGGCAGTCCTGCGGCAGCACAGAGCTCCCTACACCCCCGTGCAGCTCCTGGGGAACCCAGCCTGGGGCAGAGGTTGGTTTGTGGGAGCCCTCAGAGGCTAACACAAAACGCTGCCTCGCAGCTTTAAAGGGTTCCCTCGCCTCTGCCATCTGTTTGTCTGTCCTGCCTCTCGTAGTGGAGAGCAGCAGCAGAACTGGCTGCTGCTGACCCGAGGAAGTTGGAGTTAGGAGGTTGTGAAACTTCCAGAGTATTGTTTGTTCATTGCACAGCTGTTCACAACGTTGAATAAAGCTTTATAAACTTTGCTCCGTGGCCTCCTGCCCAGCGTGATGCGTCGGCTGCTCACAGCCAGTGCCTGAGCCCCAGCCATCGTGTGTGTCTGTATTGTTCTGCTCCCAGCAAGTCCCTCTGCCTGCCCTGCAGCTCCCAGTACTGACTCTCCTCAGACCAAGAACCCAGCAGCTCCTGAGAACAGTCTCACAACCAGATTTGACCTCCTGTTGGTATCTCTGCACTGATGTGAGACTCCCCTTTCCTTCCTGCTCATGAAATGAAACCAGAGCCGTGTCCTGAAAGCTGCTAATCACAGAACATGAGGGATTGGAAGGGACTTTGAGAGACTGTCCCCCTGCCACAGAAGGATAACCCAAGACACCCCAGGGGAAGGTTTGGTTGTGTCAGCCCTTCCCCAGCTTTGGCCTGACCCTGTGTTCCACTGGGGGAGAAGTGGGGGCAGACACTGCAGCCACACACAGGGCTTTCTCCACAGCACCCAGGAGCACCTCAGGGAGCTGAAGGGCCCAGGAGCTGTGCTGCTGGTGCTGAAACTGGCTCCTGCTGCCCTTGCTCCAACCCTGGAGACCAAGTCCAAGTCGGAAAGGGTTCAGAGATGCTAACACATCCAAGCAGCAGCGAGTGCCACATCACCAAGAAGAGCTGTGACAGCTCTGTCACCTGTCTGGCTGAGGAAATCCCAGTAACCATCACACCAGCTACAGCACAAACAGCAACGAGAGCAGGGAAGGGAGGGCATCTCCTTTGCAAGCTGCAGCAGGGCTGCTGTCTGCGCTCTGAGAGACTTTCAGCTGATGCAGTCGCTTCTTTCAAGTGAGTGGTGGGGTTGCTGCAGGCCAAGCTGCACCCCACAGCCATTTAAATAAACCCCAGCCACAAAGGCAGACAGTCCTGAGATGGGCACGAGCTCTGGCTCTGTAGCTGGGGTTCAGGATGTGGCTGCAGCTGTCCCTGCTGCTGCAACGTCCAGCTTGGAGCAAAAGGTACTTCAGAGGAGCCAGTGTAGACACTGATGGGCTGGGGGAGCTGGGTCTCTTGAGCTTGGAAAAAAGGTGACTGAAGGGTGACCCCGTGAGTGTTGATCAATGTGTGAAGGGTGGGTGTCAGGAGGATGGAGCCAGGCTCTGCTCAGTGGCACCCAGTGACAGGAAAAGGGGCAGTGGGTGTGAGCTGGAGCAGAGGAGGTTCCACATCAGTGTGAGAAGGAACTTCTTCCCAGTGAGGGTGACAGAGCCCTGGCAGGGGCTGCCCAAAGGGTTGTGGAGTCTCCTTCTCTGAAGATATTTAAAACCCACCTGGACATGTTCCTGTGTGAGTGGATCTAGGGGATCCTGCTGTGGTGGGGGGACTGGACTGGATGGTCTTTGGAGGTCCCTTCCAATCCCTAGCGCTCAGTGATAAATCTCTCTGGAGCCCTCCCACTTTAAGTCCTAGAATCATAACAGCTTGAAAGGACCTTCAGGAGACCTCCAGGATCATCAAGTCCAGCCCTCACCCAACATAGATTCATCCAGGTTGGAAAAGACCCCTGGGATCATTGAGTCCAGCCACCAACCCCACTCTATAAGATCACCCCTAAACCAGACCCCCAACACTACATCTAAGCGACTTTTAAACACATCCGGGGTGGCAACTCAAACACATCTCCCCAACCCCTAGACCATGACCTCAAGTGCTCTAGCTACTCGGTTTTTAAACACCCCCAGGGATGGGGACTCCACCACCTCCCAAGTGCAGACAAAGAACCCACCTGGAGATTCACAGAGCCCTCTCCAGCAGGCTCCCACCCTCTGCGGGACACCGATAGCATCTTCCTTGTAGAGACCGAGGAAGCGACTTCAGCAGGGTCAGACAGCAAGCCCCAGGCACCAGGAGGAACCCAGCCAGGTCTCACCCTGTGCTGACGCCCTGCTTGTCCTCTGTGCAGAGAGGCCCTGAGAAACCAGCCTGCGACTGCAGAGCAGGTCAGACCTGATGGCTCTGGGAAAGCAGCGTCGCAGCCTCCTGCTCACGCAGGGAGGGGCTTTGCCCTGGTGTCAAGGAGATTCTCCACCAGGGTGGCCGTCCCTTGTGTCCTGGAGGCACTGAACCTTCACAGGCTGAGGAAGACCTTCAGGATCATCAAGCCCGACCAATAACCCAGCTCTACCAAGTTCACCAGTTAAAACCCTTCCCCAGTACAAAGCAGCCAGCGCAGGACCCCCACCCCAGCCCCCCAAATCCTCTCCTGGATTCACAGTGCACACCAGGAGCATGAGGCAAACAGCAGGATTAAATCCATCAGAGGACACACATGGTGTGATAATCCCCAGGAGCATCTGCCCAGCTCGGGCTGGGAACCCCTGGCAGGGGCTTTGACTGGTCTGAGTGGACCGACTCCACGACCAGGGTGGGCTCTAGGGACCACCAGCCTCCCCAGGTACAGAGCAAAGGGAGCAGAGAGAGGAGGAAGCAGCAGGGCCAAACTCAGTCCCTCACCCCATGCAGGACCCACTGCAGACACCCACCCTGTCCCAGGGCTCAGGCAGCACCCCACGGGCACCTTTCTCTAAGCTGAAGGTGCCTCAGCACCCCTGTGGCACTGACCCCTCTGACCCAGCCCAGAGACTGGCCAACAGGAGATGATCCCTCCAGCACCTAATTCCTTCAAAGAGAAGCAAAACACGAAGCTTTAAGGTTTGGGGGATGAGACCCCATCACTTACCAGCCCAAGGAGCAGGGGGCAGCCAGGGGAGTCACCCCAGAGCAGGGTGGTGGTGAGAAAGAAGAACTGTTCCCCCTCTCCCTACTGTGCTTTGTATCAGTTACTTAATCACCAGCTGAGGGATCCCAATCAGCACCCACTAATTACCTTAACGAAGCAGCCCAGCTTTCTGGTCCTGCTGATGAGACAGAGTCTGCAGGAGGGAGGGAGGGCTGCCCCTACCCGTGCTGGCAGGTCTCCTGGCTGCTGGGCTTGGGCAGCCCTAGACAGATCCATGTCTGTACTGGGGTCACTGGGTCACTGGCAGTCCCTGCACACCGGGGTCATCGGTCACTACCATCCCCTGCACACTGGGGTCACCGTGTCACTGCCATCCCCTGTGCACAGGGGGTCACTGGATCACTGACATCCCCTACACACCAGGGTCACTGGGTCACGGGCAGTCCCTGTACACTGGGGTCACCGTGTCACTGCCATCCTCTGTGCACCAGGTCACTGCCATCCCCTGCACACTGGGGTCACCAGGTCACTGCCATCCCCTGTGCACCAGGGTCACCAGGTCACTGCCAACCCTGCACACTGGGGTCACCAGGTCACTGCCATCCACTGGACACTGGGGTCACACCAGGTCACTGCTGTCCCCTGTGCACCAGGGTCACTGAGTCCCCTGCACATTGGGGTCACCAGGGGTCACTCACAGCCCCACAGCAGCCAGTGCTCCCTGCACAAGGACAGATCCCTGTGTCCCCCCCCCCAAACCTGCAGAGGCTGGGAAGCAGCAGAGGAGCCCACGGGGCTCCCTCCCTCCCTCCCGGCCAGCACCCTGCGCCAGCGCTGCCGCAGCCCTCTGCCAACACTGGCATCCCACTGGTGATGTGGGGTGCCAGGGGCCCCCCTCCCACACGAGGAACTCTGCTCTTCTCAGGCCATTGTCCGTGATGAGGTCTGTTGGTGTTTAATTATCAAACCGCAAAGTATTTACATCGACGTCAGGGTTCCAAAGCCACCCCCACCCTCCCCCTGCTCAGCTCTGGGGGGGCTCTTCTGTGTTTTTCTCCAAAGGTTTATTATTATTATCCAAACCCCCCCAAAAAAAAGCTAAGTATTTGAATGTTTTACCTCGACACTGAAAAAGACAAGTGGGGAGGGGGCGGAAGGGAGAGGGGAGCTGCGGAGAGACACAGGTCCACAGGTTCTCTGCATAGTTGGAGACCTTACAAAACACGGGTTCAAAAAGTGGTGCCAGCAGAGGGGAAGGACTTATAGGGTCATCCCGACCCCGGGAGGCCTCAGGGCATCCTGAGGTGAGGGGCTCCCCTCTAGACTTCTCTTGGCTTACAAAGTAACTTGGCAGCAGACAGCACTGGGGTGGGGAGGAGAGAGAGAAGCTCCTGGATGGCCCCAGGATGTCTCCTGCTCAGAGCTTCCCAAAAGCCATCGATGGGGGGAAGGGGGTGAAGCCACCCTGGGTGGGATCCTTGCTCCAGGGCTCCATCCTGGATCCAGCCCCTCCCAGAAAGTGAAGCTGGTCGCATCCCACCATCTCCTGCAGGACCCTGTATCTGGTGCCAACAGCCCGACCTCAGCAGGTGCCTCTCCAGCCCTTCAGACCCAGCCTGGCTCCTGTTTCCTGTGGGAATGGGGGTTCTGTAGGATTTTGGCAGAATTATGGCACCAGCCACCCCTCTGGGCCAGTGGATGTGGGAAGGGGCTTCTCTGGCAGCACCAACAGGCTCTCTCCACACAGCTCAAGAGCCCCTTCCAGCTGATTGTGGAGCATCCTCATCTGGCAGCATCCCTGCCCCTTTCCCTCGCTGGAAAGTACCAACCTGTGAGCTCCTGGCTCATAAATAAGGGGCTGAGGAGCTGTGGGAGGGAGTGGGATGCACTGGTGTCCCCTGGCCCCGACCCAGATGAGGTTTGAGGAGAGGGGTTTGGTTGCCCCAGGAGACATTGGCACCACAGTGGGGGCTGCAGGATGCAGTTTGGGTCTGCTGCCTGCACAGGGAGGAAAATCCCCTCCTGTAAGCAAAGGTGAGGCAGAGCGAGGCCATCGGCTGAGGGTGGGCAAAGCCAGCAGCTCTCCTTCTCCAGGTCCTTCCCACTGGTGTGTGGCAGTACCCTCATGCTGCAGCATCCCCATCCCATAGCATCCCTACCCTGCAGCATCCCTACCACATACCATCCCTACTCAGCAGCATCCCTATCCTGCAGCATCCCTGCTCCTTAGCATCCTTTCCTGGCAGCATCCCTGCCCCACAGCACCCTCTTGAGCCCCCACATCAGCCCTGGTCCAGGAGAGCACCCCCCAGGTGTGTCTGAGTCCCTGGGATCCAAGAGCTGAGGGAGCGAAGCCTCAGGAATCACCAGGGCAAAGGGTTTCCAGCTGGATCCATCTCCAGGAGAGGGGAGAACCCAACCCAGGCAGCTCAGTTCCAGCCTGGAGGGCGCAGGGCTGGCTCTGGGGTTCTGTACAAGGAGAACGCAGGGCTGGGAGCTCCATGGGGTGTGAGGTGGAGCAGCTGTGGGCCAGGCTCTCCAGAGAGAGCCCTTGGAGAGCAGGCGGGGAGATGGCAGCACCCCCAGCACCCTCCTCCAGGGGAGAGACCCTGGGGATGCCCTCACTGCTTGACGACAGCAGCCCAGAAGCTGGAACAGGAGGAGTGGGGGGCAAAAGGCAGCTAAAAACAGACTGGGTGGACAAAAGCATCTGTGAAAGAGGAGTTATTTCCCCCAAAACACTCGCTCCCACCCCCCCAAACCAGCGCTGTGCCCTCGGAGTCCCACTGTGGTGGCTCTGGGTTTGGTGGCAGGGCTGGGGATGGGGGGCTGGAAGACCAGGAGTGCTGGGTGGGAGAAGGAGAGAGCTGGCAGTGGGGCAGGGTGAGAGCTCTGCTGGCACCCCCAGTGCTGCTCCCAGGGGAGATGACACAGGTCCCTTGTGGGGACAGATGCAGCTGGAAGACTTGAACGTGTTGCCTGGGTCCTCTGGTGCCCAGCGAGGCTGCGCTGAGACCACCGGGATGCCCATGGAAGGGCCACCAGTGGCCCAATGCCAGCCCACGCTGGCACGTCACCAGTCCGAACCAGTTAGGGATTGCATCTTCCCTATGGCAAAGCGTCTCTGCCAGCACCCTCAGGAGAACCAGAGCCTGTGGTGGGGGGTGGTGGGAGGGTGAAGGGGATTTGTGCTGATTTAGAAAGGGGGAGCAGGAGCCCAGGGCCGTGTGTCCGGGGTGGGGGGTGCTGTCCCGCAGTTCCTCTGGGCTCACCCCACGGCTGCCTGCGGGGAGAGGTCCCCCCAAAGTTCAGTCTCCCGGCAGATGCTCCGCTTGCCCCTCAAAACCAGCTCCGTCGGCTCCCACGGGCTCCTCTCGCCAGTGGGACGGGGCCAGTCCATCAGCCACGGGCCACGAGTCCCCAGCAGCTCCCTGGCTGCCTCTGGGGACGGTGCCCAGTGCCACCCTGGCTGGGCTGCTCCGCCAAACGCCGGCCCCTGGGCAGGGAGGGCAGCCCTTGGCATCCCAGCGGTGCCAGGAGGAGCTCCAGGTCTATAGGTTCTCGCCGGGCTGGTACTGGGGCTCTGTCGAGGTGAAGTAGTCCTCCAGGAAAGCCTGCAGGTACTCAAAGGTGGGGCGCTCCTCGGGGTCCTTCCGCCAGCACTGGCACATGAGGTCGTGCAGGGACTCGGGGCACTCGGGCGGGCAGGGCATCCGGTAGCCCCGCTCCACCTGGTCCAGCACCTCCCGGTTCACCATCCCTGGGAGCGGATGGAGGAGAAACGGCGTCAATCAGAGATGGGTGAGGTCTGGCCTCACACCCTCCCCGGAAGGGCCACCACAGGCACCATGCTGGGGGCAGCCCATGGGCAACCCCAGTGCCCCAGAAGGGCTGCTGAGGGCACTGCACTGGGAGAAGCCCATGGGCAACCCGAGCGTCCCAGGGAGAGGGGGACTCCCCATCCCAAACTGCTCATCCCTGGCCCCTGGTCACCCTGCTCGGGAACCAGAGCGGGATGGGATGTCTGGGACCCTGGACCCCGGCTTGGCTCTGCCCACCCTGCCTCAGCAGGGCAGGATGGGACCCAGGCAGGGGCAGATCACCCCAAGCCCTCTCCCCCTGCCCAAATGAGGGGCAGCTCTGCACCAGTCTGCTGCTCCACAGAGATGGTTCTGGGGGCCACAGGGTGCCAGGGGCCAGCGCTGGGCACAGGCAGCAGCATCGGGGCAGCACATGGGGCCGGGGCAGCGGCAGCCCTCACCTGGGTAGGGTACCCGGCCCTTGGTGGTCAGCTCAGTCAGCAGGATGCCGAAGGACCAGACGTCCGACTTGATGGTGAACCTGCCGTAGAGAGCGGCCTCGGGCGCCGTCCACTTGATGGGGAACTTGGCACCTGGGTGGAGAGGCAGGGTGAGGGGCTGCTCTGCTGCCCCAGGGCTGTGCCAGGCGGCGAGAGCCCCCGTGCAACCAGACCCAGACACCGCAGCCCGCTCTGGGACCAGTGGCCATGGCTGTGGTGCCAGTAGCCCGGGGCACTCACCCTGGCGAGCGGTGTACTCGTTGTCCTCGATGAGCCGTGCCAAGCCGAAGTCGGCCACCTTGCACACCAGGTTCTCCCCGACCAGGATGTTGGCCGCCCGCAGGTCCCGGTGCACGTAGTTCATCCTCTCCACGTAGGCCATGCCCGATGCAATCTGTGGGGACCAGCACATGGGGCATCGGGGCTGGCAGGGCCACACGAGGGTGCCCACCCACAGAGCCCCCGGCACTGCCTGTTGCTCAAGAAAACCCCCAGAGTGCCCAGCCTGCTGGGCAGGGAGAGCCAGCAGCAACAGCAATGGGCACAAGGATGGGATCTCACCCACCCCAGCTCTGGGCTGAGCACCCAGTGGGGATGGTGGCATCAAGTAAGACTGTACAGCACCCACCAGCCAACAGGTGATCACCCCCAGAGCAGCACCCTCACCCTGCAGCATCCCCATCCCACAGCACCCCTACCCTGCAGCATCCCTAGCCTGTAGCATCCCTGCTCCATAGCATCCCCACCCTGCAGCATCCCCATCCCAAAGCATCCCCACCCTGCAGCATCCCCATCCCAAAGCATCTTTATTCTGCAGCATCCCCACCCTGCAGCATCCCCACCCTGCAGCATCCCCACTCCATAGCATCCCCATCCCGCATCCCTATCTCAGAGCCCAGTGAGGACTCAGGCAGCCCTCAGGAGGGGATGCAGAAGGCCCAGGGATGCCCAAACCCACCTGAGCCGCCATGTCCACGAGCTGGGGCAGCCGCAGGTACTTGCCCATCTCCCCCTTGAGGAAGTCCAGGAGGCTCCCTGTGAGGAAGACCACGGTCAGAGCAGTGCAGAGGAGCAGAGCCCCTCGGCCACCCCTCAGCTCCCCTCCTGCCCTCACCCTTGCTCATGTACTCGGTGACGATGTAGATGGGCTCCTCCGACACCACCGCGTAGAGCTGGACCAGCTTCTCATGCCGGAGCTTCTTCATCACCTGGGCCTCCTGCAGAAAGGCCTCCGGGGACATGGTGCCGGGCTTCAGCGTCTTGATGGCCACCCGGGTGGTGCCATTCCAGGTCCCTGCAGCACAGGACAGGCTGCTCAGGGGACACTTACGGGGCAGGGGACCTGCTCTCCCACATCCCTGCAGGCTGAGGATGCAGGAGGGGACGTGGTGGGGCCAGCAGGGTGGGAACGGTCCTTACCCATCCACACCTCTCCGAAGCAGCCCTGTCCCAGCTTCACCTCCAGCCGCAGCGATTCCCGGGGGATCTCCCAGGCATCCTTGGCAAGGCCTTGGGTCTGGGGCTTGGACGTGGGGCAGACGTTGGTGAGGCGGTGGCACAGACCATCAGCGTGTTCTAGGGCAGGGGAGGGGAAGCACCGGCTGAGGGGTTTGGTTTGGCAGTGAACTTGGCACAGAAGGGTTAATGGTTGGACCTGAAGACCTCGAGGGTCTTCTCCAACCTGAATGGTTCGAACACCAGGGTGACACCTGGGCATTTAGGGACGTGACAGCTTTACCCCACGTCTTCCCCCTCAGCGCCCTAAACCCTCCCTCTCTTCCCTAGAATCCCAGCAGCTTTGCACCAGGGTCCAGCCCCACAAACTGGTTTGGGGTCCCCCCAGCAGCACCTATCAGGACGGGCTCTCAGGACACATCCTGTGGGGTCTGTGCTGCTCCTACAGGGCTCAGTCCAGCCATTAGGAGGAGCTGAGATGGGACAGGAGGAGGAAGAGGATGAGGAAGCCACGGTCCTCTCGGGAAGGGGCTGTGCACAGTGCACCCTGCTCCCAGCTCTCCTGCTGCCTTTGTTTTGACTTGGCTAGTGCAGAATGCAGGCTGGCAACCCCAAAACGTGCCCTGAGGCACCATCCCCACTGCAGGCACTGGGTGAAGAGACTGTGCAGCTGCAGCTCTGTGGCTGCCCCGGGTGGGGAGGATGCTCCCAGCTGCCCTCTGCAAGGGGAAGGGAGCCCAAGAAATCTCCTGCCACCCCACATCAGTCTCCTGCCACCCCAACACCAGTCCCTTGGACCCCACATCAGCTCCTGCCACCCCACATTGCAGCTGGTGAAGAAAGGGAGCGGATCCACACTGGGCTGGGGGCCCCCAGCCCCCAGCAGCAGCTGTCCCACAGCGGGGGCAGGAAGAGCACCCTAGAGCCCCAGCGGGTCACCCGGAAGCACCCACTGGAGTAGTAGGCGACGAGCTGCTGCAGGCTGTTGAACTGGGTGCGGGAGGTGATGTAGAAGCCACCGCTGTCCAGCTTGCGGATCTTGTAGTGCTTCACGTTGAGCCCCTTGGCGTTGTCGAAGTCCGACACCGAGAGGCAGTAGGCACCTGCGGGCAGGAGCAAGGGGCTGGGGGTGAGCGGCACCACCACAGGCAGGGGATCCCCCGTGGGGAGCAGGGCTGGGGGTGCTGCCTTCACCCAAAACAGAGGGTGGGGAGCAGCTCTTGGCTGCATGAGCTGGCACCTCATGGCAGGGAAGGAAGGGGTTGGAAGAGACCTCTGCAGATCATTCAGTCCAACCCCCTGCCACAGCAGGATCCCCTAGAACCAGTCATTAGGGATTGGAAGGGACCTCAAAAGATGTGTCCTGCCTAAAGAGGAGAAGGCTCCAGGGGCACCTTAGAGACCTTCCCACTCCTGAGAGGGGCTGCCAAAAGGCTGGGGAAGGCTGTTCCCAAGGTCAGGGACCAGGAGGATGAGGGGTCCTGGTTTGAAGCTGGAAAAGGGACAGTGGAGGCTGGACAGGAGGAAAAAGTTGTTGAACCTGAGGGTGGGGGATCCCTGGAACAGGCTGCCCAGAGAGGTGGTGGAGGTCCTATCCTTGGAGCCACTCAAGGTCAAGCTGTCTGGGGCTCTGGGCAACCTGGTCTGGTGAGTGCTGGCCCTGCTTGCTGCAGGGGGGTTGGACTGGCTGCCCTGTGGAGGTGCCTTCCAGCCCAACACACCGAGTGATTCCATGGGTCACCAGCTCCAGCTTCTAGAAGATGGCACCAGTGGGTAAAACTCAGGAGCTCTCCTGCTGAGGGGCATCACTCACCCCACAAACACCAGCTCCTGCGCTCAGCTCATCTCTCCGTCCCCTTCCCCACGCTGCAGGAACCGGGACCCTGTGGTGCCGGGGAGCCCCGTGCGCAGCGAGGGGCTGCTCCAGCCCTCCTCCCCCAGCCCCACTCACCCTTGGTGGTCTCGCTCTCCCGCACCAGGAAGGTCCCCCGGGGGTTCTCGGGGTTGAGCAGCAGCCGCTCGGACTCGCGGCGGGTGATCTTCCCGAAGTACCACCTGCGGGACACGGCAGCAGCTCGGCGCCCGGCACCCCGCCGGCACCCACCCGCCCAGCCTCAGCCCCCCGGCTCTGCCACGGCCCTGGGCATCACCCCTGAACCCAACACCTTCACTCTAGGAAGGGCTCTGGGGACACTGGAAGCCCCCCCCGAGCGCCGGTGAAGTGGGGGTGGCACAATGCTGCTGGCACCTCCTGGAGCTGGGGCCAGCTCTGCCCTGTTGAGAGTCACCCCACACCCAGCCCGACCTGCAGCTGCAGAGCAAAGCCCAGTCCTGAAGCATCAGGTCCACAGCAGGACCCCCCCTCACCCCTCCACCAGGCAAGCTGAGGGGCTCAAGGGGCTGGCAAACTCCAAGGGGGGAAAAACAACCAAGAGGGGGCTGCAGGCTTTGCCCAGGAGAGGGGCAGGGGGGAGCAGAGGGGCTCGGAGCAGGGGGGCATTTTGCTGCCACTGGGCTTTAAAAACTGAGATGGCAAATTACTCTTCAGCCTGGATGGAGTCTGAGGGCGCGACATAGTTACTGGGGATGTAGCCCGTCTGTCCTGTGGTGAGGGAATGAGCCAGCCACCAGTCACCTTCCCTGCAAGAGAACCAAAACACACTCAGTGTGGAGCCAGGAGACCCCCAGTCCCGCCTGCAGCCCTGGCAGGGGGGTGTCAGGCAGTGCAGAGCCCCATAAGAAGGGGTGCAGCTCCCCACAGCACCACAGCCAGACCCCAGCCTGCTGCCAGCCAAGCCCTGGGTCTGCACGAGCGATGCTTTAACTCAACTGGGTAGAGCAGAGAGATGCAAAACAGCTCTGGAGCCACTGGAATGCGACTGGGTCTGGCTGGAGGTTGTGGGGCAGTGGGGAACCCAGGGCAGCGGGGAGCAGCGGGCAATGGGGAAGAGGGGAAGAGCAGCAGAGCGATGGCAGGGAGCTAAAAAGGCAGCAGGGCCAGCCCAGAGAAGGGGTCATTGAGCACAGGCTGCAGCAAAGCTGGAGAACCAGGCTGAGGTTGGGGCAGCAGGGCCCTGCAGGGTCCGTCCAGCCCCGAGATGGCCACCAGCGTGGCCACGACCCTGCAGCAGCAGCCTCCCCAGCTGCACACCCTGGTGCTGGCCCCCTGCCCTGTGGAGCCCCCACAGCAATCCCAAAGCACCCCCATCCCTCCTGCCCCAGGCACAGTGGCCACAAGCTCATCCCCAAGAGCCCTTTTTCCTGCCCAGGACAATAAATAGAGACCAGCTGGGAAGGGAGGAGGCAGCGTCCCCTTCCCCTGCATCCACCACCTCTGTCTCACCCATCAGAGACAGAGTCACCCAGTTTATCCCGACCACAAGGGAGCTGGGGCTGTGGAAAAGGTCCTTGGGGAGGGCTCCTCACGCTAAGAGGACTTGGCCTCCACAGACACCTCACAGAGGAACCTCCACAAGCTCAGGCACCACTGCAAGGCTCAGCAGACCCATCCCTGTCCCCTGCAGCCACAGAAACCTCCATCCTTGCTCCAGACACAGCAGCAGCAGCTGCTGACTTCTTGTCCCAGCTAAACCAGTGACACTTGGAAGCCTGGAGGGAAGCAGGGACCCTTCCAGCATCTCCTCCCACCCAGAGAGCTCGGCCGGGGCTGCCCATCCCCAGAGCCCATCCCCAGCCTTGCAGCAGCCCCGGGGGGTGCTGGTGCATCTCAGGGCAGGTAGTCTGGGCTCCCCAGCTGGAGCTGCCACCCCGGTGTCACCTCTCCTGGGGCGACTGCGACTGGTTGGGCTCCTTTCCCACAGGATGGGGAAAGCAGCTGCTCGGGAAGTGCCCGGCTCGGGGCTCTGGTCCAGCCTGGGCTGTGAGCTGGGAACTCGGCACCAACAAACCATCTCAAAAATGTCTCAGTGGAGACAAAGGAATAAATAATCCTCCTCCTTCTCCTCCTCCTCCTCAAAACACAGACTTTCAGCAATCCCCTGCCCACCACATCCCCGCGGGCTGCCAGCTGCAAGATGAGGGATGTGGTGGCTTCTCCTCTCACCCTGAGTGACCCCCAGTTCCGGTCTGAGCAGCCAAAGCCCACAGCTGCCCTGCAAAGGCTCTGGTGGCTGGTTGCCCCCGTGGCCCTGGGTTCCCAGGACCTTCCAGCGCTCTCCCCACAGCCCTGCAGTGCCTCTTGGGGAGCCCAGAAGAAGGGGACATCCTAGTCCTGCCTTTTGCTGTCCCCACAGTGCAGCAGCCTGAGCTGATCCCAGACTGTCTGAGCACTCAGAGACTGGCCTGCTCAGCCTTCTCCTCTACCTCTGTCCCTGGGGACATCCCACCAGGCAGCCCCTGGCAGCCAGACCCACCGACGGGCTGCACCAGAGCCCATCACACACCCTGACTCTGCCCTTTGACTGAGGGCAGAGGGAAAAGAACCCTGTGGAGACCCCAAAAGCACCCAGAAAACCCCAGTCTCACAACAGGCAGAGCTCTGCACCCCAACCCAACCAGCACTGCTGAGGCTGTGAAAGCAAGAAGCACCCACCCTCCCCACCCCAAAAATGTTCAGGCAGCAGAGCCCTGGACTTCACGGACCAAATGAATCACCACTGACAAACAGCTCTGGAACAAAGGAAACCAAGACCAGGCTGGGAGCATGTTTGTGCAAGGCTGCAGGAGAAAGAGCACCCGCGGGGTGCTCCCTCGGCTTCTGCTCCCGGGTGCCTGCTTGGGAGGGGCAGCAGTGCAGCTGCTCTGAGACCCCACAGCTGGGGACAGTCTCCACAGGACACACCACACATGGGTTTCACATGGGCTCCGGAGCATCTTCCAGCTGCTCACAGCTCCACGGGATGGGGCTGCTGCTGCGGCCAGCAGGATGCAGAGCTGGGAGCTGGAGCCCTCCAGAGCCACTTGGGATAATTGAAAGTGAGAATCAAGAAGGCAGATCTGGATGTTAAAGGGGCAGGAGGGAGCAGAGAGCCAGCGGGGCTGCGGCAGGGTGCTGCTTGCACACAGGGGGAGCAGCCCAGGCGTCGACAGCTCCGCGAGGAGCAGCTCCTGCAGCAGGAAGGGGCTTCCCAGTCGCTCAGATCCCACTGGACCACACAACCCTCTCCCCCCGGTGGGATCATGAGCAACGAGAGCAGCAGGATCTGCCATACACACCTGACGTCCACTTTTCTCCTAAGCAGCAGCGCGGCAGAGAGGAGAGAGAGAGAGAGTCAGGAGAGGCGCTGAGACCAGGCACCCTGCAAGCACCCGCGAAGCTGAGGAGATGCTGGTGGGGGCTGGTGGCCAGCGAGGCTGCAGCTGGACTGGCCAGGGAACAGCAGTGCCAAGGCTGCACCGAGGCTGGAGGGCAATGGTGACCAACTGCAGGGCCAGCAGGACACAGGAGCAGGCGAGTGACTACCTGATGCTGATGTTCTCAGACATCACTGTGTCCACGTGAGTTTGGGTGCATCCCCCCTTGAGCACCCATCTCCAGGGAGATCCAGCCTTTAAAGCATCTCCCCATGAGCACCCATCCTCAGGGAGATCCAGCCCTTAAAGCATCTCCCCCTGAGCACCCATCCCCAGGGAGATGCAGCCCTTAAAGCATCTCCCCTTTGAGCACCCATCCCCAGGGAGATCCAGCCCTTACAGCATCTCCCCCTGAGCACCCATCCCCAGGGAGATCCAGCCCTTAAAGAGCATCTCCCCCTGAGCACCCATCCCCAGGGAGATCCAGCCCTTAAAGCATCTCCCCCTGAGCACCCATCCCCAGGGAGAGGGAGCCAGGACTGGCCTCAGGGGCTCTGCAGGAGGGATGGAAGCGGCAGCTCAGCCCTCGGGGCTTGGGGCCACTCACGTGTTGTTCACGATCTGCAGGCGCTCTCCTTTCTTGAAGGACAAGTCCGTCTCGGTCCGGGACTCGTAGTCGTAGAGGGCCACGAAGGTGGTGACTCCGCCTGCGACGGAGAGCGCTCAGAGCCACCAGTACCACCCAGCAGGGCGCTGGGACGCCCTCACCCTCCTCTCCCACCAGCCCGCTGTCCCTACCCCGTAAGCCCCTCCACGGCAGGAGACCCCACGAGCCCCAGAAGGTGGAACCGAGCCCCAAAGACCCCCCCTCTGGCACTGACCGGCCAGCGGCCCGGCGCGCTGTGGCGAGGTCACCGTGTCAGAGGTGTTGAAGCCTCCGAAGAGCTTGGGCTCGGTGGCCGTGGTCCCGAAGGAGCGGCTCGGGGTGCGATGGGCGTTGTCGGCCGCGGCTGCCTTGCTGGGGGTCTGCGAGGCCGAGTAGCCGCCGTGGTGGGCGCCGTCGGCGGGCTCCAGGCTGCGCCGCCGCTGGCTGGGGTCTTTGGGTTTGCTCTTGCTGCTCCCCATGGCGCCGCCGGGCTGTGGGAGACAGACACACACCGTCGGGCTGCGTCGGCGCCGGTGAGGCATCGCCCCGAGCACCGGGGTCGGCACCGGGCACCTCAGCGCAAGGAGGACGTCACGGGGCAACTGAGCCGGGGCTGATGGAGCTGGGTCTGACTCACGGAACATCAGGGACTGGGAGCGACCTCGAAAGATCACCCAGTCCAACCCCTAGATCCAGCTGGTCAGTCTGGAGAAAAGGAGGCTGAAGGGAGACCTTACTGCTTTCCCCAGAGCAAGGAGGGGGCAGAGGGGTGGGGGTCAGTCTCTTCACAGGTCACCAGTAAAGAGGAAACAGCCTCAAGGTGGGCCAGGGGAGGGTTAGGTTGGACATCAGGAAAAATCTCTTCCCTGACAGGGGATGGAACAGGCTGCCCAGGGAGGGGGTGGAGTCGACATCCCTGGATGGGCTCAAAAACCAAGTAGCTGCAGCCCTGGAGAACAGGGTTCAGTGGGCAGGGTGGGGTTGGGGTGATGGTTGGACTGGTTGAGCTCAGAGGTCTCTTCCAACTTGAATGATTCTGTGATTTGATAACTCTATGATTAGCATGATCACCACCATCACCACCAATAGCATCACCACCACCACCATCCCTAACCCTAACCCAACCCTGCTGCCCTTGCCCTGAGACAGCATCGCCCCTCCCAGCACCAAGACACCAGCCCAGACCCAGCGAGACACCGGCCACAGAGGGCTGGGTGGGGGTGCTGAGCGTGGACCCCGCAGCCGCTCGGGGCAAGGCGCCTGCCCCTAAGCTCAGCACCCCGCACAGTCCCACCTGCTCCTGGGAGAGCAGTGGGGGGGTCTCTCCAGGGCATGGACACAGCTGGGTTTGCATTGCTCCAGCTGCAGAGCCACTGCCTCACCCTGCTCGCCCAGGGTGGGGATGATACTGGTGCGGAGGTGAGGGCGCACAAGTGGGATCCCAGTTTAAATCAGAAGCAGTTGCAGGCGAACAGCAGCTTCGGACGGCGGGATCCCAGCGTCTCACATCTGTCTGTGCACACAGCCCTTCCACCCCAGAGGAGGCTGCTCTACAAACACCTTCCAGCTAAGGATGTAAATGAAGGCAGGGAATGATCTGCAGTCTCCGAAGACAGAGCAGAGAACCCACCAGTGTCCTCCAGCTACGGAAGGAAATATTTAGGCTACATGGAGCGTCACAGGAGCGAACGGGGAGGTGGAGACGGCCGGGGTGGAGAGTATCTGCCACTAGGAAACACCAGCAGAGGAGACAGCTGCTCTCTGGGAGGGTGGGGACCTGGGTGCAGCCACCTGCAAGGGGCTCCAGCCTCACCCAGCAGATGGTTCCTCTAACCCGGCTTCTTAGAGGAGCTTGGGACAAGCCAGAGCCACAGGGCAGCTCCAGCAGCATCAGTGGGGCAGAGCCTACTGGCTCCTGCTGCAGGGAAGTGGGGGGTGCCAAGCACAGGGGGTGCCAAGCACAGGGGGTGCCAAGCACAGCCTCTGCCGCCCTCCCAGCTCCCTACATGGAGGACTTTGCTGCCTGGGCTTCTTTTCCAACAGACCCCACAACCATCTGCTGTTTCCCAGCTCCCAGCCTGCAGAGGACCAGCAGCACCCCTCGTCCTGTTGCCAGCCAGATCAGACCCCACCGGGGTTTGGGAAGGAGAATCAAGCAGCTGACTTCTCGGGGTGGGAACGGGCGCAGCAGCCGCCCTGGCAGGGAGCAGAGCCATCCTTCCTCCTGCACGAGGAGGAGGAGGAACCGGTGCCTCTGTCTGCCCTGGGACTCAGCCCCGGGCTGGCTGCGCCGGGCTGGGCTCTGGGGTCCGAGCTCTGAGCTAGCAAATCGTCACCCCCAGCACCCCAGAGGCAGAGCCCGTGGTGGAGGTGAACTTCCACAAGCCTGTTGCAGAAGATGCTCAAGCTGAGCCCTGGGGGAAGCAGGGAAACCCCCCCAGAGCTAAGGAAAGTGAAGCTCCCCAGACCCCAGCTCACCTCCACCTGGGGCTCCGGCACACGCTGGCTCTCCCGGGGTGGCAGCGCAGGGGAGGAGAGCAAGGCCACGACAGGGCTGTGACCGAGCGGCTTGTGACTGCCCGCGCGACCTTGAGCAAGGGCTGCAGCTCCTCAGAGTTTCCCCTGGCAGCAGAACTTCCCCAGCAGAGCAGCCCAGCTGGGGTGGCAGATTTAGCAGCGGTTTGGGGACACCAGCATCGCCACGAGGACACCCTGCACCACCAGCCTGGCCCAGCAACTCATCTCTGCGTGAACTGAGGGGCAGCAGAGGGTCCAGCAGCCAGCATGGCTTGAGATGAGCCCAGAGCACAGCAAGAGGCTGGATTCCCAGGGATCCCAAAGCCAGGGAGGTCACCCCCTTCACACCCGTGGGCACAGGATGTGTCCCAGCCAAGATGCTGAGGACCATGAGCTCATCTCTCCTTGCACAGTGGTTGTGGGCAGGAAGAGCTCTCAGGGCACATCCTGGGCTCCCAGCTGGGCTGCTGCCCCTCCCTGACAAAGGGCTCTGTGGGGTCTGTGCTGCTCCTCCAGGGCTCAGTCCAGCCATTAGGAGGAGCTGAGATGGGACAGCAGGAGGAAGCCATCCTGCTCCCATCTCTCCTGTTGCTAGCACCTTTGTTTTGACTGGGCTAGTGCAGAAAGAAGGCTGGCAACCCCAAAACTTGCCCCGAGGCACCGGCAGCCTCGCACCATCCCCACTGCAGGCACCGGGTGTAGAGACTGTGCAGCTGCAGCTCTGTGGCAGCCCTGGGCGGGGAGGATGCTCCCAGCTGCCCTCTGCAAGGGGAAGGGAGCCCAAGAAATCTCCTGCCACCCCACGTCAGCCCCCTGCCACCCCCCCATCGCAGCCAGCAAGGAGAGGGTGCAGACTCTCCCTGGAGAAGGCTGGGCTGTGCCCGAGCCAGGCAGAGCAGTTATTAATGGTGGCAGGAACACGCTCCCGTCCGTGGGGAGATGCGGGGCCACACATGAGGAGGGACCCCCCTGCATCCTGCAGAGCTGGTGGCAACACCCCCCTCCAACCCAGAGCCAAGGGGCAGAGAAAGACACAGACAGCAGCATCACTGGGAGCTGTGGGGCATCACTGGGAGCTATGGGGCAGCACCATCCCCACCCCATGCCAGCGGCTCTGCTCTCCGCACACCCGACCTAGGGCGGCTCTGCAGCTCAGAGCTGCCACCGTGCAGCCCCTGCTCGGCGGGACTATCCCGCTGCTGCTTTTTGGGGCTGGGAAGGGGGGATCCCAGCACCGCGCCCCCGTCCCCAGGGCTGTGTGGAAGGGCTGGAGCGCGCCCAGCGCTCCGGAGGAGCAGGGTGCCCTGTCCTGCGGCGGGGATCAGAACCCCGGGCACGTCGCAGCCCGCGGGAGCCCCCGGCTTCCCACCCCGGAGGGGACGGTCGGAGCCGGCGGCGAATTGCAAAGCGTCGCTGTAATGAGTTTCCGGGCTTCGGGGGGGACAAAGGGAAGGGTCTGCCTTTCGCTCTGGCACCCAGCACCCCAGACCCAGCACCCTACCCAGGGGACGAATCCAGCTGCTGCAGAGCACCCAGCACCCCAGACCTGAGCCCCGAGAGGGCTCAGAGGGTGCCTCTTCTCCCGGGTGGGAGCACTCAGCCCTCTCTGGGGCTGTTGGAGATGACCCACCAGCTCTGGAGAGAGACGGGGGAACGCCGGCACCCACTGCATCCCCCCACCCCACCGACCTCTCCTCTCCTCTCCACCTCACGGTCCAGCGGCCAGGGCTGCTGCTGCCGCCTTCCTCCAGGCTCCTCCCCATCCTTCCCTCACGCTCGCTCTGCCCCCTCATGCGTGAAGAGGGGATGAGTCTCTGCTCCACTTCATCAACCCCACCCCCGTGGAGTGGGAGAGGAGGTGGCTGGAGCTGCTCCCAAGCCAGTCCCGGGATCAGGGGATCCCCCAGCCCACCCCAGAGCTCTGTCAGGGCAGAGGTGGAGCCGGTTCCTCCAGACACACCAGTCTCCAGTCACACTTCTCCATCTGTGGACAGCTGGGACCAGTGGAAGGGAGGGAGGGCCAGTCCCCAGCCAAAGACCGTATCCCCAGGGGTGAGAGTTGCCTTCTCCACCCCTGGCTGCAGCCCACAGGAGGGCTGGAGCTCCTCAGGCTCTTCAAACCCTGACTCAGCCAAAACAGCCCAGTTTCATCAGAACCTGTCAGGGAGGACAGTGCCCTGGCACCTCTGTGGGCGATGGGGGGACACTCCTCAGCAGAGCTTTGGGGTGCAAACAGCTTGGGCAGGATCCCACAGAGCTGGGGCGCTCGCTCATCCTACCCTGCCACCCCCTCCCAGATCCTGCAGGAGCTGCCCCTTCTCTCACTGAGAGCAAAATCTCCCTCCAGCCAGCCCTGCTCAGCCAGGCTGCCCCCAAAGGGCTCCCACTTGCCCACTGGGTTCAGTCCCTGCGGCACCCTCAGCCTCATGGCCCCCAGCAGCACCCCAACGGGCTCCTGTCTGGGCAGACAGGCAGGGACAGGACGGGCAGGTTTTTGCTGCCATCTAACCCAGCTGGCAGCCAGCCCAGAGGCAAGAGGAGACGCAGCCTCCTACCTCTGTGCCCTCAGCCAGCACAGCTGGAACCTTGTGTCCAGCTGTGGGCCCCTCAGGTCCAGAAGGACACAGAGCTGCTGGAGAGAGTCCAGCGCAGAGCCACAGGGATGATGGAGGGAGGGGAGCATCTCCCTGCTGAGGAGAGGCTGAGGGAGCTGGGGCTCTGGAGCTGGGAAAAAGGAGCCTGAGGGGTGACCCCATGGATGTTGATCAATATGGGAAGGGTGGGTGTCAGGAGGATGGAGCCAGGGGCATCCAGTAGCAGGACAAGATCATGTCCTTTGCTCACTTTGATTTTAGGAGGTGAGACAGATCCCAGCACCAGTTTGATTCTGACCTCTTGCTGCTTCCTTGGTCTCTGCTCCTCTTAACCAGAGCACTGACACCAAGATGCTTGAGATCCTTACGGAAAGGGTGGGTGTCAGGAGGATGGAGCCAGGCTCTGCTCAGGGGCACCCAGTGACAGGACAAGGGGCAGCAGGTGTGAGCTGGAGCAGAGGAGGTTCCATATCAATGTGAGAAGGACCTTCTTCCTAGTGAGGGGGACAGAGCCCTGGCAGGGGCTGCCCAGGGTGTTGTGGAGTCTCCTTCTCAGGAGACATTTCCAACCCACCTGGACTGTTCCTGTGCGACTGGATCTGGGGGATCCTGCTCTGGCAGTGGGATTGGACTGGATGATCTTTCAAGATCCCTTCTAATGCTCTGTGATTCCTGCAGAGAAGAGGGCTGCCATGGAGACAGCAGCCAGGAGCAGGGGCTGCTGCTCCCCCAGCCCCACCGGCCGCCACGACCCGCTCAGCCCCCTGGCCACTGCCCAGCTCCGGGCGCATGCCCGGCCGGCTGTGACACCTCAAGTGATGGTGCAAACCCCCGTGGGGCCAGCGTGAAGCTGGGCAGGCTCTGGGGGCAGGACGCAGAGGACGTGCCACCCCACAGGGTTGTTCTAGCAGCCCCCCTGCTCCCCGCTAATAAGTGGAGTCACTATTTTTAGTGCCTTTGATTAGGATAACGAGCGGCTGCTGACTGACAGCTCCTCAAGGCTCTGAATGGTTTGTAATTTGCACTCGCAGTAATTGCACAGCGGGGAGGAGGTGGGGGAGGCTGCAGCCCCAACTCCAGGCTGCAGCACATACAAATAAGGCTGCGCCGTGGGCACCCGGCGTGCCCGTCTCTTCCCCCCCCCGGCACGCTGTGTCACCGGGGCTTCCACACGCAGGCACTGCGTGGCCACGGGCGGCGATTCCAGCCGGAGCATCACCCGCCGGGCTCAGGCACTGCCTCTGCTGCTGCAGGGTCTCCCCAGACCCCTGTCTCCCCTCTAGCCAGCAGATGGGCTGAGGGTGCCAGCGGCTGCGGCAAGAGGCCACCACCCCTGCCCTGCCCTCGCCTCCAGCAAGTAAAAATGAAGCGCAGCCAGCTCAGCTCCCATCTCATCACCGCTGCCTGGCAAAGCAGCATCCTGGCCTCCCCTGCCGGCACCAGGAACGCCCCACCTGCCCAGCATCCAGCTCCAATGGCCCCACATCCCCACCACCAACACCAGTGGGATGTGGGGAACGGCTCTGCCCTGCCTGCCCACAGCAGAGATGCTCTTGGGGGGTGCAGGGAATGGCTCTGCCCTGCCTGCCCACAGTCTTGGGGGGATGCAGGGAACGGCTCTGCCCTACCTGCCCACAGCAGAGATGCTCTTGGGGTCTGCCAGGCGTCACTCCTGCTGTTCTCTGCTGCACCCAAGGCTGTGGTGAGACCAGGCTGGGAGCAGGGAGGATCTTATCTCCTTCCCCAAGACACTAACTAAAGGCCCTGAGTGGGAGCAGACAAAACACGGCGGTGCCAGGCGGCAGCAGGAACCTTGGGGTTTCTCCCAGCGCCAGGCAGGGACCCAACCCCAGACAGGCAGCCCTGGGGAGGGCGATGTCTCCGGCAGAGCCGGCTGCGTCCTTGGCGCTGCCGAGTGGGTGGCGGGTGGCCCCGCGGGCACACAGGGTGTGTGTGGTGGGTGCGGGCAAAGGGTGGCCACCCGCTGCCAGCGCGAGCCGAGCGGCGATCCCGGACCTGTCCTGACCCACTCCCCGCTGCCAGCAGGGTGCTGGGGTCTGGCCAGGGCAGGGCCACAGGGCACCCCTCTGCACTGGCAGCACAAAGGGGGGACAGCGGTGACCCCAATCGTGGCACCCAGACAGCAGGGTCCTTGTGTTGGCCACTGTGCCCCGGGGCCATGAAGCGCCGCTCGGGTGGTGCTGCCACAGCCACAGCAAGGTGGTACCCGAACACCAGCGCCCCAGCCCCCCCCAGCATCCTCCTCACCCCATCCCCTGCTCTCTCCGTCCCCACATCTGGGTCTGAGGGGCAGCCCCGGCCCCCCTCCCACAGCAGCTTTCCGCTTGGTCCCAGGGGATGCTGCTGAGGCTGTTCCCATGGACGAGCCTGGGCTGGGCCCCAGTAAAGGGCAGTGGTGGAGTGACTGGTGCTTTGGGGAAAGCCCTGCACCCCACTCAGCCCACCCCACCCCATACACCAGGTCACCACATCCCCCATCCCCAGGGGAGATCTGCTTGGTGCACGGGGAGAACCCAGAGGCAGGGATCAGCTCCACTGATGGTGAAGGAGGGGGAGCAGCCCCTCTGGCCCCCACAAACCAGGGTGTGATGCTGCAGATCCCTCCCTGCCTGTCTGACCCTACAGAGGTCCTGCCCCGGGCCCCAGGGACATCCCTTCTCACCCACTCGGATTCCTACAGCAAGGAAGGATGTGGGGATGCTCAGTCCATCTCCCAGCTCTGCAATGGGGATGGGGAACCTGTGGGCAGTGCCCCCAGTGCCCACTCCAGCTTCACCCCACAAATACATGTCAAAGGCACCTGAGTGAGGGGCCCCCCCCAGCCCTCCCTTGGCTGCTGAAAAATGCTCCCAGAGGAGGGTGGAGGAGAGGGAGAGGGGAGGGCAGCGCCGTGGCCACACACTCCCCCCAGCACATCCCAGTCCCTCCCAACTGGTGCTGTCAAGACCCACTGAATTGAAAACCACCTTAATTAAAGCTCCCTGGCCTGAGCTGACAGGGGCCAGAGGGTCACAACCGGGGAAAGGAGGAGCAAATCGACCGTCCCACCTCCCCTCCCACACGTCAGGGGAGAGTCATGGCCAGAGCAGCAGCAACACCCCTCCCACAGCCCCACGAAACGGGGAGTTTAAAGGACAAACCCCGAGAAGCCCAGAAGCAGGATCTTGTTTATCTGACTGGGAAGACTGGGAACTGCCAGGCACACGTGGAGTCTGAGCACCCACACTGCCACCACCTTACTGGGGCGACCGGCAGCCAACAGCCCTGGCTGCACGTGGTGGCCCACCTGCTGCTTGCCCAGAGAGGAAAGGCGAGCCACAGGGGAGTGGGGAGCCCCTCATTTCCCAGCCAACAGGTAGCCCCCAGCCCCTCAGCAAGGGCATCACGGCCATGAGGTGGGAAAACAACCCTCTCTCCACATCCAGGGCAGAAGAGGGGCTGAAGGGATCTCCTAAAGGAGATGCCCAGACCTGGTCAGGCACTGGGTACTGAGCACTGGACCTGCTGGTGCTGCTCCAGCTTGAAGCAGGGATGACTCCCAGTGCCTCCCAGTGCTCCCAGCATTGCCACTATGAGCCTGCCCAGCCAGCTCCAGCTTTCCCAGGGCATGCAGAGACTTCAGGCTGTGATAACCTGAAGGCACCCTCTCCCCATCAGGTGAAGAGGGCACTGCCCTCCTCCTCCTGCCAGCTCCGGGAGAGGGAAACAGAGCTTTTCCAAGGGCAGCAGTGTCCGTGGGGACAGGGCTAGGAGTCAGAGCTCCTGGCCACCAGCACTGCCTGGAGCCACAGGGTGGAGGTGATGCTTCTCCTCCAGCTCAGTGGGGGTTCAAGGCCCCAAAAACGCCCATTTTAAGACTAGCCCCCTCCCACAGCCACAGGCTCCCACTCCTCACTCCCTGGCTTCCCACAGCCCCACACAGCAGGAGAAGCAGCGGGACCAGGGTGACCAGGGGACCAGCCCCTCAAGGAGGAGGATGAGGGGGAAGGAGAGGATTCAGTTCCCCATTTAGCAGCCAGGCTCAGGCTCCAGGAAACAGCTTCGCTTCTGCTTTCGGGAAGGGGACAAGAGCCCTTGGCTGCTCCCTGGGGATGGGTGCAGCACCCAGCTCACCCCTGCCTGGCTCCAGGGGAAGGGGTTAACATGGCTCGTGGTGCCTCAGAACTGAGGTGGCACCTACCTGTGCCCCAGCGAGAGGTCTGCTCTGCAGCACCCAGCAGCACCCAGCAGCGGTGTCACCCTGGGGTGAGGATGGGACGCAGGATCCCCAGGGCAGTGGGAGGAAGGGGTGAGGAAGAGCAGGAGGCAAGAGGAGCTCTAGATCTGAGCAAGTCACCACCACCCCTGGCCACACCAGCTGAAACACTTCCACTCTCAGAGAAACCAGCCAGGAGAGGGGAGGAGCTCCCCTGGCCCTCTGGGGATGGATTCGCAGCCCCACCAAGCCTGCCAAGGGGTCCTGCTGGACCCTCATGGACAGAAACGCCCCAGCAACCCTCCTGGGGTGGAGCAGGAGCTGGGACACTCACTGGCAGAGAAGGGAAAACGCAGGAGGGTGTTTGCCCCTCAGCACAGACCCTGTGGGGTGGGCATCACGGAGGGTGCTGCCGGGACAGGACACACAGTGGGGTCCTCTGCGATGCAGGGAGGGGGGAGTGGGTGTCGAGGAGAAGCCAAGCAGAGGCCAAGGGTCCTCCTCACTGGTCTCCATCCCCTCCAACTCCACAGACCCCTGAACAGCTTCAGATGACCAAGCAGGACCCCACACAGCACATTCATGCTGATTTTCCTGGGATGCTTCGGGGACTCCGGGGTATCTGCTTGAAGCAAGCTGCAGGCTCCAAGGCACTGTGGGGCCACCACAGGGGTCTGGGGGTGCACAGCTCCAACGCCGGGTGNGGGCGCTGGCGGTGGGGTCAGCGCTGGCAGATGCCCGGGGGAGCCCGGCCACAGCTGGCGGCAGAGCCCTGAGATGCGCTGGTCCCCACAGCCACTCCCATCCGCGCCACCAAAACAAAGCATCTCGCTCCGGATGCGCCAGAGGCAACAACCAGGGAGGGTCCTGGAGGGGGGCAGCGAGGGAGAGCGGCTGGACCGCGCTTCCCGCACCCGGGTCGGGTTCTCCCGGGGGTGCTCCGCGGCGGGAGAGGAGGCGCTCTGAGAGGTGCAGCCCCAGGCTGCTGCGAACAGCCTGGGCAGAGGAAAAACAAAGAGAAACGCTGAGCTGGTGTCTTTCATCCCGGAGCCTCCTGCGAGGGAGAAGCGGGCTCCGCACAGCCCCGGCTCCGCGCACCTTCCGCGCTGGTGGCCAGTGGGGACGGGCTGCGGGTGAGTAAATGGGATCGGCCTTGAGCTGCACGTGGACCCGGCACCGTCCCACGGCAGCTCGTCCCACGGCAGCTCATCCCACGCTCAGCTTGTGGCTGACAACTCGTTGTGCGTGGGGATGGGATGAAGGGACAAAGGGACGAAGGGCATCTCCTCTGCTCGCCATCAGCTGCGGCTTCGCGGGAGCCCGCTCAGGCCACCGCAACCCTAAAGCACCACGGAGGGCTCAGATCAGTGCGTGGAGACACAACAGGCACCCATGGACGGGCTCACGCGTCCAGACAGCGGCAAGCGGCTCCCAGGCGCTGCTCTCCTTGCCCAGCCCACCGGTTCCGGCACCCTGAGCCTTTCCATCCCCCCCCACTTCCAAACTCACCCACCCGTGCTGTCGGAGCACCCGGGTCACAGTGAGTTCTGCGGCTGCAGACACATCCAGCTGCACCCCTCGACCCGCTCCATGCCCGGCACAGCGGGGTGCTCACGGGCTGCTCCCCGCAGACACGCTGAGGCTTCCCCAGCAGCACCAGCACCCACCCCACAGGGGAACAGGGGAAGGGGCGGGCCTGGCCGAGCAGGGAGCGACTGCCTTTGCTTCGCAGAACCCACCAAGCTCACGCTTCACTCCCAGGAGAATCCAGAGCCCAGGGGATGGCACCACCCAACCCCACTGCTGCTGCCTGGCAGCACCCCAAAACGGCCCAACTGTGAGGGCTGGATTTAGATGGGGGAGTCGGTGCCCAGTTGGAACCATCCAGGTTGGAAAAGCCCTTCCAGGTCATCAAGTCCAACCTTCTGCCCAGCAACCCCCAAGCACTGGCCCATCTCCTGAAACAAAAGTCGGCTGCAGGCTGGGGTGGAGACCCTCAGGACCACGGCTTGAGGCACTTCACGGAGAGGAGATGATGTCTGCCCTGCCCGAGCCCTGCCCACGGGGCCAGGCGGCGCAGCCAGGGCTGGCGAGGAGGGGGGAAACTGCGGCGAGAAGCCTCACCAACCCCGACGGCGGCAGCATCCCCGGCATTCCTGGGGGAAAGGGAGGCGTGAAATGCTCCGGACCAGGTGGGGAAGCAGGTGGAGCAGCAAAAGCCAGACCCGGTGCTGCACCTCCGCCCCTCGGGGCTCGAGCGTGCCCCGAGCTGACACAACCCCACCCACGGTGGAGGGGGCCACGCAGCCACCAGCTTTTACCTCTCATCCCTCAGGGGTTTGGTGGCCCAAACACGGCCAGGAGCAGCCACACGGGGTGGCAGCAATTTTTGCAGCACAACCAAGTCTTCTTCCATCCCTCCACTCACCCACCCACCCGTCCCTAAGGCAGTGGGCTCGGGGCCAGCCGAAACCCCGCGGCCACAGGGGCAAGACCACAGCAGGTCACGCACGGGACAAGCCCAGGGAGCCAGGCGCCTGCCCCTGAGCCCGGCAGCGTGGGGAAGGAAGCGCAGCACAGCCCCAGTCACAAGTGCCCATCCCCATGACACGTGTGGGCAGCGGTGCTGAGCCAGCAGAGCTCTGCCGTGCACCCCACCGGTGCCCTCCCAGCGCGGCACTGCCCGAACGCCGCCGGGGCGAGGACAGGCTCACTGCACTCGTTCCCCATTCCTTACATTTTTGCCTTAAACACCCGGCTGGTTCCACTCCCCAGACTCCTCCAGATGAGGCCACTGCTCCCCCCACACCAGGCTACGGCTACTTCAGCTGCTGCACCCTCACCAGGTCCCACCTGCCACCGAGGAGGTCAGGCAGGCTCCTTTAGGGTCTGGATGAAAACCAGTGACCCTCCTGCCCTCGCTCAGCAGCCGATACCCCATGGCAGCCCCCGAACACCCTCCTTGGCTCCACAGCGGCGAGGGCAGCCAGGAGATCCGTAGCCTGCAGGGGAACTCGGCGCGAGACGCAGACTCGCAGGTCCTGGGTTCCTGGCCCAGGTTCAAACCACATTTGTTCCCAAAGTCTGTTTGAGGGCTTTCTTCGCCGAGCCTGCCCGTGCACAGGCATGTGCAGAGCCGCCAGCCAGCGCCGGGGTCGCCTGTGCCAACACGGGGCCAGGCGGGAAGCCTGGGTGCACCCGAGCACCGACCGCAGCCCACGCTCCCCTACCCACCACGCTCAGCCAATTAATTAGACTAATTTCTTTCCCCCCAACCCTGCTCCTAAACACAGTTCTGGGCTGTTTAAGAGATGAAGGACCAAAGGTACCACTCATTTGCTGAGATCCCCTTGAAAAGAACCCTGTGACACCCCCAACCCCTTCCGCTGGTGGGTGCAGACAAGCCGGACGCAAGCCCCAGGGGAGCCAGCCCACGGCACCCAGGGCTGGAAACAGGGAGAACCCACCCTCTGCCCCAGGAGCAGCCCACGGTGGGGATGGCTCTTTCCAGCCAGAGCATCGAGCTGCTCTCCAGGAACGGGAGGGTTCAAGGGACATCTGCCCCGCGGGGCCGCGCTGAGGCCGCTTCCCGCTGGCCGCGTGTCCGGGACGAGCTGCCCGAGCGCTGCGGAAGTGAGCGCAGATGGGAAATTGTTCCCAGAGATAAAGCAACAAGTTGGAAATGGAGCTGCGAAAGAAGACAGCCCAGGAAACAATAGGCTGTCAGATAGGTCTTCCAGCTTCCCCCGGCGGTGCCAGGAGGCCGGCCGCCTCGTCCCAGCGGGGCTGGGGGGCTTCCTCCCTGCCTTGGACACGGTGGGAGGAGGCGCAGGCTGTCTGCTCGCTCCTACCTTTTCTCTTTCGAGACGTGATCCTGCTCTGGCAGGGGGACTGGACTGGATGATCTTTCGAGGTCCCTTCCAACCCCTAACGTTCTGTGTGATCTGCTGGTTCCAGACCAGGTCCTTCAGGTCTCGTTAGATAAGAGCCTCAGCTCCGGGCTGACTTCAAAGGCCAGGCGTGATCCTGGCACCAGCAGCAAGGAGAGGCAGACAGGATTTAGGAGGTGCAGGAGTCCCGTGGTCCATCCCCTCCTCACCTCAGCGAGCCCAGGGAAACGATGCTGCTTCCCAGGAGCTGCCCGTCCCTGCCTCACGATCACCGATGGCTCCTCCATGCCGCCAAGGCAGCAAAGGAGCCTCTTGTCCCTGCAGCAGAGCCTCCCCCTAGGTCAGCCACCACCACACACCTCCTTCCCGGGGCTGGAGAGGGCCCTTCTGCCTCTCCACCCCCACCCTGGTACCTCCGTGATTTTTCCATGGCTCTGGCACAAAGTCATTAAAGGGCAGTGCTATCGTTAGGGCATCTCCATCACACAGGGAGCACTGCAAGGCCACTAACGATCGAGACAGGGAACATGGACTTCCCTCAGCTGCGGCTGCACCAGCCTGTCACTAACCCTGTCTCCAGAAACCCCCCTGAAGAATAAGTGAAGTAAATAAAAGCCCAGGAGGCTGCTCTGGGCAAAGGCACCAAGAGGGGGTGTTTGAGGCAGCTTCTGCCCTGCTGCTCCCAGGGCAAAGCGTGGCACCAGGAACTGACCCTCGATCTCTCAAGCAAAGGTGCCCTTCTCTGACAAAGGAGCATGAAGTGGCTAATGATTAGAGACAGCACGAGGCTGCCCAGGAGCTTCAGGTCAGAGACACCCAACGGCCAAGGTCTTGCCACCAAGCAGCTGGGTGAGCTGGGCAGTGCAGGATCAGCCCCTCCGGCTGTGAAGGTGCTGGGAACAGCCCCACAGCGACGGTGACACAAAGGACGTGGCTTCGACGGGCAAGACTGATGATGTCCCCGTGCACAGGGCCAGCGTCACACCTCCCCGAGGAGCCCGGCCAGACCCCTGCCCTTGTCGGACCAACACGTCTGCACCGTGTTGAGCTGGAGGGTGCTAAGGGGAGGGGATCTCCCAGCCCGGCAGGAACAGCTTCCCACACTAATGGCCGGACCTCGGGAGGGTTTGTCATGACTCTCTAGTGGCAGTGGGTGTCTCCCTGTGTGAGAGGAGGGTGACAAAGCCCTCGGGCTGCCTCCTTCTGTCCACCTCCTCCTCTGGGGGCAGGAGGAAAGAAAAAGAATTGAGTCTTTTGTTGCCACCTCCCTGCAGCCCAGTTTGCACAGAGCACTGGCAGGTACCCGCTGTCCTGTCCCTGGCCTCACTACACAGTCAGGGCTGGCCCCAGGCAGGAGCTCACCCCAGCAACCCCCCGGGGCTCTGTCATCCCCTGTCCCCAGTTCCTAATGCCTGGGGTGGGGCGGGCTGTCCTGGGGGTCTCCCCAGCTGCACAGAGCAGCCACTGCACATCCCTTCCTTGGCATCATTCCTGGAGAACTGGGAGGCAGGCGAGACACTGGGGGGACACAGGGCAGCACAACCCACTCCCTGTCACTTGTCACCTTCACTGCTGCTAAACAACACTGGGACCAGGACCGGGGTCACCTCTCGGCCCCCTAGGCTGGTCCCTGGCGCAGCACAGCAGCCACGGGGGCAAGAGCGGGCCGGAGCGGGGCAACGTGCTGTGCAGGGCCAGCAAATCGCGGGGTGATGCGGCAGATCACATCCAGAGGGTCTCGCAGGAGGCTGCGCAGCTCCCCGAGACGATGCTCAGCACCAGGCAGGACCTCGCCAGGGTCAGCCCCATGAGGTACCACCCCCTCCAGCCCCTGCGGCCAGCGCACACGGTCCTGGGCAGCGGGTCCCATCCCCACAGGTTGCCCCTGCTGTGTCCATCCCAAGCTGCATCAGGACATGGCCCAGCCCACTCGAGCTGCTGCCCGGCCCCATCCCGACCCCGGAGCAAACCCCACGATGCTCTTCCACGGCACCGGGGGCGTTGACAGGGACAGTGGGGACCTGCCACTCGCGGCCACACACGGGGCTGCAACAGGGGACCTTCCCGGCTGGATAAAACCTTTCAGGAAGCAACGTAGGGCTCTGCAGCCCCCACCAGGAGCCGGAGCCGTCCAGCCCCACCGGACACGGCTCTGCGGGGCCACCGGGGCTGGAGCGGAGCCCCGCAGTTCCCGGTGAGCGAACACGGCCAGGGAAGCGGATCAGGAGACATCAAAGCAGGGGGGCGATGAATATTTCATGTCCTGGCCTACATAGAGCCCTGCTCTCCCCGCCCTGCGCTCCCGGGGGTCCCCCCGCAGCCCCTGATCACAACAAAGGGGAGTTGCGGGCAGGCGGGGCCGCTCCGCCGGACAGCCCCCTCACCCCACCCCGGCCGCTCCGCCGGACC
>VXBP01005781.1:104347-119603 GCA_013400115.1 Rhinopomastus cyanomelas
GAGTGGAAAAAAAAAGAGGAATATGGCAGCAAACCGGAAACGGCGGAGGGGGAGAAGCGGCGGCGGCGGCCCCTCCCCTCCGCGGGGTCCGTGGGCTGAGGGCGAAGGCTCCGCTCCGCACCCCGGCGCCCGCCCTCCGCCACCACTCCCCTTCCTTCACGGGCTTTGCCGTCGGGGGGCAGCGCCGCGTGGGAGCGGAGGGTGCCCCCCCGCCATCCCCAAATTCCCCAGCCCCGGGGTGTTTGAAGTAGGGGCGGAGGTTTCGGGGGTTAAACCCTGCGGGTTGGGGTGTGCAGAGCCCTAACGCGGGGCGAACCCCTCTCCTGTGTCGGATCCTGCCCTCCTTGTGCCATCCCCGGGGGGCCGCGGTCCGTGTGCCCCCATCTCTGGCGTCGGAAGAAGGGGACAACGTGAGCTTTGGGGGGAAGATCGACCACGTCCTGGGCCGCCTTAGGGAGCTCAGGGGCGGTTGTGGGGCTCTTTGGGGGCAGCGCTGGCCCCTCAGGGTGGCGGCTGTGCCTCATCTTCAGGCTGAGACGCCCCTGCAGCCGGTAGCAACCTCTGAAATGACCTGTGGGTGTTCTTGGGGTGCCAGTACCCAGCTGGCAGCATCACCCCACGAAGGCACCCCAAGCCCCACCGGGGCAGGTGGGCACACGGGGACAGCTTCAGCCTTCCCTTGCTCTTCAGCCCGTTCCCCTCCCGTTGGCAGGAGGAGGTGGGAAAAGCCCAGCTCTGCTGGGGGGGCACTTACGGGCTCGGCTGGGCACCCCAACACCTGCCTGGAGCCTGTCGGGGCTGCCTGACCAGCTCAGTGGCACTGGCAGCCCTCCCAGCTCCCCCATTAACGATCCACTTGAGGCGCTCCCTGTCCCTCGATCCTTCAGGGAGAAGTTGGGGCGAAGCTCCTCAGAACCCCGTTTCGCTGCTTTATGAGGCACTGAGCTGCTGGCCGGCCCCGGTATCCCCCGGGCTGTATCCTCAGGCTCACAGGTCCTCCATCTCCCCTTGCCCACCCCTGTGGCCACTCAGCGTCAATTTCCGACCTTCCCCCTTCATTGATCAAAACCATTCGGGAAGTTCGCAAGTTTCAGACAACAAAGTGGCCGAGTTTTCCTTTCAGTTTCCCACCTCCCCCCTCCCTGCTCCTCCTCTCCTGTCTTGAGTTATTAAACAAATATTTCCCATGACAGTGGCGAAGGCCAGCGAATCCATGAGTCACCAGGAACAGGGAGTCACGCACACACACCGATCCATCACCCCCGGCCAGCACATGGCGCAGGGGCCCTTCCCTGGGAGGAGCCGCCCCGCTGATAAGGTCCCTACAGCCTGAAACTTTCCCTTCTGCTTCTCCAAGCTCCTGCCCAGCGCTGGGAGAGGGTGGCTGGGCTCCCCGCAGCGCTGTGGGGTGACTGGTGCTGGCGTGTGCCTGGGCTGGGTGGGGGAAGCAGCCCTTGCTGGAGCATCGAACCGCAGCCGCCTTGGAGCTGAGGCTTTTCTAGGGGTGTTCATTCACAGCCACCCCCTTCCTATCCAGATCCGTGAGGAGGGATTCCTTGTCCAACTCCAGTAGAGGAATTAACCAGGACAGCCCTGGGGTACCCCCTCAGCTCGCTCATACGCTGACGCTTAGGTGGTACCCACAGGGGATGCCAGTGGCTGGGGTCCCCCACATCTGCTCAGGGAGCCAGTGACAGTCCCCTCTTAACGCTCTGATCCCAGGAACCAGGATCCCGCAGCCCCGAAGCACGAGCAAGGAGCCGGAGGGGAGCAGAGACCCAGCCCCAGCCCCGGGGTAGCGGTGGGGAGCTGGTTGGGATGACTCAGCCTGTACTGGATGCAGCCCCAAATCTAAGATGCAATTATGACTTATAAATATTTGAAGTTTGTTTTCCTCTCCTGCAACCAACTCCCTCTCTTCAGGCTGCCCTGCGCTCGCCGGTGCCGCCGGGCTGTGGCTGGAAGCCTCACAGGCACGGCGCCTTCGAACACCGCTGGCCCGAGTCTGCGCCGCCGTCCCTTCCTCCAAGAAGATGCCAACACGCAAACCTAAACTGGCCAACAGACACCCTCTAGACCCAACCTCTTATCTTCTGGGCAGCAGTTCAGGAATGTGCCCTCGCAGGGCTCTGACATGAACCACGCGGTGCCGGCGATAATGCGATTGCAGACCGTTCCTGTTTGAGCAACCCGGCACCTCGGTGTGTCCCTGGCTGGGCCAGCAGGTCCTGAGCCAGCCCGACACCCCCTGCTGCCTGGGAGAGAGGTTCTCTTCCCCCTCTGCTCTGCTCTGCTGAGACCACAGCCGGAATCTTCTGTCTAGTTCTGGGGCCCTCGTGGAATCCCAAAACGTTAGGGATTGGAAGGGACCTTGAAAGATCATCTAGTCCAGTCCCCCTGACACAGCAGGATCCCCTAGATCCAGTCTCACAGGAACAGGTCCAGGTGGGTTTGAAATGCCTCAGGTCCAGAAGGACACAGAGCTGCTGGAGAGAGCCCAGCACAGAGCCACAGAGATGAGGAAGGGAGGGGAGCATCTCCCTGCTGAGGAGAGGCTGAGGGAGCTGGGGCTCTTGAGCTGGGGAAAAAAGGAGACTGAGGGGTGACCCCATGGATGTTGATCAATATGTGAAGGGTGGGTGTGAGGAGGATGGAGCCAGGCTCTGCTCAGGGGCACCCAGTGACAGGACAAGGAGCAGTGGGTGTGAGCTGGAACAGAGGAGGTTCCACATCAGTGTGAGAAGGACCTTCTTCCCCGTGAGGGTGACAGAGCCCTGGAAGGGGCTGCCCAGGGGGGTTGTGGAGTCTCCTCTGGAGACATTTCAAACCCTCCTGGACACGTTCTTGTGCGACCAGCTCTAGGTGATGGGACTGGATGATCGTTCGAGGTCCCTTCCAATCCCTCACGTTCTGCGATGCCGTGTGAAATCCACAGTTCTTATTTCACCCAACTAGTCATTTTGATTTCTCCCCTGAAACATGAAGACTCTTTCTCTTCACTTTTAAATAGCACCAGGAGAGAAGCCACCCCGGCGAGAGGGGAAGAGGGCTACAGAAACTGAAAAGCAGCTGCTTTCAGCCTGAGGAAGAAGCAGCCCAGTTTCTGGTGGCACAGTCCTTGCAGCTCACGTGTGGAGCTGCTGCTCTGACGAGGGATCGAGACGAGCTCTGCGATTCCCCGCTGACCTCTAGGCAGGTTTCATCAGGAGCAAGAACGCGGGTGACTGCAGGCAGAGTCCCGTCACCTCGTGAGTCAGTCCACGGCGCCATCCCCCTCCGGGCACGGAGATCAAACTGCTCCACCAGGCTCCTGAGAAACCTTGCTGTGAAGCAAGAGGATGCTTTCAGGGGCCGGTCACTGATCCCAGTCCTGACCTCTCCCAGTCAAGCTGTGGATTTACAGCAGCACTTCTCGTCATCTCCAGCCGGATTTACTCTTGAGCATCGCTTTGACAACGTTGAGTTCTGTCTAGTGGCCTGTGCTCCTGAGGCCACTGCAAAGCCCACATCTGCACTAATTATTGCTGTTAATAACATAAAGGTTGTGCTTGAGATGCTGGACAGAAGCAGCCCTGGCTCCTGCCCCGGGATGTTACCATCCCTCAGCTTTCCAGCCCTGCAAACAGTGTCCAATGACCACCCGGCACCACCGGCCCCGTTAGGGAAAGCCCAGTTCTGAGTAGATTTGCTAAAGGGGATTGAGCAGGATCACTCCTGGCAACGTTTCACGGTAGAAACCCTAATTCTGGCTGTTTCCCCCCCACTCTGAGCATCAGCGCTGCAGGAGACAAGCGGCCAGCACCAGCGTCCTACAGGTTGCCGAGCAGGAGTGACCAGGAGAGGTCAGGACCCGTCACATCCCTCAACGGGTGACAAGCTGCTCCACAGAAGGGGCCCTTTACCCCAGCACCCAGCCAGGAAGTGTCACTGCAAAATTCCCTGGGGGAAAGGACGGGGAAACCACGGACTGGGCGATGTGCAAACGCTTGATAAGGAAGCACCAAGTTCAGCAGCTGGGGCTGGGGGGGGGAGCTGGGGGTGGGAATGATCTGCCTGTTCCACAGAGACACAACATTTCCTGTCAGGCTCCCCGGAGATAAAACACAACGATTAGATAGAATCTGAAACAGGAGGCTGGGAACAGCTCATTCGGGCAAAAATCCGGCACTTTCTGCTTCTTGCAACAACAGGACAAGGGGGACCAGGTGTGAGCTGGAACAGAGGAGGTTCCACATCAGTCTGAGAAGGAGCTGCTTCTTAGTGAGGGTGACAGAGCCCTGGCAGGGGCTGCCCAAGGGGGTTGTGGAGTCTCCTTCTCTGGAGACATTTCAAACCCTCCTGGTCATGTTCCTGTGTGACTGGATCTACGGGATCCTGCTGTGTCAGGGGCATTGGTCTGGATGATCTTTCAAGGTCCTTTCCAATCCCTAATGATCTGTGACTCTTGGACAGCTGTAGAATCATAGAATCATCCTGGCTGGAAGGGACCTCCAGGATCAGCAAGTCCAGCCCTCACCCCAACAGCTCCCTAACCTCTAGACCACAGGCTCAAGTGCTCGAGCTACTGGGTTCTTAAACCCCTCCAGGGATGGGGACTCCAGCACCTCCCTGGGCAGCCTGTTCCAGTGCCCAACCACTCTGTCAGGAAAGAACTTCTTCCTCAGATCCAACCTAAACCTTCCCTGACACAACTGGAGGCCGTTTCCTCTCATCCTATCACTAGGGATTTGGGAGAAGCTATAGGAAGGAGCAACTCAGGAAAGCCCTGGAAAGGCACCCACGCGGGATTTACAGCCCTCACTCCGTTCTGCAGAGGGACCTGGCTGTGCAAAGCTCTGGCAGCCACATCCAGGTGACCCTGCTCTGAGCGCGTGGTGGCCAAGGAGCTACCCCAGAGCAGCAACCTGGCTGCTGACTCTCCCGGGAGCAGACACAGGGGTGTTTCCCCTGAGCCATCCAGTCTTGGTCCTTGGAGCGAGAGCTGGGCTGAGGAGGCCAAAGCCTGCAGCTGAGACATTCAGACCATACGATGCTCAGATCCACACTGGGTTTGAAGGGAACTCCATGAGGGGGGAGGTAGGGAGCAGAAACGGTCGCAGCCTCTCCCTTTCTCTCAGAAACTGCTCTCCCAGCTCTTCCCTTCTCTGCTGACACGTGGGGACCTCTGCTTCAGGCACCCAAAGGAGCCACAAGTAGCATCACAAGTAGCCAAGTCACTCCACAGGGACCTCAGCCAGGGGACCCTCTCCTGTGCAGACCTCAGGAGCTGCAGAGCAGCCACAGATGTGCCAGAGATGCCCTCGGGGAGCCAGAGGGGTGCAAACCCCACAAGGCCCACAATCTCCACGCTGGCAGCACAGCCCCAGCTCAGCTCCTGCCTGCACTGCCGGAGCAGAGGCACAAATAACAGCAGGAAGCATCTCAGGCTGGTTCCCTGAGCAGAGGGAGCAGCCTTGCCCTGCAAGGAGTCACCAGTGCCTGCTGTACTCTGGACTTTGGCTTTCAGCGAGGTGAATTTGCATGCCTGAGATGGCTTTTGTGGAAGCAGTGGCCAAGAGAAGGCAGCAGGACCCACCTGGGTCGTAGACTCAGCTTGGGCAAAGCCTGATTCATCTCAGGCCAGCACTGATGCCTTCTGTGCTCCCAGTTCCTGAGGTGGGACTGGCTGAACTGGACACTGATGGGGACAGCCACCCTTCTGGCAAGAAGCAGAGGATGGTCTGGACAGCAGGTCTCACTGAACTGTGTCAGTGGGACAGCAGGGACCCAGCTCCTTGCCTGGAACTAAAGACAGGAGACATGAGAGCCCTCACCTGGGAGCTGAGCTCTTCCAGCACAGCCAGAGATGTCAGCCAGGCAGCAGATGTTTTCAGAAGCAAAGCTGTGATCCCAAGCAGGTTCACCTTGCACCTACCAGCCAGAGAGGCTGAGCTCGAGCCACGGAGGAGCCCACCAGGCCCTCTGCTCCAACCACCCGCTCTGCATCGCTCGGCAGGACCGTGGGTTCCTGCTGCGTGGCTGCTGGCGCCTGCAGCACACGGTGTGCAAGGAGCAGCGAAGCCACACCGAGGCCTCCAGGCGCTGGATGAACCTGGTGAAGCTGGGAGGAGGAGGGAAGGGAGCCCTGCAAGAGACTGGGGATTGCACAAGACCAATCCCCCTGCGAGGAGCAGCACCGAGGAGCGCTCACTGATCACAAGAGCTGGGAAGGGTGAATACAGAGCAGTTACAGCTGCTAGTTGCAAAAATCACCCGGGGAGAGAAACCTGCTGATGGGGCTGGTGACAGGGGAAATGTTTCTCTGCCCTGGGTCCCTCTCCACACGTTGGACCACTCCTCCTAACGGCCAGTGATCCCCTGTGTCTGCCTCTGGCAGGTGAAACGTGGCCGCAGGAGGCTGCCCCTGCAATGGACGTTGAGTCTACAGGCTGGAAACAAGAGGTCACTGGAGGTGCTGTGGGTTGGGAGGAATCATCCTCCCAATGCACCAGGGAAACGATCTGAATCTCAGGGGAAAAGGCAGAAAGGTGAGTTCATCACCCTGCAACCACCAGCCACGAGCACGAGAAAGCCAGCCCGGCTACGGGCCGCTGGCCCAGATACCAGAAGCCAGAAACCACCCCCCCCACGACCAACCACAAACGACCAGAGGAGAAGAGCAGGACCGTGGACCTGCAGTAACTGCTAATTTAAGGCGAAATGCAAACACTGATTATAGGCCTTGCCTCTTGTCAGGGAGAAAGGGAACGTTCCCAGCCAAGTTGTCCTGTCCTGTTGGATGAGGAAGAGGAGGAGGGTCAGGCCCCTCTCCCCAGTGCCAATGCTGCCAGTGAACCTCATCGCCAGCCAAGCAGCCGAGCTCTGGTCCCCCTCTCTCTCCATTCATCATCCCGTTCTCTCCCTGCAGTCGGTCTCTGATGCCTCACGAGACTAATAAACAAACAGCCAGATCAATAGAGTCATCTCGATCCCTGCAGGCCACGGGCTGTGAATAACTTCTGCCTGAGAGAAACAGCAGCATGGAAGAGGCTCCCAGGAGAGCAGCCCAGCACCCCAGCTCTCACACAGGGGAGCAGTTCAGCAGTGCCCTGGGTAACAGAGAGACTGAGCAGCTCCTCCCCTCCTCCAGCTGCCTGGTTTTCTCCTCCAGCATCACCACATCCAGCCCTGACCCTCCCTGAAGACCAGGAAGACTTCCACATTCTTCCTGACAGGGCTTATTGACTCGACAAGGGGGCCACTCTGCAAACATCAGTCCTCTTCAGCGACAGCCCTGGGCTCTCCAGTCGCTGTCAGCAGGGAACCTCACCAGAATCTCTCACGAAGCAGAGAAATTCACGGGTATGAGAATGAGAGTAAATTAGGTCTGAACAAGATTAACAGGGATTTAATTGAACTATGTGAACTGGAACTCCAGTCACGAGCTACTTATTAGCCTGTCTCAAGGGATTGTGCTGCCTGCACTGGAGGAAGAACAAGGATGCATTGTGAGCGTGGAGCAGCTCAAGGGGTGGCCGTGGCTCGTGGGATGAGCACGGCCAGAGCGGCACCAAACTGCTGGGACAGGGCTGGAAATGAAGCCAGGGGTCCCCAACTGCCAGCTGCTTTCCTTGGGAGCTGTTGGCTTGGCCTGTTGAGGGGAAGGAACTTCGTACCAAGAGAGGAAAGCCAGCTCTGAGTCCAGCTGCGGGGTGCTGGCTGCTATCTGGAGGCAGACCTTTGAAAGCCTCCCCTTCAATAAAAGGGACTTAATGAGGGCTCCAGCTCCCTTTGGATGTTAATTACCAAACAGCCTGGAGAAAGGAATCAAAGGAGTCACCGCACTAGTCCTCCTCTCATGTTGGTTTCTAGGAGGGAACCAGAAGACGCTTTGCCAGGGCCTGGCTACCACACCGGTCTTACTGCAGCCAAGAGGAGCCACCAGACAGCTCCGTGCTGCAGCCACAGGAACCCCAGCGACAACCACACACCGAGGGGCTCAGTCTGCTGAATCCCCACCTAATCCCCTGCTTGTGTGATTAGCAAATGATGCCTTTATTAGCTCTACCTGCAGTGGGGGGCTCTCAGAGCCAAAGCCCCTCGTGAGAAGCCCCATTAATTTAGCCAGGGCACTGTCTCCTTCCTTCCTTCCAGGAAGGTGAAGCCACACTGGGAGACAGTTTGCTGCTTCCAAGTGAAATGCAGACACAGATGCAGACATGCCTGACAGTATTAACTAACCAATTTCTCGCAGATTAAAGGATCTGAAAGACTTTCCCTTAATGGGTTGGGTTTCTGAATAGGTTGTTTGTGTCCCTGGGTTCCTATAGGGTGTGAGTTCTGGCAGCTCTCACAACAAACACATGCAAAGAGGCAGCACAACTTTAAGAAGAGATGTCTTTTGAAACAGAAGATGTTCTGATTGTACTTGGGACACCTTTCAAAAGGAACTTAAACCCACGGGATGTTGGTAACCTCTGACAACAGGCTGTAAGCTCAGCTAACAGGAGCATTCAGGCAGGTAGAAAGCTGCTAGGAACAGCCTGGGAAATTGGTCTTAATCCCTTCTCCCCCCCCAAAACTAAACTCAAATGCTCTTGACTTGTACTTAGCAACTCCAAAATCACAGAATCACTGAGGCTCAGCCAGCCCAGACCAGCACCTAACATCACCACAGCAGCCACACCAGGGCCCTACAGGCCACAGCCAGGCTGGCCTTCAGCACCTCCAGGGATGGGGACTCCACCACTGCTCTGGACAGTCCAGTCCAGGCTCTGATCATCCTTTCTGTGAGGAAGGGCTTCCTGACATCCAACCTAACCCTCCCTGGCAGCTTCAGGCGCTGCCCTCTCATCCTGGCACTGGTTGCCTGGAAGAAGAGCTTGACCCTGACCTGACTGCAACCTCCCTTCAGGGAGGTGTAGAGAGGAAAAAGGTCCCCCCCTGAGTCTCCTCTCCTCCAGGCTAAACACCCCCAGCTCCCTCATCAGCCTGCAAGTAGCTAGATGTAGATGATGCATCAGTCCAGGCAGCAAACACACAGTGCTCATCACTGACTGGTTCTTGGCTCTAGAACCAGTTCTTTACTTCAGGTAATGTCACAGAATCACAGAACATTAGGGACTGGAAGGGACCTTGAAAGAACATCCACTCCAGTCCCCTGACACAGCAGGATCACCTAGACCAAGTCACACAGGAACACATCCAGGTGGGTTTTGAATGTCTCCAGAGAAGGCGACTCCACAACCCCCCTAGGCAGCCCCTTCCAGTGCTCTGTCACCCTCTGTCATCACACTAAAGCATTAACCCCCCCAACCCATCCCTTTAGGAAAGCTGCAGAAAGCCAGAGTCCTTAGGTAAAGCCACCACCCATCCCCTGTTCTGAAAACAGCAGAAAAGACTGGCAGTACCTACCCAGGACAGTGGGAGCTCACAGGCTGGAGCACAGGTCTGCACTGGAAACTCTCAGCACAATATTGTTCTTTGTTATTTGCATGGGAAGTTTTTGTGATGTTTCTTTGTGCTGAGAACTCAAAGCAACTGTAGAGCACTTGTGTCTCCCGTGCTTTGTTCTGTCCTCCCAGCACTGCCTCTATGTAGCTGGGGAAAAATGGGAAGGAAAAGAAAATGCTTCAGTTAAAGCAGAGCTCTGAGCTGGATCAGTGTTAGGGACTGGAAGGGACCTCGAAAGATCATCCAGTCCAATTCCTTCACCACAGCAGGATCCCCTAGATCCAGTCATTAGGGATTGGAAGGAACCTATAAAGATCATCTAGTCCAATCCTCCTGACAGAGCAGGGTCCCCTAGATGCAATCACACAGGAACATGGCCAGGAGGGTTTTAAACATCTCCAGAGAAGGAGACTGCACAACCCCCCTGGGCAGCCCCTTCCAGGGCTCTGTCACCCTCACTGGGAAGAAGGTCCTTCTCACACTCCTACCCAGAAATGTCATTGCATTTTGGTCAGCAAGATTTTCTCACCCCAGAAATGTCACAGACTGCATCCAACCACTGAGCAAACCCAGCAGAGATGGTGTCAGCCCACAGGAGGGTTAATATGAAACTCACCTGTTCAATGAGTTTTTTCAGAGTAAGCAGACACCCATGGAGAGAGGCATCATGTAAAGGAGACCAGTCTGAAGCAAAGTCTGCATAAAGAGAAGGACAGGAAAAAGGCTAACAGCTCTGTGGGCTCTTTCATCAGTGGGTCTTACTTCAACTGTGTGACCCCAGCAAGCCTCTCTTCTTCTGTTTTGCTGTTGAGCTGCCAAGCTTTCCTTGGAGCTGCTGCTGGGAGGGAGCGAGACGAAAGGATGGCTTCTCTCTGGGTGTGCTTTTAACTCATCCTGGGCTGGCACTGAGCAGCTGCACTCCCCTTCAGAAGACAAGAGAGGGGTTATCACCTTGCTCTGACTGAGCTTGTCCTTCACTTTGAATCGTTTCCAGTGCCTTTCTCTCCCCAGCTCATTATACTATATCAATTAGCTCAAAAGGTCTAGGTTTCGAAGAAGGTGTTCAGTCATCCACCCTGCTCTGAGCTGGGCTAGAACCAACAATATCTAACAAGAGAAAGGGACCACAGTACAAGGACATAAACTGCATTACGTGTTGATTTAGTGTTTTACCTTCAAGTGCTGGGTGTAGGCCACCTTTGCAACGGTGCATTTAAGTAACAGTTGCATCCCCTGCACTGCACAGTGAAGTCCAGCATGTATGTATCATACAGATATGAACAGAAGGACACCTTCATATTACAGACTTCATGGCTCAGAGCCTGCTGACAGCAACAGTTCCTCTGGGAGACCTTCACCTCCTTCACCATTCACTGCCTCAAAACTCAGCATCTGGTCTGTGCCAATGGTTCAGGTTCCGCCACTGATCACAGAATCATCATGGCTGGAAAGGACCTCCAGGGTCATCGAGTCCAACCTTTATCCTAGTATCTAACTGCTAAACCAGCTCACACCCATTGCCCCTTGTCCTATCATTAGATGCCCCTGAGCAGAGCCTGGCTCCATCCTCCTGACACCCACCCTTTCCGTAAGGATCTCAAGCATCCTGGTGTCAGTGTTCTGGTTGAGAGCAGCAGAGACCAAGGAAGCAGCAAGAGGTCAGAATCAAACTGGTGCTGGGATCTGTCTCACCCCCTAAAATCAAGAGTGAGCAAAGAACATGTTCTTGACGCTGCAGGTCCCTGTAAACATGTTGTTCAGCTCCTGCTCAAGAACACACAGCGCAAGGCTGCCACCAGCTCTGGGCTCACGAGATGTTTGTGAAGCGAGGATGGGAGCCTGCGTATGCAAAAAGGATCCCAGCCTCACAGCCCTGCCAGAGCCAGCCCAGTCCTTCAAAGCCACTCTCAACCCTGGGTGCGTCCAAAAGAGCAGGTTCTCCTCCCGTTGACTCACTCGTGATCAAACAAACCAAGATGTGAGCTGGCATCAGGAAGCTCGGGCTGCCCTGCAGAGACTCTGTGGCTACGTCACCACCTATCTCTTTCCAGTCCTGTCTAGCCACATTTACATCTAATAGTAGCTTGTCCCTGGGCTTGGAGAGCCAGAGCCTGAAGGAACACAGTGTCTATGTCTCTTGCCATCGAGTCATGCTGCACAGGCACCTCACTGGATCTTAAAATACCCCATCTCCTCGGGCTGAGATCATATTTAAGAGCAGACGCAGCAGACTCCGGCAGGTGAGGCTGGGAGGGAGTTTGCAAACGCAGCAACCCCCAGCTGCATGGAAACAGAGCACACGGTTAGGACACAGCTGGATAAAACCACCATCACCTCTGGTTACGACAGTGGAGGAAGTGATCTGACAGCAGGGTTTCTCAGCAGAGCAGCCACACAGTGCTCTCCGGTCGCCAAGACTCTCACCTCAGAGCTGCTTCGCTCCAACACACCCACCCGGGTCTTCCCATGCACAGGATTTAAACTCAGCAGCCTCCAGAGTCCAAGTGTTCCCTGAATCTTCTAGGCACAGAGTAACAGAACATGAGGGATTGGAAGGGACCTTGAAAGATCATCCAGTCCACATCATCTAGGTGACCCACAGCAGGATCCCCTAGACCAAGTCACTCAGGAACACATCCAGGAAGGTTTGAAATGTCTCCAGAGAAGGAGACTCCACAACCCCCCTGGGCAGCCCCTGCCAGGGCTCTGGCACCCTCCCTGGGAACAAGGTCCTTCTCACACTGATGGGGAACCTCCTCTGCTCCAGCTCACACCCGCTGCCCCTTGTCCTATCATTGGGTGCCCCAGAGCAGAGCCTGGCTCCATCCTCCTCACACCCACCCTTCACATATTGATCAACATCCATGGGGTCACCCCTCAGTCTCCTTCTCCCCAATCTAAAGAGATCCAGCTCCCTCAGTCACAGCAGTCCCCACCACAGCCTCGATTCCCTGCTTTCAGGGGTGGGAACAGAAAGGGAAGTGCCTGGGTGGAGAATAAGAAAGAGGCAGTGACGCTGGGGAAATGAAAGCTTTCATCTAGAGCAGTCTGGAATCTGATGAGTTATTACCTCAAGAATTAAAGAATATGACAAAGACATGGTTGTTATTATTAAGCCATAAAATGCAGCTATGTATTGTAGTCTAGATGACAGAGATGAATACAAAGCTGTGTAGTGTGGTCTCCTTGATCCATTTGATCCCTCTACCTTCAAAAAATACAACACAAAGCAGCAATCCCATGCTCCACCTTCCACTGGGACTTCCCTACACTTCCAAGCCAGCCTGGAGGAGCCGGCACGACACGCCTCTAGCCACTGGAAATCACAGACATCACTTCACAGAATCACAGAACATCAGGGATTGGAAGGAACCTTGGAAGGTCATCCAGTCCAATCCCAGGTACGGGCCATGGGAAGCCCTCTTTGTTCGTAAGAGATCTACAGCAGCACCCTACCCCTTCCACTCAAAGTTCCTTCTCTTTGGTCTCTGAGAGGTGAAGCACGGCGATGCCAGAAAACCAGTTGAGATTGAGTCTTTGATGCCATCTCCAAGGGAGCATGAGGACAGGTGGTTAGTTTGCCTTTTGGGGCTCGTGGCTCCTGCCTTTATCGTTTCTTTTTGGTCTCCTTCTTGGGTTTCTTGCTTATCTGCGGAGCAGCTGCCTTTGGCTTCTTCGCAGTCTCCGAAGTCTTAGGCTCGAACCCATCTGAGTCCTACAAGAATCAATTAAGAAACAGTCAGTAACGTTGTTTTACGACCTGCTGACAGCTGACTTTGGGAATCTGAGCACAAGCCAAAGGAAGGAAGCGCTGGGTGTCTCTGTTGGAACACATCTCTACCAAACCGAGCCCACGTTTAACGAGACTCCAACGGCTCCATCTCCGCTCCTTCCGCGGGTGCTTTTTGATGTGTGCGAGCTGATGCACAGAAACAGCCTGTTACCAGAGAAGATGTTAAAAGCTTTAAAGTGGCTTTGGAGAAGAAAACAAACCCAGCTTTAAAGGAAAAGAAGAAAACCTACACAAAATGAGAACTATTCAACTTAGGTAAAGCAGAAGATACCATAAAATCACCGGCGAGTGTGAAAACACTCGGCAGATCTTTGTGCCAAACGTTAGTCATGATCAGAGAATCCCAGAACATCAGGGACTGGAAGGGACCTCAAAAGATCATCCAGTCCAATCCCCCTGACACAGCAGGATCACCCAGACCAAACCATACAGTCAGTCAGGGTTAGAAGGGACCACAGATCATCCAGTTCCAACTCCCCTTCCATGGGCATGAACACCCCACCCTAGATCAGGCTGGCCAGAGCCCCATCCAGCCTGGCCTTAAACACCTCCAAGGATGAGGCCTCCACCACCTCCCTGGGCAATCACCAGGCTCTCACCACTCTCACAGTGAAGAACTTCCTCCTCACATCCAGTCTAAATCTACCCATCTCCAGCTTTGCTCCATTCCCCCTAGTCCTGTCACTACCTGACATCCTAAATAGCACCTCCCCAGCCTTTCTGTAGCCCCCTTCAGATACTGGAAGGCCACACTGAGGTCACCTGGGAGCCTCCTCTTCTCCAGACTGAACAGCCCCAACTCTCTCAGTCTGTCCTCACAGGAGAGGTGCTCCAGCCCTCTGATCATCCTCATGGCCCTCCTCTGCACGCACTCCAGCATCTCCACATCCCTCTTGTAATAAGGGCTCCAGAACTGGACACAGTCCTCCAGGTGGGGTCTCACCAGAGCGGAGCAGAGGGGGAGAATCACCTCCCTCGACCTGCTGGCCACACTTCTCCTGATGCAGCCCAGGATCCAGTTTGCCCTCTGGGCTGCAAGTGCACACTGCTGGCTCATGTTGAGCCTTTCACCCACAAGCACCCCCAAGTCCCTCTCCTGAGGACCACTCTCCAGCCAGTCACTGCCCAGCCTGGGAGGGAACTGTAGGGAACACACTCAGATATGCTGCTTGTTTCCTTCCGTGTGGGGGGAGATGACAGACAATTCCTCATCCCTGGGAAACACAGCTGAGTTATCTCGTGCAAACAGGAGGGCACAGCGCCGCACGCATGCAGACTGCCTCCCCTCAGCAGACACACTTGAGCACAAACAGTGCTTTAGCATCTCTGTTCCCACCAGCCCGAGCGTGCCAACTGCAAAAGGACAGGCAGAAGACGCTGAGCGAGACGGGCTCGCTGCGAGCTCCCGAGGCAGCGCTCCAGATAACGCAGGGGGAGGAGAGCATCTGCCTGTGTCCTTTGAATCACAAGCGTCTCTCAAGTCACTGGGCTATCACTTCCCAAGGAAGGAGGCTTGGCTGGCTTTCCCAGCGCTGTGATCGGCACACGGGGAGCTGGCAGGCTCTAGAGAAACGGAGCGTCAGGCAGTTGTTACTCGGAGACGCAGAGTGCTGCTGCCGGGAAGTGAACGCTGCTGCCTTCTAATGCTCAAACCAAGGTAGACATCAAAGCTCGAAGCCTCCGAGATGGAGAAGCTCCTCAATATCCTACCCAGGCTGAAGCGTCATTCCCAAGATCCGGAGGTCCTACCCAGACTGAAACTTCATTCCAAAGATCTGGAGGTCCTACCAGACTGAAGCGTCGTTCCAAAGATCTGGAGGTCCTACCCAGATTGAAGCGTCACTCCCAAGATCTGGAGGTCCTACCCAGACTGAAGCTTTGTTCTAAAGACCTGGAGGTCCTACCCAGATTGAAGCTTCATTCCAAAGACCTGGAGGTCCTACCCAGATTGAAGCTTCATTCCAAAGACCTGGAGGTCCTACCCAGACTGAAGCTTCATTCCAAAGACCTGGAGGTCCTACCCAGATTGAA
>VXBP01005781.1:119890-269602 GCA_013400115.1 Rhinopomastus cyanomelas
AGACTGAAGCTTCGTTCCCAAGATCTGGAGGTCCTACCCAGACTGAAGCGTCATTCCCAAGATCTGGAGGTCCTACCCAGACTGAAGCTTCGTTCCAAAGTTCTGGAGGTCCTACCCAGACTGAAGCGTCATTCCCAAGATCTGGAGGTCCTACCCAGACTGAAGCGTCGTTCCAAAGACCTGGAGGTCCTACCCAGACTGAAGCGTCATTCCCAAGACCTGGAGGATCAGAGCAGGATCACCTAGACCAAGTCACAGAATCATAGACTCGTAGAATCATTAGGGATTGGGAGGGACCTTGGAAGATCATCCAGTCCAACCATAGAATCATTAGCATGCTCCTCACGTTGGAATATACTAGAGATGTCACCTGTTTCCCAGAATCACACATAACCTAGAGCCCCAAGATACTCCTTCAAAGGCAGGGGGGATGGCCTGCCTGGTGACTGATTAAGCAAATCAGCAGCAGTATGGTAACACGGGGCTGGCATCAAAGGCTTCTGATGTGAGGAACAGCATGTTCCTTCAGCACACTGTGTCAGTGCTGCAAGTCACCTCTTCTCACTGATGAGGGCAATGAAGCTGGGAAAGGGCCTGGAGAATCAGTCTGATTGGGAGAGATGGAGAGAGTTGGGGCTGGTTAGTTTGAGGAGGAGGAGGCTAAGGGGAGACCTCATTGCTCTCTACAGCTATCTGAAAGGACACTGCAGAGATCTTGGTGATGGGCTCTTCTCACAGGTCATTAGTGACAGAAGCAGAGGGAAGAGCTTCAAGGTCCAACAGGGGAGGGTCAGACTGGCCATCAGGAAGAAATTCTTCCTGGAGAGAGTGGTCAGGGACTGGGATGGGCTGCCCAGGGTGGTGGTTCAGTCCCCATCCCTGGATGAGTTTAAAAGTCACTTTGATGTGGTGTTGGGGTATCTGGTTTAGGGGTGACCTTGTAGAGTAGGGTTGCTGGTTGAACTTAGTGATCCCAAGGGTCTTTTCCACCTTGAATAATTCTGTGGTATTCAGACACAGATCCTGCCTCAGGACTTTGTTCCTGATTTGTCATCTGGAGGTAAATTGTAAGATAAAAGCTGGAGATGGGAAAGTAAGAAGGACAGGAAGAGAATGAGTAGTGAAACTCATCAATGCCACGAGCAGACCGTTTTATCTCAACCAGCTACTTAAAGTCCCCTCCCTTCCTATTGTCTCCACCTCCGCCCATCTCTATCAACATTAAAGAGCTCTGCTTACTGCCTTGTGGGTCTTTGGAACCGGCAGGATTATGGCCAGCACACAGATCAGCTGGAAAATGGCTCCAAAGAAGAGGCCGTAGCGCAGCATGTTCTCCATGAACGTGGGCTCGGGGATTTCAGGCGGGGAGAAATCCAACTCAGCAGCCATGGTGAGAGGGCACCTTCCTTCTCCTCTAGTGCTCTCAAGATTAGTTACTGTAAGAGGGGAGAAAACAAGAGCAGTTATTTGCATGACTCTTCCTGATACTCACTTTCCATTATCAGAGAATGACTCAAAACCTCATGCAGGTGTTTTCAGACACCCCTGATCCACAGACCCAGTAACAAAGATGGAAGTGAAAGCTGCACTTTGTCTGTTGGTGTTTTACCACTTGACTACAAACACAGTCCTCAAACTAGTGTCCATGTGCAGAGGAGGGCAAGAGAAACAGAAAATGAACAGTTTTTAAATGACAGAACTGTTTAGGTTGGAAGAGACTCTTAAGATCATGGAGTTCAACCATGAACCCAGCACTGCCAGGCCCACGAAAGAAGGGAAAAGCTTAATAAGCAGGAAGAGCTTTCCCCAAAGTTGGCACCGCAGGTGAGGTGACTGCTACAGAACATTAGGGATTGGAAGGGACCTCGAAAGATCATCCAGTCCAATCCCCCCAACACAGCAGGATCCCCTAGATCAAATTGCACAGGAACATGTCCAGGTGGGTTTTAAACATCTCCAGAGAAGAAGACTCCACAACCCCCCTGGGCAGCCCCTTCCAGTGCTCTGGCACCCTCATCTTGAAGAAGTTCCTTCTCATACTGATGTGGAACCTCCTATGTTTCAGCTGACCCCCTTGCCCCTTGTCCTATCATTAGATGACACAGAGCAGAGCCTGGATCCATCCTCCTGACACTCACCTTTCACATATTTATCAACATGAATGGGGGTCACCCCTCAGTCTCCTTTTTTCTCCAAGCCAGCTCCCTCAGCCGTTCCTCATCTGTGCTGGACTCTCTCCAGCAGCTCTGTGTCCTTCTGGAACCGAGGGGTCCAGAACTAGACACAAGATTCCAGATGTGGTCTCACCAGGGCAGAGTAGAGGGGCAGGAGACCCTCCCTCGATCTGCCAACAACCCCCTTTCTGATCCACCCCGGGATGTCACTGACCTTCTTGGCCATCAGGGCCCGTTGCTGGCTCATGGCCATCCTGCTGTCCACCAGGACCCCCAGGTCCCTTTCTCCTCTGTTACTCTCCAGCAGGTCCATCCTAAACTGGTACCTGAGGTTGTTCTTTCCCAGATGCCAGGCTCCACACTGCCCTTGTTATAGCTCATCACATTTGTCCCTGCTCAGTTCTCCAGCCTGTCCAGGTCCCACTGAATGGCTCACTCACACTGGGTAAGAGGCCACCACTCGTTGCTTTAGATGCTGCAAACACCACCTCAAATAACCACACGGAAGGCAGGTCTGCTGTAGCCAAAGGAATGAGTTATGTGTCCAAGTTCAGCAAGGCTTCAGTGGCCGGCGACACCTACCCCACACTGGTCACACGGGTAGTTTGTGGCAGCTCAGTATTGATCTCCTCGGGCCCCAAGCTCATTTCCCAGCCACGAGACCATCCTTTCCTCCTTCCTTTATCTTTTTTGCTAATGGAGTTGTCAATTCACTCTCTGAATGACTAATGGCTTTCTACAATAACCCAGAATCGCACGAGCAGGCCACAGAAAGTCCCCAAAGGGAAATCCAATTAGTGTGTGATGCCATCAGAACTCAGTTGTGATGACTGCCTGCCCTGGTTTTCCTTACCCTGCCTGATCCTGGTGTGCACCTACTGAATCAGCACTGCCTGCTGTGGCCTGTGGTTCTCTTATTAGTGAAGCTCAGCGGTGCCGCACGCGCGTTTCAGCTGAGTGTGAGGAATCTGCCTCTCAGAAATCACCTCTGTGTTAGCTCTGCATTTCTCAGGCTAGCAAGAGACTTCTGCAATCTGTGACCTACTTCAGAAAGATAATAACTTGGAGTGCAACTTTGTCCTATCATTAGATGCCCCTGAGCAGAGCCTGGCTCCATCCTCCTCACACCCACCTTTCCCATATGGATCAACACTCATTGGGGTCACCCCTCAGGCTCCTTTTTTCCAAGCTCAAGAGAGACAGCTCCCTCAGCCTTTCCTCATCAGGGAGATGCTCCCCTCCCTTCACCCTGTGGCTCCACACTGGACTTTGTCCAGCACCTTCTGGAACCGAGGGGCCCAGAACTGGGCAGATCAGTGTTGGTCTGAGATGGGGTGTGGGGATAACACATAATTCTGCCTTTGAATCAGGAGGTAACAGATGGCCTTTCACAGTCCATTCCAGCTCTGTATTTCAGTGAAAGAAAAATGTTCACATTCTGATTAAAATTCTACAGGCAAGAGCTGCACAAAAGATACACATGGAGGGCCATCCTGCTGTGTCAGGGGGACTGGACTGGATGATCTTTCAAGGCCCCTTCCAATCCCTAATGTTCTGTGATTCTGTGATTTGAAAAATACATCTATCTCTTTGAAAAGGTTATTCTTGCCCACTCCCTCCTTCAATCAGAACAGAAAGGGGTGTTGTTTCATTCCTTACCCAGAGCTCTCTCAGGACAAACTCCTGCTCCTAATCCCAAGTCAGACACCTGAAACACAACACACAAAAATAAACCATTAAAGGAAACCGACACAATGGCAACAAAAACATCTCCATCCCCACCCTCTGCAAGTCTCCCCTCCTTTCCCCTTCTCTATTTCAGCACCCTCCAGGGGATGGGTATTTCCAAATGAATCCCTGGAGCTCTTGCAGAAGCTGCAGCAGCTGCCAGCCCCACTTTAAGCAGTACCCCGTGAAATGCACTCAGAGAAGTTCTGCCATCATGCTCCTGTCACAGCAGTGTCATCTCACAGCAGCCCCAGCAGGCAGCTCACATGTGGGCCGTTAGTCTTCCTGCTACCAGTGGACCTCAACTAACATTTGCAAAATTCTTCTCTGGTTTACAAACCTCCTGTGGTTAACATGATGCCCAAACCCGCACAGGCTTCCTGACATCTAACCTAACCCTCCTCTAGGAGCTTCAGGCCCTGCCCTCTTGTCCTGGCACTGGTTGCCTGGAAAAAGAGCCCGACCCCCAAATGACTACAAACTCCCTTCAGGGAGTTGGAGGGAGAACGTCCTCTCAGAGTTTTCCATTCTGCAGGCTAAACACCCCCAGCTCCCTCAACCTCCAGCCCCTCATCCAACCTCCCCAACAGACCCAGGGCAGGTACCCACCGCCCCAGCAGAGCCAGGGTAGGCACACACTGCCCCAACAGACCCAGGCAGGTACCCACCTCCCCAGCAGAGCCAGGGTAGGCACACACTGCCCCAACAGACCCAGGGCAGGTACCCACCTCCCCAGCAGAGCCAGGGTAGGCACACACTGCCCCAACAGACCCAGGGCAGGTACCCACCGCCCCAGCAGAGCCAGGGCAGGACTCAACCTCTCCTCCTGCTGCCCTGTTTCCCAGCTGGCACCATCAGGGCCCAGCAGAGTACAACCTGCTACTGCAGGACAAGGCCCCGGGAGCATCCTCCTTCCTTCATTTGCACTTCGGGGGAGGGTAATAAAGAGCCACAGTACCGGTGGGGAACCGGAAAGCTTCGTTAAAAGGAAGAGGCACAAAACCCTGCTGCTGGATTACCTAAACGGCCTGGCGGGTGCTGGGACGCCGATGGGCACCAGCAGTTCCAGCGGGACCCCCCGGCCGTGTGCCCAGTGCGGCTCCGAACCCGGCCGCACCCGGGGCTCCCGCGAGGCAGCTCCGAGAACCGGGACCGGCCCCACCCGGCCTGTAGCAGCCGCCAAGAGCCGCGCAGTCCCCGCCGCGCCCGTCCCGGCGGAAGCCCTCCGGCCCTGGCCCCGGCCCCTCCGAGCCCTCCCGGCACAGCCCCGCTCACCGCTGGCCGCCCTCTCGCCAGGCCGCGCCTTCGCCCCGGAAGCGGTTCCTGCCCGCAGGAAGCGGGGCCCAGCGCGGCTCGGCCTCCCTCCGAACCCGCGGCCCCTAAGGCCCGGCTGTGGCCGCCCGTGGGTGCTGACGCCCGGCGGGACCCCAGGAGCAGCCCCGGGCTCAGGGCAGACGCGCTGGGCCCCAGAGCGGAGCGATCCCGTCAGCTCCCCATCCGCAATAAAACAGAGTGTCTGTGGTAACAGGGTTTTCTAGGCTGTTCGGGTTAAAGGAAACAACTGCAAAGGTTGCGGGGAATGGGATTAAAAAGCCTTCTTGCTACTGCCGAAGCCTTTATGGACAACGGGAGCGGCCTGGTCGGAGAGAGAGGTGTCCCAGCCCATGGGATGAGACATCCAGTGACATCCTTGATCCCACACTGGGTGTCCCAGCTCATGGGATGAGACATCCAGTGACATCCTTGATCCCACACTGGGTGTCCCAGCTCATGGGATGGGACATCCAGTGACATCCTTGATCCCACACTGGGTGTCCCAGCTCATGGGATGGGACATCCAGTGACATCCTTGATCCCACACTGGGTGTCCCAGCTCATGGGATGGGACATCCAGTGACATCCTTGATCCCACACTGGGTGTCCCAGCTCATGGGATGGGACATCCAGTGACATCCTAGATACCACACTGGGTCTAAATGAGGTTCTGTATTAAAAATCCTAAGAAAAAAATTACTTGTAAATATTTACCAGAGTTCTCACTCCCACAGTGACTTTCCTGGTTGAGGACAAGGGGCAATGGGTGAGAGCTGGAACGGAGGAGGTTCCATGTCAATATGAGAAGGACCTTCTTCCCAGTGAGGGTGACAGAGCCCTGGAAGGGGCTGCCCAGGGAGGTTGTTGAGTCTCCTCTGGAGAAGTTTAAAATCTGCCTGGACATGTTCCTGTGCGACAGGATCTAGGGGATCCTGCTGTGGCTGGGGGTTGGACTGGATAGTCTTTTGAGGTCCCTTCCAATCACTAATTTTCTGTGACTGTGTGATTCTGTGATGCAGCTCCTGAACACTGGCTGTTCAGGACACAGAAACACTTGAGAAAGGACAGATCCTATCAGCACAGACTGATTCTTCCCAGTACTACCAGTACGCTGGATTTGGTGGTACTGCAGTCCACAAGCACCTTCTCACGTGTTCTGATCCTCGCTGTTTGAATTGAAAATTCACCTTGGAAACGGAAAAAGATTCAATTGAAAATCTGAAGTTGAACCAGGTGAAGGGACAACACAGATCAACATCGATCCTGTATATTTTCTTCCCTCTCCTCCTCTTCCCATATAGAAATGGGACTACTGAGTAGAAACAGGCAGGTGAGGGGTGACCAGTATCACCCCAAAGCTGGAGGCCATGGAACACTTTGCTAGTCCAGCCCAGCTCTGTGCAGCCACAAGCAGGTGGTGCCATCAGCCTGCTCTGGCTGCACTGGAGAACCAGTGCTCTGAGGAGCTGCTGAGGAAACTGGTGGGGTTAAGTCTGGAGATCAAGAGGGTCAGGGGAGACCTTCTTGCTTTGTATACCTCCCTGAAAGGAGGTTGGAGAGAGGGAGAACTAGTCTGTTGTCCTGTCAGTGCTGGGGGAACGGTTGGTCTTGATGATCTTAAAGGTCTTTTCCAACCAAAACGATTCCATGAATCTATGAAACATCAGTTTTGTCAGCACTCAGCTCCCGTGAGAAGTAACAGCAGCATTTGAATTGTGATGGGAAATCAAGCCACTGACCAGCACCCATCCTGCCCTGATGCAAAGGGTGTCACTGGGAATGGTCACCGGAGCCCTCTGTGCAGTGATGGGCATTCACAGGACTTTTCCTACACAGCTTCATCCATCACAGAATGTGGTCTCAGTGCTCCCAAAATCCAGGAGTAGGAGCCTCAAGCTGGGCACTGGCACCCAGGAACCGGCAGCTGAAGGGCCGTTGTCAGTGGCAGGGTTGGGGCTGAAGCCCTGTCACAGAATCACAGAACATTAGGGATTGGAAATGACCTTGAAAGATCATCCAGTCCAATTCCCCTGCTACAGCAGGATCACCTAGGTCCAGTTGCACAGGAACATGTCCAGGTGGGTTTTAAACATCTCCAGAGAAGAAGACTCCACAACCTCCCTGGGCAGCCCCTTCCAGGGCTCCATCCGTCCATCAGTTCAGGCTGTAACGTGCTCTGGAACCTTCCTGCCCTGGCCCATTTCCAAACTGGAATGAGTGCTGAGACCCAGCTCCTTCACTACAGCCCATGGCATCCAAGCTCTGTCTCTCAGGGTGGGAAGAGGAAGGAGATGGCCAGAAATCCAGGAAGCAGGAACGCTGGAGTGTGGCCTGTTGTCGTCTGGCTGAAGCTCTTGAGCAACACTGAAGCACTCCAGCAGCTCCACTAGGAGACAGCCAGCCAGACCAGTATGAGCTTGATGGATGGATCTCACCCACCGAGCTCATGAGGCCTCCTGACAGAGACACATCACGATGGCCGGTGCCATTTGTTGTCCCGTAGTCTCAGCAACACGTTAGTGTTTGAAGATGAAGAGGGCTTTGCGAGCCGGCGGTGGCACTAAAGGACAGTTCCCTCCGCTGCCACCTCTTGCCCATTTTGAACTCCTGATTTATTCTGTCTATTTTAATCTGATCCTTTGCTTCAGACTCACGCTCCCCATGCAAACTGTGCTCCTGTATCAGAGAGACTCCCTCCCTGAGATTTCTTTGATCAGTGTTTGTCTTCAGCTCCCCACCAGGCTGAATTCCTCAAGGGAAAAATTGTCCCCAAGAAATCTATTGATGTTCAGAGAGGACTGAGCCTGGAGGATCTGAGGATCCCAAGTCCAGCACTTCATCTTTGCAGGGGAGAGAAACCAAGTCTGTGCCGTTTCGGAGAAGACCACAAAACCTTCTGGCAGCTAAAGAATATGGGATTTGCTTTTGCTGTTTGATGAGCTCCTTCTTGCTGTCATTAGTTTCGCTCTCCCAAGGCCAGCGGGACCATTTCACACGCTGCTCAGCTTATCTGAAGCTCCTGCAGTAGACAGGGGTGATATTTTTACAGTGTGCCATGGAGACTGGACAAACTAAAGCTAACTGGAAACCAGTATCTGGGGAATTGCTGCAGGATCCTAACACTGTGTCCCCTTGTCAGCCAAGGACGGGTGCGGAACCAAAACTAGGGAGGGCAGGGCTGCATGGATGTGACTCCAAAACCAGCTGCAGGAGATACCTGAGGTAGTTTGTAGCTGGCTGAAGATTCCATGGGCTTGCACTGGTATGTCACAGAGTCACAGAACATTAGGGATTGGAAGGGACCTCAAAAGATCATCCAGTCCAATCCCCCTGCCACAGCAGGATCCCCTAGACCAAGTCACACAGGAACACATCCAGGAGTGGGGCATCTCCCTGACGAGGAAAGGCTGAGGGAGCTGGATCTCTTTAGCTTGGAAAAGTCCTGCTGGATCATCGAGTCCAACCAATAACCCTACTCTACCCAGTTCACCATTAGATCAGGTCTCTAAGCGCCACATCTTTAAACACCTCCAGGACGGTGACTCAACCCCCTCCCTGGGCAGCCCGTTCCTATCCCTGACTACTCTTTCAGTGAAGGATTTTTTCCTGCTATCCAGCCTAACCCTCCCCTGGTGCAGCATGAGGTCATAAGTCAATTATAGACTGATTCCCCTTGATCTGTGAGATACTGTCTGGTATCTTGCAGCACCTCCACGTGAGGCTTCAGGCCGGGGAGACTGAGAATTAGCTCAACCCCACAGTACAGGATAACACCTTCAAATAGTGTTGGCTCTCGAATGGTTTCACAAGGCAGTCTGATTCATCTGCTCAGCCACCAAGACGGTGGAAGAACAGTAAAGGCACTCTGAAAAATTGGTGCAGCCCTCGCACACAAGAGGACAGGAGCAGATTGTTTGTTAGCCAGAAATCCCCTTACGGCCTCAAACTGTGCCAGGATAGGGTTAGGTGAGATGTCAGGAAGCCCTTCCTCATGGAAAGGGTGATCAGAGCCTGGACTGGACTGCCCAGGGCAATGGGGGAGTCCCCACCCATCCCTGGAGGTGTTGAAAGACAGCCTAGCTGTGGCCCTGGGGTGATGTTAGGTCCTGGGCTGAGCAGGCTGAGCTCCAGGGCTTTTCCAGCCTCAATGATTCTGTGATTCTCTGGTGCTCATGAGCAGATGATGCCTACCTGACTGGCACAGCAGATCCTCTCCCCATGAACAGGCTGGTGACAGCTCTTTCTACAGCTGGTGGAAGGCAGCAGTTCTGGTTTCTCTTCACAAAGCTGTTCTGTCTCCGGATTCCACTCAGGAGGGCCTTGGTCAGCTGCTCAGTTCAGGATCAGCTGGAGCTCCTGCTTTGGTCCAAACAATCCTTTCTCATGTTTTCTCTGTGAAGTGGCCTGGTCCTGGTCCTTCACTAAAGGGAACATAAGCCCTTGGAGCACTCAAACCCATCCAGGTACGGAGGGGCTGTTGTCTAACACCAGAGTCACATAGTGTGCTGAGAGCTTGCTTCATCCAAGGCCGTTTGGATGAGATTGTTGAGGGATCTGGTTTAGGGGTCAACTTGTAAGGTAGGGCAGATGGTTGGACTCGATGATCCCAGGGTTTTTTCCCCAATGAGAGTGATTCTGTGATCCCAGACCCGCCTGGATGTGTTCCTGTGTGACTTGGCCTAGGTGATCTTGCTGTTGCAGGGGGATTGGACTGGATGGTCTTTCGAGGTCCCTTCCGATCCCTAATGATTCCATGATTCTATGATTGTGGGGTTACTGCTTTGAAAGTGGAAGGGGGATACTGCCTCACTGGGAAGTGAGCCATCACCACAGTGCTGATGGCACTTCAGCTAGAAGCAAAAGGGCAAGGGCAGGACAAGTCTGGAGATCAGTGCTTGTGACCACCTGCACACCCCAGCACCATCCTTCACTGCAACCCACTCACTGATAGCTCTGCAAGGTGAAGGCATTTGCCAGCAGGTAGAGATGAGACCCTGCTCTGGCAGGAGGATGATCTTTTGGGGTCCCTTCCAATCCCTCATGTTGTGTGAGCTCACCCCCTGAAACTTCTTCCCAGTCACACAAGCCCTGAGACAGGAGGCACTGAGTCTCCCATCAACTACAAAGTCAGCATGAAAAGTCCAGTGAGCGGATCTCACGCTGGCACCTCACTGTTCCCTCCCCTGGACTCTCCTGGTCTCCCTTAGCAGACTGTGTGTTGATTTCCAAGGGGCTTTCACAAACCTTGTTCCAGGAAAGAGAGCAGCTGCCAGTAGAAGAAGGGGAAGAGCCTTGCCTTCTCCCAGAGCCCGCGATCGGAGCAGGGATCTCCAGCTGCTTTGTGAGCTGGTGTGCTGCTTGTGAGGGAGCGAAGCACGAACTGCCCTGCAGATGCTGGAAGGTGTGAGTAACAAAGGAGGAGGAAAAGGCTGATGCAGTGGGGAAAGGGAAGAGGAATTTACCTGGCAAAGCAAATTCGTTCTGCCAGGTGCTCTTCACTCTCTGAATGAGAAGGAGACAACACGTGAGTGACCCTCGAGCACAGGCGCAGCCCCGCCGCCTGCGCCCTCGCGCTCACACCAAGCGAGGGTGCTGCACACAGCCTGTGAGATTCAGGTGGATGATGGATTCTCTGACGTGTGGAAGCCCACGGGACTCCTGAGGGAGCACAGGTATAAAAGGAGGAGATTCACCCACCCTGGCAGGCAGTGAGCTGGGGGGAGAGGGCTGAGAGTGTCCTCTCTGCTCAGCAGCATCCTGGGCTCCGCCAGGCTCTGTGGAGGGGTGGACCTCATTGAAGCAGGGAAGTTGTGCTGGCAGCAGGGGAAGGAGACACCTGAGCTGACCGAGGAACCGCTTGTCTTCTGAGAGAAGGGTGAGTCTCTGTGCTTTTCACTTCACTATTTGGAAGTTTGAGACTACTAAACGCTGCGATGCAGTTGAAGCTGATGCCAGTAGCCAGCTCTGCTCTGCCAGGTACAAGACCCTTTGTACCTCAGGATGAGATTTTCTTGTGCCAAGTTACAGAACAAAACAGTAACTGAACTGCAGGATAAATGCAAGTCAATAGAACGAGAACATAGCAGAGCCTTGTAAAAGCACCTTAGCCTGTGGCAGTGTTTCCCCCCTCAGCTGCACTGATGTGAGCTCCTCTGCAGCTGGAAAACAAAAGGTGTTTTACTCACCCATCAGTGAAACTGTGTTTGAGCCAAGGTGCGAGGAGAGACGCTGGCAGTGTGCTACAGGTAAGATTTCTGCTGTTTCAGTGTAAATTTCAGAGTGGGAAGGTCTCAGCTGTACAAACAGCAGGCAGGGCAAAAGCTCAGCTTCCTCTTCCCCAGGCTGATGTTGTGGCAACAGAGAGCGACAGGTGCCCAGCTCTCCACCTTCACGGTCACGGTGCTGCTGCTAGCGCAGGAGGCAGTGAAGCTATTACACTGAACAGGCTCTAACAGCTCTTCATCTCGAGGGGGATGTGTTTACTCATGACTCTCTCACACGAACGGCCAGTAAGGGTCCCTCAGCGCAGGAGAGAGTCGAAGGTGACAAGGGTTTGCAGAGCTGTCAGGATGCCAGGATCGCAGAACATTAGGGGTTGGAAGGGACCTTGAAAGATCATCCGGTCCAATCCCCCTGCCACAGCAGGGTCCCCTAGACCAAGTCACACAGGGACGTGTCCAGGTGGGTTTTAAATGTCTCCAGAGAAGCCTGATCTAGGGTAGGGTGTCCCTGTCCATGGCAGGGGATGGTCCTGTGGTCCCTAACCCTGACTGTATGACTTGGTCTGGGTGATCCTGCTGTGGCAGGGGGGTTGGACTAGATGATCTTTCGAGGTCCCTTCCAATCCCTAATGATTCTATGGGTGACACTTCATTCCTAGCTTCTTCTCTGAGACAGCAGAGACAAGGGTGTAAGCATTTCATTGCAGATGCCTTCCCAAGGGAAAAAGGGAGACAGATACACAATTCAATGAATGTTTTGACTTGGCTGAGGAGTTCTGCCTGTGCTCACCCAGGCAGCTGGGATGAGAAGCAGGCTGTAGTTAAGAGAGAAGGAAGACAAGAACGAAGGCAAAGCCAGGGTGACAGAGCTCTGGAAGAGGGGGCTTGTGGAGTCTCCTTCTCTGGAGATGTTTAAAATCCACCTGGACCTGTTCCTGTGTGGCTGGATCTAGGGGATCCTGCTGTGGCAGGGGGGGGGGGGTGGGGGGGGCTTTGCGNGGGGATTGGACTGGGTGACCTTTCGAGGTCCCTTCCAATCCCTAATGTTCTGTGATTCTCTGAAACAACCAAACAAAAGATCACAAAGCAACTAGCAGCAGAGAAAGAAGAATCTCCAAGGGACTCTGGAGAAACCAGGTAACACAAAGCAAGTGGGAATCAGGAAGGAAAAAGGAAGCAGCCAGCACTGGGGTTAGCTTTCGTTTACATTGATACCTAACCCCTCAGCTCACTTCGCAGCTTTCCTCACCCTGATCTAATCTCCTGGCTGGCACTTTGTACAGATGCTGGTGCCTCGGTCTCCTGGCACCCCATGACAGCTGGTTTAGATCAAGGCAGATCTGATTTGGGATATGCCTTGGAGATATTCAGAGGAGAGGCACAAGGAAGAAGGTGCTTTCAAGTTCCAGTGAAAAAGGAAAGAATAAAAGCCAGCAGGAAATTTGCTGTAAAGCCAGAAGCTCCACAAACCTCTCAAAATTACCTCTGAGCTTCTAAGGAACCAGAGATTCTGTAAGAAACCAGGTATCAGTGACAAGATGTCACCCATAAGCTGTCAAGAAGCTCTGGGGGAGTCAGAAGGAGCTGCTGCTCCCAGGGGAAAAGACTGGGAAGCTGCAAGCACAAGCAGCTGGGAGTAGGGATGAGGCTGACAGTGAGTTTGTGATAAGAAGCCCCATCTGTTAGTGAAGCTGCCTTCCCCCATGTCTGCCCCTGCACTTTGACACTGCTGATGCTCTCACTGCCACAGTATCCTCAGCCCCTAGCAATGTGCATTTGGGGGAGCGGGCAGCTACATCCGAGCAGTAAAGCAGAGCTCACTGCTGATGCTTCCCATCAGAACGGGACCCCTTCTTCCACCAGCACCAGTGAAACTCCCTGTCAGAAGGTTCACTGGGGCAAACAGAAGCCCAAACAGAGTCTTTCCATTTGGCAACAGCATTTTTTGCAAGAAATCACTGTCATACATTTGGTTGGGGAGATCAAACACGTCTCTGCTCTTCTCGTGTATAAAATAACACAGGGAATGGGGAATTGTGATGCTTTAAGGATTTCTAGCCACATTCTTCAAGAATCTAAAAAAAGTACCAGATGAATGGAAGATCTCACTGAGACACCTTCCGACTGTCCTTGCTTCCAGTGACAAAAGCATCGAGGGGAGGTGACCTCTAAGAGCTCTGTCCTGACTCATTCCAGCACTTCAGCCAGCCCCAGGACACCAAAGCACCAGCTTCAATGATAGAAGAAGAGATGGACTCGAGCTCTACAGGTCTGCAGGGGCTGCCCTGCTCTGAGCTGTGTCGGAGGCTCCTCTCCATGCAGCAGCAGCTCAGGTCTCTCAAAGGGAGATGTTTTGCTCCAGCCCCCTCTCCCCAAGCACAGCAGCTGAAGGAACAGTCAGTGTTTAACCTTTGCTGCCTTTGATAAATGGGTTTGCCAGGGTGACCTCTGGGCCAGCATTGACCTTCTGCCCAGGACTTGATCTAGGGGATCCTGCTGTGGCAGGGGGATTGGACTGGCTGGTCTTTCAAGGTCCCTTCCAATCCCTAATGACTGGATCTAGGGAATCCTGCTGTGGCAGGGGGATTGGACTGGATGACCTTTCCAGTCCCTTCCAGTCCCTAGTGTTCTGTGATTCTGTAACCAACCTGTTTCTCCCCAGCCTCTGGACAGCCCGCAAGGCAGCCCAGTGGTAGGTCCCACAGCAGCTGATCCTGTGCAGACACTGAGGTTTCTTCTGGCAGCTCAGAAGAAACCTGCTGTCCTGGGGTAGAATTTCCTCTGGACTTGTTTGTCACAGTGTGTATGAACTGAAAAGCAAAGACATCATAACTGAACCTCTGTTCACATCAAGTAAACACTGTTGGATATTAATTCCTGAATTGGGAAAGAGAATTCAATTCCAAAATTCCTAATTCTATCAAACCAAAGGACCAATGTTCTTGAGGGGAATTAGAATTTGAGATTTAAATCCACTGCTGGTGCCCATTAAATCAGGTTCATCTTATCTGGAGCCATTAAATAAATGAGAGCAGTGCAGAAAGGGAATTTCACCACTGATCCCACCTCACACAGAGAGGAGAACCCTGCTTAGAAACAGAGGTCCGAATCAGACACATCATTACATGCTCAAAGTGGTCACTGACATCACTCAGAACTGGCATTTTTACTTCACTGACAGGGCTCTCTCCTAACTGTCTAATTGAGAAGAACTTCAATATAAAACAAAACCAGGAAGAGCCAGACTTTGAGCCAACACTTGCTTCACAGCCCATGCCATGGTCCCTGGGGCTCAGCACAGCCTCAGAGCTCTCCTTTGATGGCAGCAGCAGGACAGGTTATTAAGAGGGTCCCATAGCATGAAAATCTGCTGGTCAGCCTCTTCTTCCAAACCACAGAGTCACAGAACATTAGGGATTGGAAGGGACCTCAAAAGATCATCCAGTGCAATCCCCCTGTCACAGCAGGATCCCCTAGATCCAGTCACACAGGAACATGTCCAGGTGGGTTTGAAATGTCTCCAGAGAAGGAGACTCCACAACCCCCCTGGGCAGCCCCTTCCAGGGCTCTGTCACCCTCCCTGGGAAGAAGGTCCTTCTCAGACTGACGGGGGACCTCCTGTGTTCCAGCTCACACCCACTGCCCCACGGGAGATGCTGTCTCCCCCCAGGGGTCATACACAGCTCCCTGGGGCAGGCACTGCAGACCTCAAGGTTTCTCTGCATTGGGAAACACCATCACCACAAACATCTGGGCTGGTAAGCAAGCAGGGGCACCCAAAGCTCTCGGCCTCCCCTCCTGGCCCTGAGCATCTCACGGCCGCTGCCTCAGCCTGCTTTGCCTTTCAGGTGACTCCAAAGGGTGCAAGATGCTGGATAAGGCCACCCTGCTCCTGTTCCTGCACTTGGTCGTGTGCTCCATCTCATCTCCTCTCTACCCAGCTCTCAGGTAAGCTGCTGAGTGTATTCAACCCCACGCTCACTCCCTGCCTCATCGCTGCCCTTGTGCAAAATGAGCCTGGGCCAAGATAAACTTGCCAGGGCTTCTGAAAGCCAGGTGAGCACCATGTGCACTGGTGACCCTCTTTCTTTGCCCTAGATTAATTGTTTTGGGTACACTGCTGGCCTAGGGGCACGTTCCCGTGCAGGCAGGTACCTGATGGAATGATTTCAGCCCAAGCAGTTGGCTTTATAATTGAATGCTGGGTTCTATAAAGGGAAACCTGGCAATCTCCAGAGCGGGCAGCACCTCCAGCTCCATCACTGATTAAAATTTGTGCCTGTGGGCCATCTGCATTGAAGTCAGAACCAGAGATACTCCAGTACGTGAACTCAGCAGCCGCCTGTTGATATCTCCTTGTCGACTGTTAGAAGCTGTCGCGTTGCTGCCGGCCGCTACCAATCGAAAGCTCAAAACTGAGCATCTGATTCTTTCAAGTGGGTTTGCAACGTCCCACAGAAAATGCTTCAGCCTCAAGCCAAAGCCACAGCTTTGAGGAATCACTGAGGTTGGAAAGAGCTTCTATGATCATCGAATCCAACCTTCAGATTCCAGCAGAATCGCCGGAATGCTGCTCCGGGATGCTGGGAGGTCAGCGAGGGCGAGTTGTGTTTGAGGCAGCTCCATCAACTACCAGTACCCTGCTCAAATAGTTCCAGTTTCTGGATGGGGAAGGTGCTGAGCAGCAGCTGAGTGGGATCTTTCGAGGTCCCTTCCAATCCCTAACGTTCTGTGACTCTGTGACTTGCAGCTGCCTTGGGTTTGTCTTGCAGGTACAGCCCAGGGCCGGTGGCTGGCAAAGCCATGAACTTCCAGCTGCAGCACAGCAGCCCGTTGCAGAGCCAGAACCCCTCGGCAGAGGAACAGGAAGAGGAGGGTTTGTTCACAGACCCTGCTGAGGAAAGGTTTGTACCTCACCTCTCAGCCCTGCTGCAGCAAGAGGTTGCTGGTTACAGTCTTCCTTCAGCCCAGGAGCAGACTAGCAGGTCACTTAGTCCCACCAGCACCTGAAGGCTCCTGGGGGTGAAGCCAGCTAAGCTCTGCAACTATAGGAGAAGGCTGAGACCATGCCAGCTCCCACCACTGCTCATGTCCAGAGCCACATCCTGCTGTTCCCCAGCAGAACAGGCTTAGGGCTCCTTCAGGGAACATAATTTCCCACCGAGCTTTGTGAATCCATCCCCGTGGCTGTTAGAGCCTCTCCTTTCCACCCCTGCCAGGAGATGGAAGATGGTCAGTTCAGCCTGAAGGACAGAGGACTCATCCTTACAACAGTGGGACCAGCCAAGTGGCTAGTGAGTCCCTTACCCATGGATTTTTTGGGACCTGGGTCTAATCACAGGCTACAGACCTGCTGGAGGGTCCTCTCAATCTGTCCCAGGAGCTGATGGTGCTGCTGCAGAGTGCAGGAATGTCTCAGCCTCAGCCCTGCCCTCTCCCAGCCCGTTCTCCTCCTCCTTTCTGCTGGTTGTCTGCCTTCACCTCTTCTCCTGGCTTTACTGTGGGTTCTGATAACAGACACTCTGTTCTACCTGCCACCTCCATGCCAAAGCTCCCCCAAATCCTTTCACCCTCCAACATTTAACGCAGACCAAAAGGTGTTTGCTGTGGTTACCTGTCCCCCCGATACCAGCAGGGTTATACCTGGTGTGTTTTGGCATCTGAAGCAGCCATGTCTCACCCAGAAGGCTCAAAGCACAGGTCCTGCTTGTCTTTCACCCCTAGGATGCAGCGCCACGCCGATGCCATATTCACCGACAACTACCGGAAATTCCTGGGGCAGATTTCCGCCCGCAAATTCCTCCAGACCATCATTGGCAAGAGGCTGGGGTAAGCCACAGCGCTTCTCTCAGAGGGCAAAGGTCCTCCTTATTACACTGGGCACCCTCCTTCACGTGTGCAGCACAAGCAGCTGCCTTCCAGTGCAGCAGCAGCAGCAGCAGCAGCAGCAAACCCTCCTGACGTTCCACACCCCGCAGGGCATCCTGCACCCCAGTGCCTCGGATCCCCCTACTCACAGCTATAATTAAGCAGCCTAATAAATCCTGCAAGGGTCACAAACCTAGAAGAGACCATCAAGATCACTGAGTCCAACCCTTCCCTAGCCCTATCAGTACCACTAAACCCTGTCCCCCAACACATCTACCCTTCTCTTCAACACTTCCAGGGATGGGGACTCAACTGATCAGCTGAGAGCTCCACCGACAGGTTCTTACTGAAAGGAAGCAGAACAGCCCTAGGCTCAGCCCCAGTGCTTCTCAGCCCCAGCCAGACTTTAAGCATCTCTGAAACAAAGATGTTCCTCATCTATCAACAGCGGCAGCGAGAGCAGCCGAGGAGAAGGGGTGCGTGAGGTGCTGGCGCGGCGCCAGTCCGACAGCATCCTGATGGACAGCCGCTACCACCAGCAGATGGTTCTGAGGGACTTCCTGGGTGCCATGCTGCAGAACCAAAGGTAGGTGGGAACCAGCTCATCATCTGCTCACCTCAGGAGTAAGAGACAAGGTCCTTACTGCTGTTTGGCTTCCAGACGTGAAGCTACTGGATTGTCATCTTTCAGATATGCTCAGGGAAAGAATAAAGCTCTTACCTGACCCCATAAGCCAGCTGTCCCATCATGAGGGTGCAGGTAAGGAAGAGATGGTCCTGAGCCAGCCCAGGAGCACGTGGCTCTGCCCCATAACGTACCTAGATAGCAGTGGGGAAAAAGCAATGAAGCCATCGACACAGAGCTGCTGGAGAGAGCCCAGGGCAGAGCCATGAAGATGATGAAGGGAGGGGAGCATCTCCCTGATGAAGAAAGGCTGAGGGAGCTGGGGCTCTTCAGCCTGGAAAAAAGGAGACTGGGGGTGACCCCATTAATGCTGATCAATAAGCGAAGGGTGGGTGTCAGGAGGATGGAGCCAGGCTCTGCTCAGAGGTATCTAATGATAGGACAAGGGGCAGTGGGTGTGAGCTGCAACAGAGGAGGTTCCACATCTATATTAGAAGGACCTTCTTCCCAATGAGGGTGCCAGAGCCCTGGAAGGGGCTGCCCAGGGGTGTTGTGGAGTCTCCTTCTCTGGAGATGTTTAAAACCCACCTGGCCATGCTCGTAGGGAATCCTGCTGTGGCAGGGGGATTGGACTGGGTGATCTTTTGAGGTCCCTTCCAATCCCTAGTGTGCTGTGATCCTGCAATCCTTCTCCCACAGGCCTCAGGACATCACCAGCAGTCAGCTAGAAGACTTTCCCAGCACGCTGGCTGAGCTCATGTAAATACTTCTCCCTTTTCACCTCCCCATGCTCTGGTAAGTACCACTCCCCACTCAGTTCTATCCACACACCCTGCTGCTGCACTGTGGCTGGAGGCTCTCCTCTAGCAACGCCAAGTCCCACAGCTCCCGATGCAAACGGCTGTTTGCTGCAGCTTCATGGGGAAAGAAAACTTTCCCAGTCAATTCTGTCCAGTACTCAGTCCCATCAGTCTGACCAGACAGACCGTGAGTGATGTGAAGCTCCCCGTGGATGTCTGGGCTCGCAGCAACCCAAACCAGCCTTGTAAAGCTATTTAAGGCTAAGCTAGGCTCAAGGCAGACAAAACTGTCCCTCCACTCCAGGAGCAGAACCTGTCTCCACACCTTCAGGACATTTCAGGTTCTCCTTGCACTAGTTCCCCTCCTGCAAGTGGCCACCTGGAAACCTCAGTAACACTCGAAACCTCCCAGCTCTTCAGTTATCCTGCTGGAGGCAAACTTCCTCCTGTCCCACAGACACAGACAGGGTGTCCAGCTCTAGGCAGCAGAATGCAAAGAGGTGTTGGACTGGGGCAGGGGTAAGAGCAGAACTTCACAGCCGCTGAACCTGTGGGTTCAGCGGGGACAGCACAGCCTCCCAGCATCTCTCTCGCTGTGCCCGACTCCTTTACCTTGCCACAAAGGAAGACTAGCCAGGAATGGCCTCCAGAGCACAAGACACCTCTCTGTGTGCTCACAGCTTTCCTCACAGTTGTCTTCTTCTCCTGCTTCTGTTTAGAATCATTCAGAGCTCACGGATCTAACTGTACAGGTGGCCCTTCATGCTCCCAGGCGCGAGCAGCTGGCAGCTGATGCACAGACTCCTCAGACCTGCTCAAGAGGACGCAGCGCTGGTGCACTCACTCCTTCCTTCACTCAGCCTTAACAATTTCACTCCCTTCTCTAAATCCTGCCCCCAGAAAGCCCCACCTCCGTGGTTTTAGCCTCAGGCTGCTTTGCAGAGGGAGACTAAACCAACCAGCACCCTTGTAGTCCTGGGGACAGACTGTCTGCTAATTAGAGCTTTCAAATCACCAAGCGCAGCAGAATTTCTGCCTCATCATCACTCTGTTCCAGGGGCTGGTTAATAAACATGAGGCCACCAAAATGCACCTTTAGGCAGCTTGGTAAATGGATTACAGGCTCCTCTAAAGAGATGCTGATGGCACAAGCACACAGGCAGATCAGGGCAAGGTGAGACACGAACCCACACGCCCATCAGAAATGCTGCTGCAGGCTGCTGCTGTCGAGCTCCTCTGTAGGGAGCGAACTCTGAACGGTTCAGCCTCGGTTACTGCTCAGCCTTGAGGTGTTGGAACTGAAGCTCCAGCTCTGGGAGCTGAAGGGAATCCCTGTGCATCAGATGGAGCTGTCACTGTGTTTTAATTCCGTGTGCCATGCCGGGGCACCGAACTCTGCCGCGGCTTGAGATCCAGCTGTAAGTGTGTTGAAAGGAGTTACCCACCCAGTGATCTCACGCAGCTGCTTCTCCTCCAGTCACCCCAGTTCTCCTGTTGTTTGTGTAATGATGTCTTCAGCAATGTAAATAATACCAGGATGGATGGGGTCTGCTTCCCCAGGGGGAAATAAAAGTTGTTCTAAATAAACCTGTCCAACAGCAGGTCAAGGTGGCTCGTTGTCTGTTGAGACATTAGTTTGTTGAGTGAGAGTCCAGAATGGAAGATGCTGCTCCAAGACAGTGGTCAAGTGCACTAGGGATGACTCAGAACTCTGCCAGTGAAGGCAGCAGGTCCAGTACCAAGAACTCAAAGCACCAGGCTGTTAATGCAGTGGCACACAAACGTGCACTCGGGCCTCTGAAATCATCCCTCCTTCACTCAAGCCATTCATTGATAGTCTGCAGTGGAGACAAGAGTGTGAGCTGGAACAGAGGAGGTTACACATCGATCTGGGAGGGAGCTTTGTCCCAGTGGGGGTGACGGAGTACTGGAGGGGGCTGCTCAGGGGGGGTTGTGCAGCAATTGTCTTCTCTGGAGACGTTTCAAAGCTGCCTGGATCCTGCTGTGGCAGAGGGATTGGGTTGGATGATCTTCTGAGGTCCCTTCCAATCCCTACTGACTGGATCTAGGGGATCCTGCTCTGGCAGGGGGATTGGACTGGATGATCTTTCGAGGTCCCTTCCAATCCCTCACGTTCTGTGATTCTCTGAGACCACCTCATTTTCCCCTCAGATGACCATGTTTGAGGAGAGCAGGCTTCAGCGTGCATGGGAATCCGCTCAGACTTGCACCAAATCCCTGCAGATAGAATTCTGCCTGCTCAGGTCACACATTTCCAGCCCTGTGGAAGTCTTATTAGCCCCACACCTGAGAAGCTGTGAGAGCAGTAGATGAACTAATGGGTTACCCTTCCACAGGCAGTGGCCCAGCAAGATGTTCACCATCCTTCTGCTTCACGGGACAGAGAACTCTCCAAAAACCACCAACCTGAGCAAACCTGGTTCAAAAAGGGTTTGTAAGGATGTTGTGTAAGGACTAGCACACTCAAAGCCATCAGGAATTGCTCCAAGGAGAGGACAAAGCAGCTTCCTGAAGTAGTTAAGTAAACAGGGTAGCAAAACCATGCTGTTCATTGGCATAAAGCACCAGCCTGGAGACTCACAAAGAAACGAGAGACCTATCCAAAACACTCTGGGAAGACCCAAGTCTGTGAGATTCAACAGCTGGGCAGTGGAGCTATTTGGAATGAAAAGGACTTTTAAAGTTCAGATTGCATCAAAATGAGAAAATCTATTGCTCAGACTTTGGGAGAGTCGATAGAAGAAGAAACAAAAGCAAAGCAGAGGAATAAAACCCACATAGCTAAGGAGGTGGAAGGTTATCAGCAGCATGCATGCAGAGGTGCTCCCCTTGGGTAATGGGCCAGAGCTCCACACGTACAGGAGAAACACCACCCCAGCACGAGGTGTCAGCAGGAAAAAGCAGTTATAAATCAGTTCTAAAACAAAGCTGGGAAGTGAGAAGTAAGAAAATATGAGGCTCACAAAGAACACATCAGGGGAAAAGGAAGTCCAGGGTCAAATACTACAAACCATCACAGAATCATGGAATGGTCAGAGCGGGAAGGGAATTCAAAGACCATCCAGTTCCAACCTCCTGCACAGGCAGGGACACTTTCACCAGAGCAGGTTGCTCAGGGCCCCGGCCAACCTGGTCTCCAACACTGAAAGGGATGGGGCAGCCACAACTGCCCTGGGCAACCTGATCCAGCATCTCTCCATCCTCACAGCAAAGGGTTTGTTCCTCATGTCCAACCTCAATCTCCCCTCTTCAAGTCTGGACCCCTTTTCCTTTGTCCTCTCACTACCACCCCCGTTGAAACCCCTACCCCAGCTTTCTTGTAGCCCCCTTCAGAGACTGGAAAGCTGCTAGACAGTCACCTAGGAGCCTTCTCTTCTCCAGGCTGAACAACCCCAGCTCCCTCAGCCTGGTGTCAATAGGGGAGGTGCTCCAGCCCTCTCATCAATCAATAAGGCTCCAGGAGCTCTGCATCCTTCTGATGTTGGGGTCTCCAGAACCAGACACAGTAGTCTAGGTGGGGTCTCACAAGTGCAGAGCAGAGGGCGAGAATCCCCTCCCTCGACTGACTGTCACTGCTTCTTCTGATGCAAACTATTGCTTCCTTAGAACTGTTAGTCCCAGAGGACTTGAAGGCAGCCAAGACCAGGCTTCTGAAGGAGTGTTGAGGAGGTCACAGGAGTGGTTCACAAAGCAGAGGCAACCAGTGAGCTAAGTGTGACAAGCGCAGCGGGGAAGAGGCGAGGTGGCGTCTCCAAAGCGCACTCACGTCTCACCCACGTGAAGGGCTGTGGAGGATTTGGCTCCTCACCCTTTATCCACATGCCTGTAGGCTGAAATCATTTTCCTGGATCTCCAGGAGACATCTGATCAAGTTTCTTTGCCAAAAGGCCTTTAAAGAAACCGGTCTGACATGGGACAAACAGGAGCCAACAGGAGATGCAAGGGAAGGAGTGACTGTTAAGCTTCTCGTGTGGAAGCTGTGGTCCTGCTGTGGCAGGGGGATTGGACTGGATGATTTTTCAGGGTCCCTTCCAATCCCTAATGTTCTGTAATCAGGAAGATTTTGGCCTTTGCTTATTACCATCTTCAATAAAGCCCAAGTCTGCAGCCTCAACAGTGCTGACAGGTCCCAAGCAGCAATTACCTGACAAGTCACAACTGGAGGAACTCAAACACAGCCACCACCTTCCTGGCATTTGGGTTCTTAGAAGAACAGAGGCAACGACCTCAATTAAACTCTTAGAGTGAAAAGGTCACTTGCAGAGGCTGGAAAGGAAGTGAACCCACCCGAGGGACCCTCCAAACCTGCAGGGTCAAGAGAGATGCAGGCACGCCAGCTGCCTCCTAGGGACTCTTCCTGCCTGAGCCCCAAGAGTCCACAGTGACTGGAACAGCCCAGCCTGCAGTCAGTGGGAAGAGCCATTAGCAGAGAAATGAATGAAGGGACAGACACAAGGGACAGGCAGGGGTGTGACATCCCCCCTAATAAACATGTCCCTCTGGGAGAGGGCATGAAAGAACAGGAAGCTTCACACAGCAGTGACTCACACACTCCATTACCCACCAGAAAAAGCTCTTCTCTCACATGAGCCCCATTTCCAATCGGAGACTTCCGAGGCAGCCAAACCCCAACATGTAGGATCATTCTTTCCTCTTTATTCACAAACTCTTTAGGATGAGGTGAGGGCAACCTGGGGAAAAGGCTGAATTGTATTTCCTTCTTCCTTTCTGCTTTTGCCTAAAGGAAATTTGAACATCCTGAGAGAAAAAGGAGAGGAGGATCCAGGGAAGAAAAGGATTTTCCAGATTCAGATGAAATGCATCAACACAGCAATGAAAATCCAATCTTTAAAAAAGTTTAACTGGCAGCTTTTGGAATTTTATATATAAAAAAATCAGCTTCTGCCTTCCTTCTTCTGGTCTTTCAGTTATTTATTGACATCTGTTCTGAAGGCATTTTGCTTTGTGTTTTTTTCCCCCCCATTTCTTCCATTCTTCTGGTACTAGTGTGTCCTGAAAAGAAAAATCCCAAAGAATTACATCTTTGAGGCAACAAAGCACTTCCTTGCACAGTAATAGCATCCCCAGACCCCTCATTCTCTCTCTAAGGAAGCCTGGAGGAGCTGCAAATCAGTACTGCGATGGAGTGGAGGAGTGAAACCAAGGATGGAGGGGGTCACACAAATGAAAGTAAACTTGTGGTGCAAAAGGGATGCGTGAGCTTTGCAAATGACTGGATGATCTTCTGAGGTCCCTTCCAACCCCAAATGTTCTGTGATGCTGTGAAATGACAGATCTGAACACAAAGAGATGTTTAAAACCCGCCTGGGTGTGTTTCTGTGCAGCTTGGTCTAGGTGATCTTACTCTGGCAGGGGGACTGGATTAGATGAATCTTTTGAGGTTCCTTCCAATCCCTAATGTGCTGTGATACTGTGAAGAGCTCAGCTGAATGCAAAGGCTGCAGGCCTGTACTTGAGAAAGGCTGATCTTCTACCCATCCCTCTACTTGAGAAAGGGCTGATCTGCCAGCTTTGGGTATCAGCTGCTCATGCAAGCACAAAGAAAACACCTCAGTGGCCCCAAGAACAGAGTGTAGTCTAATATGGGCATGACAGACCCATTTTTAGGGGTCCTTTTCCCTACAGAGACACCAGATGCTGAGCACCTGGCAGTCCAGCCCCAGAAGCTGGTGACACTAGTCTGAAGTGACACTGGGGGGCATCAGAAAACCCAGCAATAAGGACAAACGATGTGCAAAACCTTCCAGGGTTGCTCACAGGGAATGAAGCAGAACAGCAAGCTGAGAAACAGAAGACATGCAGGAGATGGAGAACACACTCACAAGGAGTTTGGCAAGAAGCTAGAACCCACTGGCCCAAAGCTAAGGTAAGAAACATCCAGGGAGCAGAACAGCACCAGCAAACACAGCCGGGGATGCAGCCAGCATTCAGCTACTAGAACAAGCACCAGCCATCTCCTGTCCCGCTCCAGCTCCTTGATAGGGCTTGTTCTGTGCTCAGACACCTCCAGGTAAAGACATGACACTAACAGGGAGGTTTCCTATGGGACATGATGCCATGTTTTCCATAGGTAATTTCCACCATCCACACTGTCTGACCTGTGGACAGGGGCTCACACCCTCCTTCTGTGCCACAGCCACCCACGCTGGCTTTGCTCTGCACCACAGACAGCTGCAATCAACATGCTCTGTGTGTGGTGTGTGCTTGGAGCATTACAAACAGGAGAGAAAGCAGATGCTCACAAGATGCACCAGTGTGTTGGGATTTTGGCCTTGCCCCAGGTGCTCTCTCCCTTCTCCAAAGCAAACGGTGCGCTGAATGACAAATGAGGCCACACGTGGACATCTGGAACTGGGGAGCACAGCGGGTGGCAGCTGTCCTGCCCTCTGTGCCACTGTGGATGTAGCTAACTGGGACCTTACCTGCTCAGAATGAAAGGAAACTAAGGGCTTTGGGAAATGATAATGGAGATCTACAAAGTACTGAATGGAGGGGGTGCTGCCTGCTGCCACTGCCTGAGTCATCGTGACCAGTTTGGTCTAATAGAAGGGTGCACCCTGGATTAGATCGTGTTCTCAGCTGAATGAGGTGGTGCTGACCTGGCTGTGCTGCACACAAAGCTCTCATCACCCCCAGTAATTCAGCAGTCTGAGTGCCTGGCTGCTGAATACCCAGTGTACTGTGGAGAGGGAGCACCAAGAACAGCCTGGAAACAGCCTCAGCCATTTTCATCAGGTTCTCCAGCCAACACTACTAACAACTTCTTTAGACAACTCATATTGCTTAAACGAGGGGTTTTTCATCACCTGACAGCTGCTTGGTGCTCGAGACAGCAGAGTCACACGTGCACTTACCACCACACAGACTTCACAGGATAAAGAGAACCACACAAAGGCAATTTAGTCTCTGAGGACACTGCTAATGTGCAAACGCAGCTGCAGCCAAGGACACCCAAGGACTGACTTAAAAGCCCAGTAAGTGATGTTGGAAGGTAGCAGCTTCAGCTCAGATACCTTTGTGTACAAGGAGCGAGCGATGAAGTGAAATGAAACAGGCAGCATGCCCACCAGGAAAGGCAAATTCCAAAAAGGGCCCCTTACTTCAAGAAGAGCTGGTCACTAGCAAAACCCCCTTTTACCGCAGCGTTCTATACTTTGCCAACCTACTGCTCTGCTCTGCAGCGATCCTGCCAAAAGGAGAGAGGGAGACAGGTTGAGAGAAGACAGCCAGGAGGGGAGAAGCAGCCCTGCTCCAGAGCCAGAGATGCAAAATGCAAACAGCAAAACCAGGCCTTCTGGTAACTTCTGCACCAAGATGGTTTGTACAGTCCCCAATCCCACACCCACCAGTGGTCTCCAGAGCAGCTGGGCCTCAAAGCACAATTCCAGTTCATTATCACTGCACTTCAACATCGCAGCCGGGCGAGCGGCGCCTCCTCCAAAAGCTCTGTTTGAACTTTAAAAGCCAGGTACAAAGGCTTTTCCCTTCAGCCCAGAGCTGAAGTTTTACTTTCAAATTTGCCATTGTAGTTGCAGCTTCATGTCATTTACAGCGGAACAAGCAGACGGACACCCCCTGCAGCGTTTTGAAGTAGGAACCAACCACCTGCATTTATGTGCTAACAGAAGCCCTGGTTGAGCCAAGACACTCAGAAATAAGCTTTATTGTCTTCTTTCTCCTCCCCAAATCTGTATCCTTGGCCATCTGTAATTTATAATGATTTTATCACCACACTTGAAATGAAAAAGGAAGCATTATTCAGTGACATAACACAAAATCCCAGTAGGAGCTGTTGTGCTAACAAGGGAAATTGCCACAGCAGAGAGGGCTGGACATCCAAGGCTGAGAAGGCTGGGAGGGTGCTATGGAAAGGGCTGATTACAGTGACCATCCTCCCCGCTACAGCCAAGCAAGCAGAGAGGTTTTAAAGACAATAAACCAAGGCAAAAGCCCTGAGAATCATATTCTTGTGGGTTTTTTTACAGCTCTTGTTCTGGTTTTAATAGAGAGTCATCAAATAAGTGAAACCCCAGGGGAATCTGTGCAAATAGGGGTGCATGGATAAACAACCCCCAGGGGCTGAAACAGGGCAAGGAAAGCACAGGTTTGGTGGCAAAGCAGGTCAGTAAGATCATCTTGAAAGCCAAACTCTGTACTCGTGCAAAAGGGCTAAACCATCCCACATGGAAAACCCACGTGGCAGAACTGAAGGAGAGGGAACAAGCTGACCTCTCATTAATGCCCTGCGTTGGAAGTTCAGGTCAGCAAAATGCCTGAAGGGTGCCCAAGGGCTGACACCTTCATGAGATGCTGCTTGGCAGAAGAAAACTGAAGAGTCAGTCCCATGCCAGTACAGAAACGAATGCTGCACCCCCCTAAAGGGATCCTGGCTTCATCTGCTTCGCTTCTCAATATGATCCCCCTTCAGGTAGAAGCAGACAGCAGTAGGAAGCCCCCACCTCACCTTTCTCCTTGTAAAACTTCTCTCTCACACACAGCTGTGGAAGAGTTGGGCCTCTTCTGCATTCTTAGGGACTTCCACTATCTAACAAGATAAGACCCTGATACATCATGTAGTAAAGGTCTAGGGTGGGGTGTCCCTGCCTGTGCTGGAGGGCTTGGAACTGGATGATGGTTCCCTCCACCCCTGAGTGATTCTGATTCCATGGCTTCTCCAGTGAAGTGAGCCTGCTCTGGCAGGGGGATTGGACTAGATGATCTTTCGAGGTCCCTTCCAATCCCTGATGATTCTGTGATTCTAAACCTACCAGTGAACGTGCCCTGCCTGCTGTGGGTTTCCTCACGTCCAAGCTCACACACTCACACCCTTTGCTTTCTCTAGAAGGAGCAGTCAGCTGCACCTCAGCCAGAGCAGCTCACTCCCCAACAGTTCAAGCCCTGATTCTGAAAACAGGCAAAAACCAGGCCCCACCTCCACATAAAGGAGCCAAGAGCAGCGTTCAGGACTCTACGGGTTACCGACACAGGAGAGCATCAGCGTGCTCTCCACTGACTTTAAGAGCAGCTCCCACCAGTGCAGCCCGCCCTGGGCTTACCGTTTCACCGCTTTCTGAGCCAGCATCCTGTTGCCTGCCAGGAATGTGACACCACCCAAAATGGCCAAGTACTTCAGCGTCTGGAACATGTTGAGCTGAGTCCAGTAGACGTACATGAGTCCCAGCATCGCTGCGTAAAAAGAGACGGAGTCCATGGCTGAGAATGTGTTTCAAAGAGCTCATTATCCTCACAACTGTTGGGATGTGCTGCCAGGCCGAAGCATTTGGTTTCTATCTCATCTCTGAAAGAGATCTAAAGGCTTTATTACCAGGGGAAGGCATCTGGGTCTTCATACCGGGGGAAAATGTGCTGCTGATGGTTTGCAAGCAACCCTCTTGTGGCAGCAGTATGGACATATTACAGACATTAAGGGCCACTGAAAGGGGAGGATGCTCTGGATTCCAGCAGAGGGTATTAACCTCCGCACATCTGTAGGAGCTTACAGCTTTACAGAGCTTCCAAGGAAACTGGCTTGGATTAAGCAACATTCTGTCATTTGGGAAGCAGCTCGATCCAAAAACTCTCCCAACCTTGGTTTTGAAGTGCTACCAAGGCAGTAAATAACTGCAACCAAGGGCACAGTAAAACTGATGGGAAAAAAACCCCATGAGTCCAGCCAAAGAACAGGAAGAGCTTCCACAGGAAGAACTTTAAAGGAAAGATGCAGCCCACAATCCTGCAGGTTTCAGTCCCCCACAGAAACTCCCTGCTGACAGAGGAGAAACATGCAATAAAGCAAGTGTGACCTCTGCAAAGAAGAAATGTGTTAAGTGCAGCTAAACAGTGCGTGAGAGGAGCCCGGATAATGAGGGCTGTTACAAGCTGATGGGCAAAAACAGCTTTGTTGCTGTATTAACAATCATGACAAGCAGGAAGGCAGGGGAAAACAAGAGGACAAATGTTATGCTATTATGTCATTACAGTTAATAGCCCACAAGCCCATTAAGCAGCAGGGCCTCTCATCTGTAACTCCCAGGTGAGGAGGTCAACCAAAGCAGACACTTACCAGCATGTCCCAGGTGAAAAACAATGGTGCTGGGAGCAAAGCTGAAGTTGGAGATGTTGGCACCTATCTTTATCCACTAAAAGGAAAAAGAAACAAAGCCTGACTTCAACAGCCCTGTCAACACTTACATTTCAGCACCCTTCAAGCCACTTGGCTTTAAATTCTTCACAGAATCACAGAACATTAGGGATTGGAAGAGACTTTGAAAGGTCATCTAGTCAAATCCCCCTGCCACAGCAGGATCCTCTGCATCCAGTTGCACAGGAACATGCTCAGGTGGGTTGGAAATGTCTCCAGAGAAGGAGACTCCACAACCCCCCTGGGCAGCCCCTGCCAGGGCTCTGGCACCCTCACTGGGAAGAAGTTCCTTCTCACATTGATGTGGAACCTCCTCTGTCCCAGCTCACACCTGCTGCCCCTTGTCCTGTCATTAGATTCCCCCTGAGCAGAGCCTGGCTCCATCCTCCTGACACCCACCTTTCACATCTTTATCAACATTCATGGGGTCATCCCTCAGTCTTTGTTTCTCCAAGCTCAAGAGACCCAGCTCCTTCCTCAGCAGGGAGGTGCTCCTCTCCCTTCATCATCTTTGTGGCTCTGTGCTCTCCAGCAGCTCTGTATCCTCCTGGAACTGAGGAGCCCAGAATGGCCACAATCTTCCAGATGCAGTCTCAGCAGGACAGAGCAGAGGGGGAGGAGAACCTGTCTGTAACCACCTCCCTTCTGATCTACCTCAGGGTGCTGTTGGCCTTCTTGGTCACAAGGGTCCATTGCTGGCTCATGGTCATCCTGTTACCCACCAGGAACCCCAGGTCCCTTTCTTCTGCACTGCTCTCCAACAGGTCACATAAATAGAAGGAGGAACTTCTTCCCAGTGAGGCTGACAGAGCCCTGAAAGTGGCTGTGGAGTCTCCTCTGGAGATGTTTAAAACACACCTGGACATGTTCCTGTGGGACTTGGTCTAAGTGATCCTGCTGTGTCAGGGGGATTGGACTGGATGATCTTTCGAGGTCCCTTCCAATCCTTCATGTTCTGTGAATCACTGCTTTTACCCAGTGTAAGGCTAACATCAGTTTTAACTTTATCTGCCCCCTGAATTCAGCAGCCATAGCAGCAGCTCATTCCACCTACTCCTACTTGGCAGCAGTGGTTTTCTGTTCTATCAACTCAAAAAACACCCCCCCCCAGAACAGTTCAGGAAAGAGACCCCAACCCCAACACCAACACAGAAAGTTTTAGTAAGTTTTAACTGCTCAACCTCTGAAGTGACAAAAAGTTCTGCAGCCCAGTTCACTCACCAGAATGAGCAGCAAAAGCAGTGGGGAGAGAATCAGTGCTGTGAAAGTATTGGACACCACAGTAGGAGGCCTCTTCTCAGGTTCCCTGAAGAGGTGCTGCAAATAAACAAAACCAACTGGTAAACAGGAGTAATCCAGCAGAGCAGCTTCTCAGCTCCCTGAGGGGCAGCTGCAGCCCTGGTGCTGCTCCCAAGTGGAAGATGACTCCTCCCAAGGCAAAGACTGACTCCTTAACAAAGTCAAATTCAAGTTTCCACACATTCAATCTTGAGCACAGTGAACCTCTCTCTGCCCTCACAAAACACCTGCTAGCTTGTCATCAGTGAGGAAGGCTGCAGTGAAGCCACAGAACCCTTCAGGAGCAAATAGCTTCCTGGATCGAGGTGATCCTGCTGTGGCAGGGGGATTAGACTACATGATCTTTTGAGGTCCCTTCCAATCCCTAATGTTCTGTGACTCTGCTGCTCAACTAGTCACTAGACCCTGGTCACTCTGGCACAGGCAGGACACACAGCTAACCCACTCATGCTCCAGAGGACTGCAACACATTCCCTTCCATTCAGCAGCAAGTTTTGGCTCCCTTTAACTACACTGCTGACTCTGACTCAGCATTCATTTTATTTCTTCTTTAATACTCAGTGAGCACAAGTACTACAAGGAGGACTAGGCCCCCAGCTCCACACACAGTTTTTGACTGTACCTGGATTTCGGGCTTGGGAACAAAGAGGTTCTTGGACTGGACTGTGGACGGTGCGTCCTCTTCTGGGAATTTGATCACAACATCAGCCTGCAATGAAATGGAGCAGCTTCATGAAGTCTGGCCTCAGTGTACTAGAAGTTTGACAAAAGCTGCTGTACTGGGTCCAGTTTTGAGCACCTCAGTACAAGGGTGACACTGAAGTGCTGGAATGAGTGCAGAGGGGGCAATGAAGCTGGGAAAAGGCCTGGAGAATCAGTCTGATGAGACTGAGAGATGGAGAGGGTTGGGGCTGTTGAGTTTGAGGAAGAGGAGGCTGAGGAGAGACCTCATTGCTCTCTACAACTATCTGAAAGGACACTGCAGAGATGCTGGTGCTGGGCTCTTCTCACAGGTCATTAGTGACAGAAGCAGAGGGAAGGGCTTCCAGCTTCAACAGGGGAGGGTCAGACTGAACATCAGGAAGAAATTCTTCCTGGAGAGAGTGGTCAGGCACTGGGATGGGCTGCCCAGGGTGGTTGCTGAGTCTCCATCCCTGGATGAGTTTAAAAGTCACTTAGATGTAGTGTTGGAGGATGTGGTTTAGGGGTGACCTCGTAGAGTAGGGTTGATGGCTGGACTCAATGCTGCCAAAGCTCTTTTCCAACCTGAATGATTCTGTGATCATTCCATTACTGTGGTTTATTTCCTTACTAGTCAATCTATGATTGAAATGATTTGTAAAGGAAGCTAAGAAAAAGCCACCAGATCTGTTAAGAGGCAGTTTCTCCGAAGCAGAGGCAGCAAATCTGACAGTAAGAACTAGACAGTTGCAGCACAGCAAGTGCAGAAAGGCTACACCTTGCAGTGTTTGCTGTGAAATCACACTCAAACCCTGAGCTTTCTGTTCCATTTCATAACGAAATGACCGCTTGTTTCTGTCCTGCTTTGATGTTTAGGTAAAAAAACCCAAACAAGCAGCAAACCTGGGAGCCCATAACATGGTCAGCAGGGCTCTGCCTCACAACAAAGAGCCAAACATCCCAGCTTCTTCCCTTCCACAACTGCCAGTCGTGTCAGAACCACATCCTGATGCTTCCAGCTACCTACCACGTTCCACAGGATGGGGTTATCCAGAGTGGCATCTCCGATGATCAAGTAAAGAGTGTAGGTCCCAGAGGCAGAATCAAACTCAGTCTTTCTCTCAGAGGTGTCCAGTTCAAACTTGTACACATTCTTGCTGTCTGGTTCTGCAACAAACACCACCTCCTGGCCGGTCTTTTGGTTGTGGAGTCGGACAAAAGTCTGAAAGGAAAAGACAGTCCAGAAATGCTTCAACCCCAATGTGTTTTCATCTGAGAGATGGAACTCCAAAGCAAAAAGCACACTAGCAGTGTTGGAGGATAAACTGGAGGATGAACTGCAAATGAGCTAAGTTCTGTGTCTCTTTAAGTCACTACTTGAACACAAGACTAAGAGGGGCCAGTAGGACACTGAATGTGATGCAGCACATGACAGATATGGATTGTTTTCTTCTCCATCCCCTTTCTTCTACTTCTATTGTCTCTTCCCTCCCTTTTCATTTCTATTTTACACAGAAAAAATATAGGATTTTAAAGCAAGTTTGTGTTTAAGGAAGTTTTCAGCAAGCAGCTGTCAATGCTACCAAAGCAGAGCTGCTTTTACAGGCTGCCTGCACTTACTGCACTAAGTTAAAGATGACAGTGTCAAAGCCAGAAGAGGCTTCATTTAACACAGTCAAAACAGAAACTGAATCCATTTCCTATCTGCCAAGATCAGGCGTCTCCCACAGTCCATGTCAGAAACATAAGACTTCTCAAAACCCAGCAAATCTTTTCAAGAACAACTGTCCCCTCAGGGCTTCAAGAAGGTGCACCTCAGCAATGACAGAAAGCATATCCTAACCTGGTGAGGGATGAGTTCAGCTCCACTGTTCACATCGATCAGCTGGAAGGACAAAGCGAAGTTCTGGTGGCTGTCAGCAGTGAATGAGCCCTTGGCTTTGGCTGGGTAAGCGACCCTAGGAGAGGAAAAGCCAAGCAGAAGGGTCTGAGGACCCTGTAAGTGAAGAAGTTTTCATAGTGTCCAGCCTAAACTTCCCCTGGTGCAGTTTGAGGCCATCTCCTCTTGTCCTATCACTTGCTGCTTGTGCTAAGAAACCAAACCCCATCTCTCTTCACCGTCCTTGCAGGCAGCTGTAGAGAGTGACGTCTCTCCTCAGCCTTCCTGTCTTCAGACTAAACAACTCCCTCAGCTGCTCCTCACAAGGTTGGTTCTCCTGACCTTCCACCAAACTTGTTGCCCTTTTCTGCACCTGCTCCAGCACCTTCATGTCTTTCTTGTACTGAGGTGTCTAAAACTGAACCCACTACATTGCTTTGGAGCCCTTCTCTGCACCTCCTCCAGCACCTTCATGTCCTTCTTGTACTGAGGTGTCTAGAATTGAACCCACTACATTGCTTTGGAGCCCTTCTCTGCACCTCCTCCAGCACCTTCATGTCCTTCTTGTACTGAGGTGTCTAGAATTGAACCCACTACATTGCTTTGGAGCCCTTCTCTGCACCTCCTCCAGCACCTTAAGGTCTTCCCTGTACTGAGGTGCCTAAAATTGAACCCACTATGTTGCTTTGGAGCACCTACATGGAAGCACAACACCAGAAAGACTGACACAGTTCTTCCAGCTTGCCTTTGCTATGGAGAGGTGCCAACAAAGGAACAGAAGACCCAGGCTGCCTGGCTTCTGTTAGCACTTACTTCAGCATCAAGGAAAGTGACACCTAAAAACAACCAGTAGTCTCCCAATACACTTACAAGTTTAAGAGAATCAGCTCTGTGGTTACCCCAAAAGAAGATTCTTCTGGTTTAGCTCAAGTGGGTAAAGATCAGAAGATCTCTAGGCCTAGAGCCAGGGCTGCCCAGTAGAGGATCACAGACACTGAGTCTTCTTACCTGGTTGTTTTTGGTGCAATGCTCTGATCTTTATCCACAGTCGAGAGATCGACGTTAGTAATGCCCACTTCTGTGGAAACTTTGACTTTCAGCTGCAACAAAACACAACAGAAGATTCCTCAGAGCACTGTGCATCTGCTCACCATGGTCTGGATGATCTTTTGAGGTCCCTTCCCATCTCTAATGTTCTGTGATTCTGTGAGAGGCATCCAGAGAACAACCAGTTAGGCCTTTGCTGGTTCTGAAAGCCTAACAGGTTCCAGAGGATCCCAGTACCAGCAGGCAGAAGCCAAAGCATCGCTGCAGAGCTGCACTTTGCTCAGCAAGATCTCCTTCACTGAGAGAGTCATTGGCCACTGGAATGGCCTGCCCAGGGAGGTGGTGGAGTCGCCAACTCTGGAGCTGTTCAAGGCAGGATTGGACGTGGCACTTGGTGCCATGGTCTAGCCTTGAGCTCTGTGGTGACAGGTTGGACTTGATGATCTATGAGGTCTCTTCCAACCTTGGTAATACTGTGATACTGTGATTTAGAGGCACCACTCATCACCACCTCAGGGAGGGCAGTACGGCCCTGCCATTTATCACACTCCCCTTGCCAAGCACAGCACAAACCCCAAGCTGAGAAAGGATATCCTGGCCTCACCCCAGCCCCAAACCACAGACCACCAGGCAATGAACCTCAGTGGCATCTAATGATAGGACAAGGGGCAATGGGTGAGAGCTGGAACAGAAGAGGTTCCACACAAGATGAGAAGGAACTTCTTCCCCATGAGGGTGCCAGAGCCCTGGAAGGGGCTGCCCAGGGGGGTTTGTGGAGTCTCCTTCTCTGGAGATGTTTAAAACCCTCCTGGCCATGTTCCTGTGTGACTGGATCTAGTGGATCCTGCTGTGTCAGGGGGATTGGACTGGATGATTTTTCAAGGTCCCTTCCAACCCCTAATGCTCTGTGATTCTGTGATTTCAATCCTGCTCTCTACCATAAGCAGCTAGTGCAGTTTGTAATTAGCATGTTTGTTCTCACAGCTTACAAATGCTTCCCTGGAGAATTAAAGTTTCCCTGCCAAGGTTTTTTTCATCTTACACCACAATTTGTTGCTGTTACAGGTTTACTTGTGTGAGCCAGGCCCACACCCTCACCCTGAAAAAGAATTCACAGGGAACCTGGAGGAAGAAGTATGTAAAACCAAACTCTTCACTTCAGACTTCAAAGAAAACAACCCTGGCAGCTAATTTACCACAAAAAGCATAATTTAAGGTAGAGGTTACCCGTGAAGAGAGATCTATTTAATCTACTACTCACACAATCACAGAACAGTAGGGATTGGAAAGGACCTTGGAAGGTCATCCAGTCCAATCCCCCTGCCAGAGGAGGATCCCCTAGACCAAGTCACACAGGAACTTTGGTAAAGCCTCACTGTGCTCCAAGATGAGAGCAAAGCAAAGGGAACTAATGACATTTTAATGGTAGAAACAGTTAAGTGAAGGCAACTCAGTGCTGCAGCACACGGCCCCTGCAACAGAACAGCACACAAACATCTCTCAAATATTTTAATGCCAGGAAATGCAGGCTCTGCCGGAGTAATAACCCTCTGGTTGAGCTCATTACTGTCAAAACGATGGTGCATTAAGGACAATTAATGCTAATAGCAGCAAGGAAAAAGGCTAGTCCTCCCCCGTGGCCATGTGCCTTGCTCACAGCGGTTCCCACAAAGCCACCCCGGCGCTGACACATTCCTGCTGGTACCGCTGCGTGCCGGCCGCGGACTTAAGTGGTGCCAATCAATCCCCTCTGCACACTCCTAAGTGCCAGTACTGCTGCAGGGACAACAGCAACTGGATGGTCTGAGTAAAGGTCAGCAAGTTGTAAGAGTCTTCCTCCACTCCGAGCTGGCTGTGCAGGAAGATCTCTTCCTTTAGGAGGCAATTGATGGTAAAAACTAGCCCTGGGCATTGACATTGCTGGAGAAAGTGCACTGTCAGCGAGGGACAGGGGGTGAGGACACGGGGTGACTACTCAGTCACACTCCTCTCACTTGAGGGGAGTCAAGCCCTGAGTGTTTGTAAGAAACTCCTCTCCAGTGAGATGTGGTGTAAGAGAAGGGGCCATGCACACATGAAATGAACTCTTTGTGTTTGCTTTGCTCACTGCTTCTCTACTACAAAAGCATCACCACACACACAGGAGATGGCAAAAGACCTCCCCACTCTGATCCTTTTTGCAGAATCACTGAACATTAGGGATTGGACGGGGCCTCGAAAGACCATCTGGTCCAATCACTTTCAGGCTCTGGAGCTTTAAGGGTAGATGTTGCACTAGGAGACATGATTTAGTGGTGCTAGGTAAAGGTTGGACTCCATGATCATGAAGATCTTTTCCAGCCAAATCTATTTTATGATTCTGTGATGCAAAGACAAGTAGCCCTTTGAATCCTTGTCCTTTGATAAGGACATGGAGTCCTTATCATAGAATCACAGGGCTGGAAAGGATCTTCAGCTTCATGAAGTCCAGCCCTCATCCCAACAGATCCCTAACCCCTAGACCATGGACTCAAGTGCTCTAGCTACTTGGGTTTCAAACACCTTCAGGGATGGGGACACCCTGCACAGCCCATTCCAGTGTTGAACCACTCTCTCAGCAAAGAGCTGCTTCCTAAGATCCAAACTAAACCTCCCTGGGCAGCCTGTTCCAGTGCCCAACCACTCTCTCAGCAAAGAGCTGCTTCCTAAGATCCAAACTAAACCTCCCTGGGCAGCCTGTTCCAGTGCCCAACCACTCTCTCAGCCAAGAGCTTCTGAAGACCCAACCTAACCCCCCTGATGCACCTTGAGGCCATTTCCCTATGTTCTGTCATTAGTCGTTTGGGAAAAGACACCAGCACCAGCCTCACTACAACCTCCTTTTAGGTAGTTGTAGAGAGCAACTATGCCCAAGCTCCCCACATCAGGCAAGTGGCAAACAAGTGCCAGGCAAGCCTTCACACCTCTAGACCCAAACCTGCAATGCCCCAAGGAACTAATGATCTTCATAACCATTTCTGTGTAGGTAATCCAGGCTGCTCTGGGAACACTCACACTGCCAGCCTTTGTTCAGGCTGTCAGATCAGCATTTACATGGTAAATCAGCTCTCAAATCTACAGCAATGTCTTCTGATCACACGTTAATCTGGTTACTGGTCCTAATCCCACATCAAAACCCAACGCAGCACAAAACCCTCTGTGACAGAAAGGCCACACATCACCCTGAATGGGCAGAAACAAAGCTGCTTCAGTGAACAGGTGTTGCTTGAAAACATCATCAAAAACACACCCACCTCAACTTTGTTAGCGATAAAGCGCTTATCTCCTTCAACACTGATAGAGAAGTCGTAATAGCCGCTCGCAGGTTTCACATTCATGAAGTTCAGCTCAAAGACATCGCTGTAATAGAAAAGCACAAGGCTTTGAGGAACCTTGGGGGCACTAACAGCAGCCTACAAACAGGTAACTAGTTAGTTTGTAGAGAGTAAGACTGTGGAGGGACTTGATCACTGTGTTGCCCTCAACAACGCTCTCTCTCTGCTCTGCCCTAGTGAGGCCACATCTGGAACCACTCCTCGATTCAAAAGGGATAGAGACTTGATTGACAGAGTTCAAGAGAGAGCCATGAGGATGATCAAGGGACTGGAGCAGTTGCCTTATGAGGAGAGGTTGAGAGATCTGGGACTTTTCAGCTTGGAGAGGAGAAGGTTATGAGGAGACTTAGTCACTGTCTATAAATCCACGAGGGCTGGGTGTCAAGAAGAAGAGACAAGCTCTTTTACTTGCACCCTGTGACTGGACAAGGGGCAGTGGGTGTCAGTAGGAGCACAGGAAGTTCCATCTCAACATGAGGAGAAACTTCTGTACTGGAAGGGTGACAGAGCACTGGAAGGGGCTGCCCAGGGAGGTTGTGGAGTCTCCTTTGCTGGAGACTTTTCAGACCCCTCTGGATGCGTTCCAGCGTGCCCTGTTGTTTTCTTACCCTGACAGAGCAAATGGTGTCTGTTGAAGGATGGGGGCTTTGCTAGATGCAGACTTGGCATAGTCGAGCTTTACAGATGCTTGAGTCAGTGGCTTGGACATCACATCAGTCACTTGTAGCTACGAGAGAACAACAGGAACTTCCATGAAACCCCCATGATCCCAGTGGAGTGCAGAAGCATAGTGACTCGCTGCCCCAAAGTTATCACAGATCCAGAATTCTCCACTGCCCAGCAATCCTGGGGTGGATTAGAAGAGGGGTGGTTAGCAGATCAAGAGAGGTTCTTCTCCCCCTCTNACATTCACCTACTTCTCTGTAAGATAACCAGGCAAACAAATTTGTAGACAGGAGAGCAGAGATCTCACAGAATGGTTTAGTTTGGGAGAGACCTCAGAGATCATCTAGTTCCAACCCCCTGCCGTGGGCAGCAACACCTCTCACCAGATCAGGTTGCCCAGAGCCCCATCCAACCTGGCTTTGATGGAGCTGTCATAACCTCCCCGGGCAGCCTGTTCCAGGGCCTCAGCACCCTCAGACAGAGGAATTTCTGAAGATCTAATCTAAGTCTACTCTCTTTTAGGTTGAAAACATGCCCCTTTGTCCTGTCACTACACACCCCAGGAACAAGTCCATTTCCAGCTCTCCCACAGGCTCCCTTTCAGGTACTGGAAGGGGTAAGCAGAGGTTCCTTAGAATTACTTCATGAAAGCACCGAACCCCCAAATCTACCAGAACCCAAATCCTGGAACTAGAAGTGGAAGGCATCACCTCACACACTCAGCCCAGACCTCCAAAACCAAAGAGCTGGGAGCTGAGTTCAGATGTGGGGCTAAGCACTCACCCTGAGCACACGCTGATGGTGAGACACGGCTGCAGGCCCCTCAGGGACAATGATGACAGGCAAGTGGTAGCGGTTCTGGGATAAAGACCCTGCAGCACAAGCGATGCTGAAGGCCTCTGAGAGTGTCTCAAAGTTCTTCTTGCTGAAGATGGCATTCATCAGCTGGATGATCTGGTCCTGAAAGAGCAGAAGCAAGTCATGAGCAGCAGCAGCACCTTACCAGACTGGCTCGGTATAATACACACAGATACACAGATCATTAGTGGTGGAAAGGGACTTCCAGGGGTCATCAAGTCCAACCCTCCTGCCTGAGAAGGATCATAGAACCTAAGACAGGTCACATAAGAACACATCCAGACCGGTCTTAAAAGCCTCCAGAGAAGGAGGCTACACAACCACCCTGGGCAGCCCCTTCCAGGGCAGAAGCTTCACGTTGAGCTGGAACTTCCTGTGCTCCAACTGATACCCACTGCCCCTTGTCCTGTCACAGGGCTGGGAGGTTCCATTCTTAGTCTTGGTTCTGGGAGGCAGTGGCCTCTCTAATTGTGCTGTCAACCTGCAAAACCAGCACTTGGATCTACCTCATCAAACCACGTATTCCAGAATGGACAACGACACCAGCTCAACCACCCTGGCTGTGTGCAGCTGTGAAAAGACCCTTTGGTTCCAGGAGCTGTACCAGTGTCTTCAGATAGTGAAGGACTAGGCTGGATGTCCTGGCTACTCACCAAGCTGGGAGTAGCCAGGACATCACAGAGCAGTGATGCAAAGCATCCTAATGGCTCTGGAAAGAGCTGGTCTCAGCCCATGCAGGCTTATCCCCTTTGGCTCAGCAGTGTCCCCAAGAGGATTAGCTTTAAAGCAGTACCACCAGGAGCACAGAGCCAGCTCTGCCTCTGGGACGTGCCAAAGCTAATTTGTTCTCACAGAGGTGGGTGTGGAAGCACATCTCCCAGCTGGTTTTACAGTCTGGCTCTGTTGGGTTAGTGCCTCTGCACCCTGCTCTGCAGGGTAGGACATGTTATTCCAATTCTTCCACCACTCCCTGCCAGCCTGGCAAACAGAGAGGTTGGTTACCTGTACTTTGATCCAAGCAGAACACAGCCAGCTAAATTGTAATCAGGAATAAGAATGATCAAAGACAATCCCAAATAAAGTGCTAAGTTTGTAACTTTATAACCCCTCACTGGGAAGAAGTTCTTCTCATACTAACGTGGAACCTGCTCTGTTCCAGCTCACACCCAGTGCCCCTTGTTCTATTGTTGGGTGCCACTGAGCAGAGCCTGGATCCATCCACCCTTTCCTTATTTATAAACATCCCTGGGGTCATCCCTCAGCCTCCTTTTCTCCAAACTCAAGAGACCCATCCCTTAGCCTTTTCTCAGCAGGGAGGTGTTTCACTCCCTTTATCATCTTTGTGGCTTGTTGCTGGACTTTCTCCAGCAGTTCCGTGTCCCTTTTGCACTGAGTGGCCCAGAACTGGACACAAGATTCCAAATGTGGTCTCAGCAGGGTAGAGTAGAGGGGGATGAGAACCACTCTCATCTGCTAAACACCCCCATTCTGATCCACCCCAGGATGCTGTCAGTCTTCTTGACCATAAGGGCTCATGGTCATCCTGCTGGCCACCAGGACCCCCAGGTCCCTTTCTCCTACACTGCTCTCCAGCAGGTCAATCCTCAGCCTATACTGGTACCTGGGCTTGTTCTTGCCACTCTCATTTAAATTGGGAGGGAGCTAACTTTTCCCAATTCCACATGTTAATACCTAGAGCACTGTGCTGTTGTGCAGGCACTCTCACCACCTGCAAGCAAGAGAAAGCTTCAAATCTCAACAACAGCACTTCTGACAGCCCAATCCTGAAACAGCCCTAAGTGATTTTCCTTAATTGCTTGGTTTATTTTAAACATCTCCTGGATGCTAACAGTTTGAGTTGCATGTGGCAGAATCATCACCTCCAAAAAGGCATCCAAATTGCTCTGCATTAGTCTGCTTGGCAGCAGCGTGGAAGAGAGCCAGGACTGAACTTACAGGCTTGTGCTGGCTCTGCCTCAGCACTGCTGCTTTGGCTCGTGTCTTAGGGAGCTGCCATTCTCAATCAGGAGGGCATCTCACTCAAGTTTACTTCTTGCAGTAACGATTTCTAGCTCCATCCAGCTGAGGAGGAACTTCCAAGACAATGGGGTTTTGCTTCTGGATTCTGGTAGGTGTATGGCACTGAAGGTCTTCCTCTTGGGGAGTACTGATGATACCTGCATCTCCTCACAGGTAAATAATACTTGCCAAACAATTTGGAATGCTACAAAGTGCTAGACAAATGCAGCAGGGTGCCCAGGTGGCCAAGAAGGCCAATGGCATCCTGGGCTGGATTAGAAATTGTGCATCCAGCTGGAGCAGGGAGGTGACTGTCCCTCTGTACTCAGCACTGGGGAGGCTGCACCCACCTAGAGTACTGGGTCCAGTTTGGGGCACCTCAGTACAAGGGAGACATCGAGGTGCTGGAGCCAGTGCAGAGGAGGGCAGCAAAGCTGGGGAAGGGCCTGGAGAATCAATCTGATGGGGAGAGATGGAGAGAGTTGGGGCTGTTGAGTTTGAGGAAGAGGAGGCTGAGGGGAGATCTTGTTGCTCTCTACAACTATCTGAAAGGACACTGGAAAGATGTTGGTGCTGGGCTCTTCTCACAGGTCATTAGCAACAGAAGCAGTGGGAAGGGCTTTAAGCTGCAACAGCAGAGGGTTAGACTGGACATCAGGAAGAAATTCTTCCTGGAGAGAGCAGTCAGACACTGGACTGGGCTGCCCAAGGTGGTGGTTGAGTCTCCATCCCTGAATGAGTTTAAGTCACTTAAGCTGTAGTGTTGGGGGATGTGGTTTAGGGGTGACCTTGTAGAGTAGGATTGATGGTTGGACTCGATGACCCCAGGGTTCTTTTCCAACCTGAATGATTCTATGATTCAAATACCAGAACTAACTCCAAACCAAGAGGGTGGTTTAGTTTTTTCCTCAACAGCTTGTCTCAATAAACAGAAAAACTAGGCCTCACTTGCAATTTCCTTGGGTACACTTGGAAAAAACAAATCCAGGTTCTGATCTGGAAGGTGAAACTTCTCCCCAGGTTCTATCACTTAGCTCTCCCTCCAAGATGTGCCTTTTCATTGAGTGTGCTCTTTTTTCCAGCAGAGCTTCTACCCAGTTACATCAGCCTCTTACCAGGGATGAGTCAGATCCTCTTCATGAGCTACAGCCTGCAAGCAAGAAAAAGGCAGATACTAACCTCCTTCATTGCTGGCTCTGTACCCACGTGGTCCGACAGCTTATAGGCAGCAGCCACAAACAGGGCAGTAGTCTCAATTCCTTCTTCAAACTGCAGGTAAACTCCACCCAGGTCATCCAGGCGAGCGACAAGATCCTGAGCAAAACAGTTAATATTGCAGCTGGAGTCTAAGCAGAGCCCTGCAAGTTCACTCTACTGCCAGGTCTGGAACCCAGTGCCTGTATGGGACGCCCGGGTATCTTCCAACATTCATTTAGACATAGGAAGAATAAGAAACCTTCAGCCTTTAGCAGGTTTAATTAGGCTTAGAAGTCATGACTTTGTGTTTCATTCTGCTGTGAAACAGTTATAAATCCAGGAGAAATATCTGCTTGGAAGGAAGAGCTGAGCCAACCCACATCATGCAGGCAGGGAATTACACAGAATCACAGAACATCAGGCATTGGAAGGGATCTCTAAAGATCATCCAGTCCAATCCCTCTACCACAGCAGGATCCCCTAGATCCAGTCATTAGGGGTTGGAAGGGACCTCAAAAGATCATCCAGTCCAATCCCCCCACCACAGCAGGATCCCCTAGATCCAGTCGCACAGGAACAGCCCAGGTGGGTTTGAAACATCTCCAGAGAAGGAGACTCCATAGCCCTGCCTGATCAGCCCATTCCAGTGGTCTGGTTGAGTTTGCATTTTGTAATTCTCATTAATAAATCTTCTAGCATTACAGAGGCCTAATAAATTCCTGAACAATTCAGAGAGCATAGCATGTTCCTACCTCTATCTCCTCAACAATGCCACTTAGGTCTGCCTGCTGGGACAAGTAAGATGCTGTCTCCAAAGCCTGGATGGTTCTTAAATGAGAACAAACAAAACCAAACCATTGTAGACCAAACCATTGTAGGATTTTTCCTTCCTTAAAAGCAAAGCATCAGTTAAGCCACAGCAGCATCAGTGCTGCAATAATCTCAGATTCAAGCAAGCTTTCTCTTTCTTCCCCAGCTGTTCTCAAAAGCTCTAGTCTCTCACTGCACAGTACAACAGCTTAATTCTCTGGTGACAAATGCAAGGTTCCTGCTGCTTACTGACATGTTTCTTCTGGCTCACAGTATAGAGATTCCAACCAACAAACAACAGATCTGTGTGAACCTTTTAAAAAGAGGAGGTTTCCCTGGGACATCTCCTTTTGATTGACCATTATTCCTGAACTATACACAAGCTCATTTGCCAAGTCACACAGAAAACAGACTAACTTCCCTCTTTTTCATCCCCCCAAAGGGACAATTAACTGGACAAACAGAGCACCCACTCCACTACCTCTGTATTACAGAACTGGAGGGTTAACATACCCTTTACTCCAAATCCCACTGCCCAGAGGATAAACAAGCAGCAGCGAAACCATTTCCACCAGAAAGACTTACGCCAGCACATTTTCTTCTTTGCTAAGACGAGTAGTAAGAGCACTAAGTGCTTCCTGAGATGCTAAAGGAAGGCCAAAGCCACTCAGGGCCCCAACAGCATGGAAGATCTGGGTGATGGAGGAATCCTCGCTGATGGCTGCAAGGAGCAGGTCCCTGGTCTCATTTGAAACAGTCACCTGAGGAAGAACACAGGGAACACATTGGTTCACACTTGAAGAAACAAGGTCTTTAATCACCAGGGATTTCTTTCTAGAGCAACACACTTGATTGATAAACTTTTGGGAAAATGCCCTTAATCATTCATTACCTTTTAGTTTAATTACAGCTCAAAGTTTTGCTGTCAACTACCAATGAGGAAAACCCATGGTTCAATTTTATCCTAGTAGCCTGCTACTGCTTTTCATCTGGCATCTCATCACTGTGCAGCAGCCAGAGGTACTGATGAGAAACAGGGCTGGGATAACTAACCCCAAAGTAGGGCCTGCACTTGATAGTTTCACACCCTCAACACAGGATTTACATTCAGTTTAGCATCCATCCAGTTTTTAACTGACAGAGCTGCTGTGGAGTCTGTTAAAATGAGCTGGTGCCAACAATGTTTAATCAAGAAACATCCCCTTAGAACCACTCTGGATTAAATCCTTTATCTTTACACTTTGCCTTGTACAGAGTAGCCTTTACACCTAAGACACAACAGAGTACAATCCACTAAAAAAAAGTCAAAGTAGAAGTTATGCATAAAATAAACCCAAGAGAACAAAAAGATGGAGGTAAAGACTTCCTTGGTAACATCTATCCTTGGAGCTCAGGGCTCCAAACTCACCTCACAGCCTGACAGAACCCGGATGGCCTGTGCAGCATAGAAGAGGGAATCAACGCTGCTGGAGTCCACGTGAGATTTGATGAAACTACATGCAGCCTGTGAAGAAACAGAAGGTAACTCAGCACAGCAGCCTTAAGCTGCTGAGGGGAGAATTATTAAATGATAATCTAATGCCATTTCATCTGAACTGCTGCATATGTCTATACTGAAGCTTTGATACTGAAGCAAAATCCCAAGTAAATGTGTAATGCAGCAGAGTCTGGAAGCCCCCAGATCCTGCCCTTCTAAGTGGTGCTTCTAAGAAAGTTCTTCTACCTTTCTTGCTAAAAGAGACAAGTGATTTTCATATCAAGTAAACCCTACTGCAACCAGAACTCAACTTTAAGTTGAGTGGTATTACAAAATCTACCAAAACAGAAGCCCTGTGGGTATACTTTGTAGGGAAAGCCTCCCGAGAGAGAGCTCCCTTCCCTGCTGTGCATCACATACAATCTCTGGTGGCTGTGGACTATGGAACTTCAAAGCCCACAAAAAGAAAACTAGACAGACAGACCATTAAGATGCCAGTTTAACCATGAAATAACCCAAAATGCAGCTACTCATACATAAACTACTGAGTTTTGGGTGTTTGGAGCACTGGTCTTTACAAGCAGCACAAGATTTTCATGCAGTAGTTATCTAAGAACACTGTCTTATGTTTGAGTGTTATACCAAGCTATTGTTTTTACTACTTTTAGCTTTTAAATAGTCCCACCCGGTGGAGAGATACAAAGAAAAAAGCCTCATGACAAACCTCAAGGAATAAACAAACACTCACTGTTTACTCACAGGACCAAAGGCTGTGTTACCATTCCCTGAACTGGGAGCTGTTAAACCCAGCCATGCTGATGTAAAGAAAGCAGCAGTTCTCTGCCCAGCCCACAGACGACCAATAACACCAGCAAGGTGTGCAGGAGTGGTCAACCAGGACATCCTCAGAAGGTTCACCATAGATTTTGTGGGGCTAATTCACAACATTCAGAAAAAAATTAAGTCCAAATGGTTTAGAACCGCTGGACTGGTGGAATTTATGAGGAAACAGGTGTGAGCAGGTGGCTACTAAACACTGAAACTATCAATGCTTAAAACTATGAAAGAGCTCTGCAGATCCATCATATATATCTACGAGGAGATTGAGGAAGGCTGTTTACAAGGGCTGAGAACAATACGACAAGGGGTCACGATGTGAAGCTGGAAAAGGGCACACTGAGGCTGGACAGGAAGAAAATGTTCTTGAACCTGAGGGGGGGGGATCCCCGGAATAGGCTGCCCACAAAGTGGTGGAGACCCCAGCCCTGGAGCCTTTAAAAGTGAGGCTGGAAGGGGCTCTGGGCAATCTGTTCTCATTAGAGATGTCCCTGCTTGTTGCAGGGGAGCTGGACTAGATGTCCTTTAGAGGTTTCCTCCAGCCCAAAACAGCCTGTGAGTCTATCAATTACCCCTGCGATTGCCAGCACCAAATCTCCAGCCTCCAGAAATGGTGCCAGTACTCAGTACCTCCAACCTGGACTGGGTGTAGCACGACCACACTACAGACAGACATCAACTATCGGCAGAGAGAGAGAAAGCTAAAGGCAAAGGATCTGCTTTTAGACCGGTAATGGAGAGGGGAGCTGAAGACAGCAACAACAGCTCCGGCTTCACCACAGTCCCTCCCGCACTCACCTTCTCGTCCCGCAGCCGCTCCCCGAGGCAGTCGAGCCCCACCACGGAGTGGAAGGCGGCCCGCACGTCGGTGAAAGGCCGCTCCAGGGCCGCCTTCAGTCGCGCCAGGTCGCGGGCGGTGAGGCGGTGGCTGGGGGCCAGGCCCTGCGCGGCACCGACGAGGGCGGCGAGGGCGAGGAGGCTGAGAGCCGCCGCTACACGCTGCCGCCGGCCTGCAGAGAGACGAGACGAGAGAAGCGCGTTACCCCGCGGCACTGGGGCCACACCAGCTCCCCCACGCCCCGCAGGCCCATCCCAGGCCCCGCGCCTCACCCGGCGCCGCCATGATGCCGCCTTCGCCACCGCGCCGCTTCCGCCCCGCCTCCGGTAGCCCCGCCCTGGCCTGCACCATCGCGGCGGCGTCATGGGGGGAGCGAGAGCGGCGCGTTCTGCGATGGACGTCGGCCCGGGGGCGTAGTGCGGACCCCGAAACAGCGGCACAAAGGAGCAGTGGCAGGAGCACTTGCCGGGGGCGGGGGGGGCGGACGGTTGGGCACAACAGACCGCGGCAGCTCCCCCCCGACTTCCCCCGGGCCGCGCGTGGTACGGCCCAAGCAGCGGCCGGCGGGGCGAGCCTTGGCATGATGTGGACTGCGCTGATTGGCTGAGCCGGCAGCGCGCGGCGGCTCTTAAAGGGGAAGCGGCGGCAGGAGGTGCCCGGCGCTGCGCCACGTGACGTGGCGCCCCGGTGGCCGCACGAGGTGTTCGGTGTTGGGGGCGCCGGGTCGTCTTGCTTCGAAAAGGGCTTTAAGATCCCGTCCATCTGTTCCGCCAGCAGTGCCTGGGCCCCACTGAACCGCATCGCTCACCCCACAGCTCCAGGCGGGGGGACTGCAGCACTGCCTTGCCGGTCTGTGATGCTGTGAGTATGATTCAGTGGCTTCGCTGCGGTCACACCAGCTCCTCACACTTCGGCCTCTTCTCTGCAGCTGTGGTGAGAAGGTGAAAGAAGGGCAGTGGTCGCCTGAAGCATCAGCAAACCCCGTGGGACTTGACAGAGCAGCCACCAAGCAGCAGCTGTTGTTTCTCATGAGCTTCACTGGCGAGATCTGGGGAGCAGTGCCCTTACTGCTGGTGTGGGCTTCATCAAATGATTAAGATTGGAAAAGGTTTCTAAGGTCATCAAGCTGTTGGGATGGAGAAAGCTCCTCAGGCAGCAGTGGGGCTTTGGGAAGGGCATCTGCAAGTGGCTAAGTGGATCTGTGCAACACCATTCACTCGGGTTCCCTGGTGGAGGCGTGCAGGGCTGAGAGATCAGGGATCCCTGCTTTAGGGGAACCTTCTTTTCCTTCTCTTCATTCCCTCATCCTTGTTTTTCCCTAAACACCAAATAAAAGACAGAAAGCAAGTGCAAGGTTAAGCCCTGGCTCCACTGTGCAAAGCCACAACCTCCAGGTTGACCAGGTTGGATTTTCCCGGGGATGAATGGCACTGCCTGCCCTATGTAGATCATTTCAGGTGACTGTTAGGAACAACCACGGCCCTACTCTTGGGGACCCAAGTCCCCGCAGTGAAGCAAAGTGCACATCAACATACCCATGGCTTCTTGAGATGGTTAGGTGGCCCCTGGGTATGGCTGGGTGGCCCATGGGTGACACAGCCAGGCCTATGTCACCACCCCTGTTCTGCTGCTCCCTGACCTCCTGGAAAGGTCCCACAATTTGAGGGAAAAGCTTGTGCTTCCTCCTGCAGAGGGCACTGGGAACTTTGCTTTCCAGGAAGGAGCTTGTGCAGCTCCAGCTTACAAATCAGTCCTGCTGTCCCTTGGCCACCATTTGCCCCAGTGTTTAGGAGCATTTGGCCTCACTGGGGGATATCAAGGAGCCATGGAGCTGTTTCATGTGGAAAGACAGCAGCCTGCACCTGGCTCAGTGATGGGATGAGAGTACAGCACTTGTTCCATCATGGATGGGTATGATGGGATGAGAAGGTGGGCTAGGGAAAAGACTTTTTGTCCAAGTTTGGAGTGAAACCAAACTAAAATGGTCTTAAAATGCCTTGTGAGATGGTACTTCTCCTCTGTTTAATCTATCCAGTGGGCCTCTAGCCTTGCCTTAGCCCTGCTCTAGTCCCTATCAGGAGGTGACCCTGCAGTCCCCAGGGACACTGGGGACCCCTCCGAGAGGCTGCAGGGTGACTGACTCCACCACCATTCCAAAGGAAGGTGCTGGAGCTGGCTGGGCTCCCCACAGTTCCTCAAAGTGGGGTCCCCCAAAGGATCACAGAGAGCTCAGCTGTCTCCAACACATTCCCCTGGGTCTGAAACACCCCCTTCATGCACCCACCCAGCCTCAAGAAGAAGCTGGACACCCGCAGCTGAGCTCTTCTGCTGTGACAGATGGAAATGGGAAGATCCTGTTGTTTATGAGATGAGTCTGAAACAGCCAGAGGCCACTTGTGCAACTAATTGCCTTGAATGTGGATTTTATTTCGATGTAGTGGGATGGTTATTGCGCATAAAAGAGCCAGATGGTTGTTAAAACCACATTTACTAACTTCTAATAACCGTGCGTTTGACCCGTAGCCCATCGAGGGCTGCAGACCCTGGTTAGGAAATAGCCTGGGAGCCCTGGCCCCAGGAAGAGCCTCTGGCTGCTCCTTGCTGGGATCTCAGTTACTGCAGCAGCACTCACGGCTCAGGGCAGGGCTTCACCTCATGTCATGGCTCTCCAGCCACAGAGGGCTTTACCTGGCTCTGCTGGAGCTTCCTTTGGTTGGTGATGGTGAAAGGACAGAGGGATGAGGAGGTGCCAGCCTGGGGAGAGGGGCCAGGACCCCTCCTTGGGGAGGGAGACAGAGAGAATGAAGGTAAAGGATGGAGAATGGAAGTTGGAGGCTGGAAAACAGAGGATGAAGTGTGGAAGATGAAGGTTGGGGGCTGGAAGGTGGAGAATGAAGGGTGGAGAAGGCCCTGGCTCATTATTCTCTGGCCACAGGAGACTTCTTCGACTCATGCAGGTGCTGGAAAGCAGTGGGGTGAAGTCTTACCCCTTGCTGCCTCCCCACACTGTGTGCAGCAGGTCTGGGCAGCCCAGTCCCTGCAGTGTCTCCCCGAAGGGCGCTGCACAGTGCAGCCTCCCCAGCACTGCTGAGCTGGAGCTGACCCCTCTTCACTCAAGGGGAGCCCAGGAAGAGCAGGAAAGTGAGCCCCCAGACCTGTGAGAAGTTCTGAGACATCCCTTGCACCCCAGCCCTGCCTCCTGGCAGCACAGCCAGCCTTCCTTCTTTGGTAAAGACTTCAACAATTCCCTTTTTAGGCTTAATACCAGCAGTCCTGGGAAGGAAGAGGAGCACATTCCCCAGCCCCCAGCCTTACCGGGGTGGCTCAGAGCAGAGGGGCTGCTCTCAGTGCTGCAGCCTGTGCTCTGGACTCCTGCAGCTGACTTTTTCAAAGCAGCTCTTTCTCAGGGTGCTCCCTGCTCTGGGGGAGCACCCCAGAGCTCCCACCTCGCTGCAGAAGCACCGCTGGTCCCTGCTTTGCAGGATCATGGCTGCTCAACCTGCCGTCCTGGGAGCCTGCTTCACCCCACCAGCACAAAAGTGCTGCTGCACCGGCCAGGCTGGGATTCCTTTATTATTCCTTCTGGAAAGCTCTCCCTGATGAGTCCCAGCTGGGAGGCATTTCTTTGGGGTCTTATGAAGCTGGTGATATGCACTGCTCTGCAGCGCCGCTTGGCTCCCCTCCCCACCCCGTGCTGGGCCCCACCATTTTCCTCTGGCAGGAGGGGATGGAGGGCTGCCAGGCTGCCCAAACCCAAACCCAGCCCTTCCCATGGGTGTCAGACCCACTGGCACCTCTTCCGCAGGAGCACTGCCTGCTACAGAGCTCTCCCAGTTAGCCCAGTGCCTTTAACAGCAGGGACTGGGGCTCGCAGTGCCTCCAGCATCTCAGATCCTCACAAGAGCATCCTCCCCACACATGAGCCCCTGTAGTGGCAGCACCTGTTAGCAAAGTGATCCAGAGACCCTCCCGCTGCAATGGTGACATGACCCACATCCCAGTACCTCCCAGTTCTGGGTAGAAGGGTGGATGGGGAGCTGGGAGCAGGATGGGAACTCATCGAAAGGCTCCAACAGATGGGCACTGCTCCCACTGGAACTCTCCTGGTTGTGTGGGTTGGTGTCAGGTCTGGACCCCTCACCTAGATTCATGGAGTCACAGACCTCATGGAATGGTTTGGGTCTGAAGCCACCAGCATGGAGAAGCCTAGAGGACACCACAGCACCACTGTGTTTGAGCTGGAGGACCTTTCTTGTAGGAAAGGACTGAGTCAGCAGTATCCATTGCATAGTGTCCTGCAAGGGGCGGGCAGGTCCTTACTGGTGTCCTCTTGATGGCCACAGAGCAGGGACACGGGCAAGTCACTGGCAAAGCTTTGGTGGTCGTGAAGAGGAAGCTGCTGCGACTCTCCGGGCTCTGTGACCAGAGAAAACCCTGTTCTTGCCTTTGGCAAAGCATAAGGTGGGTGGAGGGTGGGGATGGACCTGTGGAAGGACCTGCCTTGGTGGTAGAAATCCCAGCTGCTCTGATAATACCTCCATTCCCAGCTCTCCTTGGCTCCCTAAATAAGATAAGAAGCCCAAGGGAATGCTCAGAGAAACTACTGAAAATGATTGAAAGAGGACCAGAAGAATTAAAACACAGCAAAAGAAATTAAAATAAAACCAGAATAATTACAATAAAACCAGAATAATTAAAATAAAGCAAAATAAATTAAAATAAAACCAGAATAATTAAAATAAAGCAAAATAAATTACAATAAACCCATAAAAATTAAAATAAAGTAAAATAAATTACAATAAAACCACAATAATTAAAGCAAAATAAATTACAATAAAACCACAATAATTAAAATAAAGCAAAATGAATTAAAATAGAGCCAGAATAATTAAAATAAAACAGAATAATTAAGATAAAACCAGAATAATTAAAATAAAATAAAAGGAAGATTGAAGAAATAACCTCTGGCTCTGTGAGGCTGCAGCATGCAGATGGAAGGGTGAACATCACCCAGCTGTTCCCTCCTCACCTGGCTTGACTGAGATACACACAGGTCATGGAAACACAGATCATTAGGGGATGGAAGGACCAGCAGGACGTCCCTGGAGAGCAACGGGGATGCAGCTGCTCCCCAGGAATTTGGGGTGCATTTGCTTCTCCACATGCAGTGGGATGTGATGCACTGCCAGCTCCCTCCCCAAGCCCTGGGGTGATGGGGTTAGCAAGATGCTCACCCCTCCTGTTTCCCCCTCCCCAACTCTCTCTAGGGTGAGGGGGAGCAGGAGGGTGTGTGGCTGGGGAACCAGAGCAGCTCTGCACCCCTCCCCAGCCCAGCTTCCTGCACAATCCTGCAAACCCCAGCTCCTGCTTAGCTTTCCCACTCCTTGCCAGAATCCCCCCAGAGCATGTCAGCACGCTGTCACGTAAGGAATCTCACTTCAGAGAGGCTTTTTCCTCCTCCCGCTCTCGACACAAACCAGACGCAGCTACGCTTTATAGGGTGTGAGGGCAGGGCTCGCCCCATCCAGCCTTCCTCTGCTCCTGCCCCAAGGTGATGCCCGAGTGGATTTGGAGGGCTTGTGCTGCTTGTTTAGGAGCCCTCCCCACCCCACGCTGCAGAAACCCTGCGTGGAGACCACGGGAGAGAGAGCAGAACTGCTCCAGGACATGGTTTGGTGCCAGACAAGCCCTTCCCCCTGGAGCAAGGGGATGCTGCTGCTTCCCTCTCCTGCATCATGATTCTGTTGCCTGACACCCTGTTCCCAGAGGACCACTGTTCCCCAAAAAGCCCCTGCAAAGTGCTCACAACCTCTTCTCAGCTCCCCTCATGCCAGACCCCCTCCATGGCTGCACATTCCTTCCCCTTTGATTCCAGGTGACTGCACAGACCCCAGGGCTCAGCTCTGGTGCTGAGGACAGACAGCAAAGGACAAGTCCTGGCCTGGATACTCCAGGTCCCTCTAGCCCCACAGCAAAACCAGGGTCTCCCTCTCCCCAAGAGCTCTCCATGTTCCTGGATGCTGGGGGCATCTCCAGCATCAGCACACTGGTGGGCAACAAGGTTTGGGGGAGAATTATAGGCATGGGGGAGATTTCACCACTGGTTTGCTGGTGTTAGCACTGGTCCCTTCTGGGGCTGGCTGCCACCAGTGCCAGTACATAGAATCAGGTTTGTTTAGGGTGGAAGAGACCTCTGAGAACATCAAGTCCACCCATCAGTACCTTCCTATAGACTAAAACCAGATTCATTTGTAAGGAGCTGCTGAGACCAGGTGGAATCAGGACTCCCAACATCACCCTGCACCTTTGGGACAAGATGGAAAAAGCCTGGGTGGTGCTGGTGGCTCAGACTGGGGAGGGTCAGGCCCTGTGATGCCAGTTCTCCCTGGTGCTTTCAGCATGTTCTCGCATCTGTGATGGAGCAGAGGCTCCCCAGCAGCACAAAACACCTCTGCAAAGACCTGCAGCCATGCTCCACACACCTTGTCCTACCCCACCACCACCTTGGGACCAGCAGTTTCCTGCCCCACCAAAACAACTGGGCTGAGTGAGGCTTACTGGAAAGAATTTGGGGTGTCCAGTGGAGCAGTGAATGGGTAGCCAGAGCATGTCCCCAGCACCTTCCCCTCACATCCCCACTGCCTTTAATGGACCTGGCAAGGTGGGAACCAGCCAGGTCTGACCCCTGCAGACATGAGGCAACGTCTCTTTTTGGGAGCTTTTCCTGCTCTGCCGTTACCCTCTTACTCCTCCTGCGAGCAGACACCATCCGCCCAGGAGCTGTGAGCTCAGTACACCCAGCATCATCCCTCCTTCTACAAGAATTTGTCCTGGGAAGCAAAGAACTTCAGATAATCTGCTCAAGTCAGTACAAACCACTCTTCCTTGATCTTTGAGCTGTCTTCCTGCAGCTCCACAGAGAGGGGTTGGGAGTGGGGGTCTCTGGCCAGACATCAGGAGAAGGGCTGTGAGTGCCCTGATGATGCTCTGTGATGGAGGCACAGTGCTGAGGGGCTCCAGTCCCACCTGGCCCCACTGCTCTCTCTGTTTCTGAGCAGGGGAAGCTGCCCCACAGCCCAGCCATGAGGGAGCAGGGGCTTCCCTGGAATGCTCAGCCCCATAGCCAAGCAGCACCAGGGTGGGCTGCCCAGGGTGGTGGTTGAGTCCCCATCCCTAGATGTGTTCAAAAGTCACTTAGATGTAGTGTTGGGGGATCTGGTTTAGGGGTGATCTTGTAGAGTTGATGGTTGGACTTGATGATCCCAGGGGTCTTTTCCAACCTGAACCTATGATTCTAAGTCCTGAAACGGAATCATAGAACCATAAAACATGTTGGGCTGGAAGGGACCTACAAAGGCCATCTAGTCCAGCCCTTGACAGGCTGCACAGTCCCAAGAGGTGCCCCAAACCACACAGCAGCCCCCTTCCAATCTCCTGCCAGCTGGGATGGGGACCTCTGTCCCCACAACCAGATAGGTGAGGCATGGCTGGTCCACAGAGGCTTGGAATGTGGTTGGTGTTTCTGAGTCTACCTGTGGTGACCTTAGAATTGTAGAATCATAGAATCATTAGGGATTGGAAGGGACCTTGAAAGATCATCTAGTCCAATCCCCCTGCCACAGCAGAATCACCCAGACCAAGTCATACAGTCAGTCTGGGTTAGAAGGGACCACAGGATCATCCAGGCTACCTTGGAGTAGCCTTCACCTCTTCCTCTAGGTCTTAAGCTGACAGCTCATTGCAGCCTTCATCAAGCAACAGATGTTCCAGGGAACATCTGGATGCAGGTACTGCTGTGCTCAGTGGAGCATCCTGCCCACAGTGCCAGCCTGGAGCTGCTCCTGCCTGGTCTGACCCCAAGTGCCCCTGGAGCTGAGGCAGCCCAGCACTCAGCCCCGCCACCCCTGACCTCACCTCTCCATCTGCAGCCGAAGGTGTCCTGAGCAGGTTCCACATCCCCTCGGAGCAGGGTAAACCCTCTCTTCACCCACACAGAGACCAGCTTCACACACACACAAGGATTTGTTGAACTGGTGGCCAAAGTTTAAAGCAAAAGCTCAGCTCAGACAGCACCTCTGTGATGCTTCTCCATCCCAACTCGTGTCAGATCATCTCTGGAAGTTTATTGTTCCTGGGCAAGCTCCAGCTCCTCCAGGAGACTGCAATCAGAGGGTTCCTCACCTCCTTTTTCTCCTGCCATCCCCAGGCTCAGCCCCATCCCAACTACTCCCCATCCACCCCTCAACACTGCCAAACTCAACACCCCAAAACTCCACCCAGGAGCTGGACTGCATCAAGCCCCCAGAGGAGCGAGAACTCCACGTGGCCCTGGGCAACCAGCACAGACCATGGGGCTGACTCTGCAGTGTGGCCACAGGAGGGTAATGAGCTGGCTGGGAGCAGAGCACTGAAACCTGGTGAGACAGAGGAGGTGGAGGGGACGATGGAGGCTGCCAGCATCCTGCTGACCAGCAGCTGATGCTCCCCACTGCAGTTTGAAAGCTGCAGCAGCCTCGGGGTAGTGTTTCCAACACAAACACTTGGAGGCTTCTCCCTCCAAGCCGATGTTCCAAGACTAATTCCCCAATATCCACGCAGGGAGCCCGCCTTCCTGTGGGTGTGAATTGGGGTGTCTGCTCTGGTTTATCGATCGGCACAGGCGCTGACCCCGCGTTTGCCCTTTGCACGAGTGCTCCTGCCAGCAGAGCTGTTACTGCAAGTGCTTGCAGAACGTGAAGCCAGGAGGCATGTGAGCAGGCTCCAAAGAAATCTAATTAATGCTTTCATCCAGAAAATTCCTCCTTGCTAGAGAACAAGGGCTCCTACGTTAGTGCTTGTCCTCACTTCAACGAGGCTAAGAGCTTCAGTCTGGAGGTAGCTGATACAAATCTAGCTGGCTCCGGGAGACCTCAGAGCTGCTTTGCTCTCCCCTCTCCATCCCCATCCTTAACAGGATCTCTCTGGATGCTCTGAGCTCAGTCAGAAGCAGGAGCCAAGAGGCAGATCTGCAGGAGCTGTCTGTGTCCCACTGAGGTCCAAAGGACAGGAGTACCTAGAGGATGCTCTGGCCTCTCCCCGTTTCTCTACTCCAGTTTTTCCCCACTCCCTTGTTTGAGCTGTGGGAATCCCCCCACCACTCACCCTTTTCTCCCTCCCTGCCTCCTCGGGGAGCTACACAAACAGACCCAGATCCCCCCACCCCAGCTCCATCTCATCTGCCCTCCCGAAGCCCTCTGTTTTTCCACAGGATTCCAGCAAGATGACCCCGTGGGCATTTTCCAAGACAGGAGAAGCTTCAGACAGCAGCCAAAAAAATGTGTAGAATTTGGTTAGTTTTATTCCCTTACCTTTTGGTGACCTCCAGGGAGCTTTAGGCAGGCAGGCAGCACCTTCCCTCGCTCACTGCTGTGCCCCGGGACAGCTCCTGCCAACCAGACCAGTCCAGCCCAGGCTGCCTGCTGGGAATGAAAACAACACAGACATGGAAGAGAAAGAACAAGACAGGTGGGGAGGACAGGACTAGCTGATGCAAGGATTATTTCCACACATATTCCTTGAGCAAACAAACTGCCAGAGCAAGAGCTTTTCCTGCTCCCCTGTCTTCTGTCCCCTTGGGGACAGGGGTCTCCTGTCCCCTTGTTTCCACCCCTTGCCCCTGCTTGAGCTGATGCTCCCTTGTCTCCACCCCTGTCCCCTGCTCGAGCTGATGCTCCCTTGTCTCCTGTCCCCTTGTTTCCATCCCTGTCCCCTGCTTGAGCTGAAGTTCCCTTGTCTCCTGTCCCCTTGTTTCCATCCCTGTCCCCTGCTTGAGCTGATGCTCCCTTGTCTCCTGTCCCCTTGTTTCCATCCCTGTCCCCTGCTTGAGCTGAAGTTCCCTTGTCTCCTGTCCCCTTGTTTCCATCCCTGTCCCCTGCTTGAGCTGATGCTCCCTTGTCTCCTGTCCCCTTGTTTCCATCCCTGTCCCCTGCTTGAGCTGAAGTTCCCTTGTCTCCTGTCCCCTTGTTTCCATCCCTGTCCCCTGCTTGAGCTGATGCTCCCTTGTCTCCTGTCCCCTTGTTTCCATCCCTGTCCCCTGCTTGAGCTGAAGTTCCCTTGTCTCCTGTCCCCTTGTTTCCATCCCTGTCCCCTGCTTGAGCTGATGCTCCCTTGTCTCCTGTCCCCTTGTTTCCATCCCTGTCCCCTGCTTGAGCTGAAGTTCCCTTGTCTCCTGTCCCCTTGTTTCCATCCCTGTCCCCTGCTTGAGCTGATGCTCCCTTGTCTCCTGTCCCCTTGTTTCCATCCCTGTCCCCTGCTTGAGCTGAAGTTCCCTTGTCTCCTGTCCCCTTGTTTCCATCCCTGTCCCCTGCTTGAGCTGATGCTCCCTTGTCTCCTGTACTCTTGGGGACAGAGATCTCCTGTCCCCTTGTTTCCATCCCTTTCCCCTGCTTGAGCTGATGCTCCCTTGTCTCCTGTCCCCTAGTTTCCATCCCTTTCCTCTACTTGAGCTGAAGCTCCCTTGTCTTCTCATCCCCTTGNACCCCTGTCCCCTGCTCGAGCTGATGCTCCCTTGTCTCCTGTCCCCTTGTTTCCATCCCTGTCCCCTGCTTGAGCTGAAGTTCCCTTGTCTCCTGTCCCCTTGTTTCCATCCCTGTCCCCTGCTTGAGCTGAAGTTCCCTTGTCTCCTGTCCCCTTGTTTCCATCCCTGTCCCCTGCTTGAGCTGAAGTTCCCTTGTCTCCTGTCCCCTTGTTTCCATCCCTGTCCCCTGCTTGAGCTGAAGTTCCCTTGTCTCCTGTCCCCTTGTTTCCATCCCTGTCCCCTGCTTGAGCTGAAGTTCCCTTGTCTCCTGTCCCCTTGTTTCCATCCCTGTCCCCTGCTTGAGCTGAAGTTCCCTTGTCTCCTGTCCCCTTGTTTCCATCCCTTTCCCCTGCTTGAGCTGAAGCTCCCTTGTCTTCTCATCCCCTTGGGGCCAGGGTTCTCCTGTCCCCTTGTTTCCACCCCTTTCCCCTACTTGATCTGAAGCCTCCCCCTGCTCCAGTGTCCCACCTGCTTCTAGCACCACAGCAGCTGCTCTGCGACTTCTCCCAGCAGAAACAGCTAGGGATTCCATAGACAAAGTGAAAGAGGTCAGGATGGAGACCTGCCAGGGCTGATGAACACAGCTACAGCTGGGAATGTCCTTCCAGAAAACATCCAGAGGTCGCTCAGATGTCCAAGGCAGAAGGAGCCCTCAGTGCATCTCGGAAGCCCGGCATCATGGAAGAGGCAATGGCAGCCCTAAAGGACAACAGGATAGAAAAGAAATGAGACTGTGGCTTGCAGGCACAAAGGAGCAGGAAATTAGGTGGGCAATTAGGTAGGGAAACATCCGATCTGTGACAAACTGGGCCACCGCCACGTCAGACGGGCGACGGAACAAAGAGCCAGTGATGAACCCCGGGCAAAGCCACCCTACAGCCAGCAGCAGATGTGTTCAATTAGCCCAAGAGCCAACATCCAACCAAACACCAACCTAGCCAGCAAAAAACCCCCACCAGACAATAGCCCACTTGTTCCATCAAACAGCCGAGTTAATAGCAAAAACGTGCGGGGAGCGAGCCAGCAGCCAGAGACCCACGGCAGCCACTCAATAAGTCAATTAACCAAAGACCCACATAATCAACCACTCAAGCAGAGCTGAGCAAGTAACTCACAATGCGTTAGTCATCCAGTGAGTTTAGCCCCTGGTTTTGCTCTGGCCATCTCTGGGAGCCCCTCTGCCTGGTTTCCAATTCATCTCCTCCTGGCTAGTTGCCTCCGTGCTCAGCAGGCCAAGAGTGAACATTGAGCTGCTCTCGTCAGCTGTGATTGCCCACCAAGATTATCTCACTCTCCGGTCTCACAGTAGATAAGTCCAGTTTTCCCAGTGAATCCCAGTCCCTAGAAGGCTCAACCCAGGCTACGTCGAGCACATTAGCCAAAGGAAGAGCTCGACAGGCTGGTTTCTGAGCCCACAGCTGGCCGTCCAAGCAGCTCAGCTGTGCAGCCCCACAGCAAGAAGGCTGGTGATGCTGCTCAGGTGACACCAGAAGGTTGGGTTTGGTGCCCTGTGGTTGGGTCTGAGGATGCTTTTGGATTCAGCAGTTGCTGAGGGCTCAGCTCCATCAGCAGACAAGGATGACCCAGTTCTGCAACTACAGCCCCTTGCCTGGAGATCCTCAGACCCTGCCTGGGGTGTTGTGGTGACTCCTGCAGGGCCTCACAGAAGACCTCAGCTCTTGGTTTAGTGTGGGAATTGCCTTCCACGGTGGCAAATGCAGGGGCAACGGCCAGGCCAGCTTTTTCTGGGAGAACAACCATCTGCCTGGGAGCATCTCCGAAGAGACACTGTGATCCCTACCCCACAAGCCTGGATCGGGTTGGAAGGGACCTCCAAAGGGCATCCAGTCCAACCCTGCTGCAACAAGCAGGGCCAGCACTCACCAGATCAGGTTGCCCAGAGCCCCATCCAGCCTGACCTTGAATGGCTTCAGGGATGGAGCCTCCACCACCTCTCTGAGCAGCCTGTTCCAGGGATCCCCCACCCTCAGATGAAGATGGATTGAACAGCCTTTTCCTCCTGTCTAACCCCTTTTCTAGCTTCAAGCCACGACCTCCTCATCCTACGTTCCCTGCCCTTGTGAACAGCCTTCTCACAGCCCCTTTCAGGGGTTGGAAGGTCACTGTAAGGTCCTCCCAGAGCCTTCTCTTCTAAAAGCTGAAGAACCCCAACTCTCTCAGCCTGCCCCCAGAGCAGAGGGGCTCCAGCCCGCTGAGCATCTCCAACAGCTCCTCATCCTTCTGTCGAGGGCTCTAGAACTGGATGCAGGGCTCCAGATGAGATCTCACCAGGGCAGAGTAGAGGAGCAGGATCCCCTCTCTCGACCTCCTGGCCACACTTCCATCGACACTGCCCAGGATGCGGATGGCTTTGCAGCCCCCTTCTCCCAGGGCTGCTGCAGGCGCTCGGTGCTGGCTGGGAGGAGGGATGTGCTGCCAAACCACATGTCAGCTGCCTGTGGATCTCAATCCCAGCAGCAGTGGGAAACACACCGGGTGTGAAGTGGGGTGTCAGAGCAGCCCTGCCATCTCCTGCTCTCCCAGAGGTGGTTAAGGAGCCATGGAGATGAGGATGGTTTGCACTTGGGTCACATCAGCAGCTGGTGGAATCAAGTGATTCACAGGACATTAGGGATTGGAAGGGACCTCAAAGGATCCAGGCCAACCCCCCTGGCCAGCGCAGGATGCCCTAGTCCAAGTTACACAGGAACACATCCAGGTGGGTTTTAAACATCCCCCCCACAAGCTCTTCTAGTGAACCACGTTGGGTTCCTCAGCCAGCTCCAAGCATGGAGCAGCTGCACAGCTCAGACCTCGCCGCCTTCATGCTGCAAAACCCCTCTGCCCTCGCTCCCTTTGCAAGTCCAGCCTGTGTTTTCAATCCAGACAGCATCTCCTACAGCTCCCGCTGCAGACTGGGGGTTTGAACTTGACTTTCAAAGAGAACTGACCTCCCGAAAGCCAAGCTGGGCTGCGAGCATCGAGGCTCCAGCTTCGAGCCCCAAGCAAACCCCGCTGATTTCACGTTGCTTCCATGCAGAGCCATAAATCAGCTCAGCCTTGGCTTGACTGAAAGGTTCATGAACCTCGAGGAATCCTTTGACGAGCCCGGTTCAAGCCTTGTAATGAAGCCCCAGAACAGAGCAGCTCTGCTAGTCCCACGTAACTCTGGAGTTTGTTGTGAGCGCTTCACGCGGCTCTGGGGACCCAGTTAGACCAGTATAAACCCCGTCACTCCTTAAAAAGAAAAAAAATCAATAGAGCTGCCCTGGATCGATGCCGGTGTGAGACCAATCAGCCTAGCCCAGGGAGAGGTATTTTTACTCCTCGCCTTCTGTTTTGCTAGAATCCACCCAATAAAAGCTCCCAGCCTGGAGGGAGGCAAGTGCCAGTAGAGCAGAAACCCCCAGTGTGTGTCTGGAGGAATTTGTGTAAACCAGTGGGGTTGCTCCAGCTGCACAAGGCTGCTGCTCTCATGAGTGTCCATGGAGCTCAGTGAGAACCAGCAGGAAACCCTTCCCCATCCTGCTCACACCCCAAGAGGCTTCTGCTGCCCTAGGTGGTGGCTGCTCTGTTGGGCTGACCTCGGGGCAGAGGTTTCCACAGGCTGGAGAAGGCTGGCTCCTACTCCCCCAGTGCCCTGCCAGACCTGCCTCTTGTCAGGTCTCTCAGGCTTGCTCCTGCTGATTTGCCACAGAACCCCAGCTCCAATAAGAGAAATGGAGTGTGTGCTCTGGAAGGAAACAGGTTGTGGGGCTCTGGGGATGCTGTCCTCCACCCTCACTCTAATTTCGATGCATGGCTGCAGTGGTGGGGCAGCAGGCTGCTCCAGCCTGCCTGGATACGTTCCTGTGGGTCTAGGGGATCCTGCTGTGGCAGGGGGATTGGGCTGGATGATCTTTCAAGGTCCCTTCCAACCCCTAATGCTTCTCACCTGCACCCCAGCCATCCCCAAAGACCAGGGGGCAGCTCTCTTTTCACTGGTCATTTCAGTACCGAGGAAGCCACTGGAGTGATCTCAGCTCTTCAGAGTCTCCTGCTCTTGTTTTAACCCCACACCTGCTCCAGTAAATCCCAGCCAGGGCAGTACCTGTCTGCTGCCCCAGTGAAGACCTGCTCCACTAACAGAGAGGACTCCAAGGCTTCAATGCCAACTTGGGCTTTAAAGGAACTTGCTCATAGGTCTAAAGCCATCTTCAGGTAGACAGAAGCCTTCATCACACAGAACCATAGAACACTAGGGATTGGAAGAAACCATAAAAGATCATTCAGTCCAATTCCCCTGCCAGAGCAGGATCCCTTAGGTCCAGTTGCACAGGAACATGGCCAGGTGGATTTTAAACATCTCCAGAGAAGGAGACTCCACAACCCCCCAGGACAGCCCCTGCCAGGGCTCTGTCACCCTCACTAGGAAGAAGGTCCTTCTCACACTGACATGGAACCTCCTCTGCTCCAGCTCACACACCAAGGAAGAAGTGACACTACAATTAGGGAGCAGCCAGAACAGGACTGAGGTGGAAGATGAACCCAGAGCCAAAGGAGATGGCAGCACAGAGGGTACCTGTACCAGTAGGGTGGGATCCCACAGGCACCAAACAGAAGGTAGAGCTGGGTGCTGGTATCGTTGAGAGCCTCAGAGAGCAACAAACAGTGTCCAAGGTGCATCCAGGCAACCAAAAAGCAGCCCAAAAGAAGACTGGAGACTACCTTCAGCATGTAGCCCACAGCCATCAAAGCAAACAGCACAACCCCAGACCAGGGGTGAGAGGTGTGTGCCTGTGCTTAAGTAGAGCCCAGGGTCCATGGGTCTCAGGTGAGTCTGCTCAGGGCTACCAAGACGCACCTGAAGGTGCCTCAGGGCAGAGGTGGGCACAGTGCTGTGGTCCACAGGTAGGACATCCCAGAGCTGAGGAGGTGTTGGGTGTTTGAGGTCCCTCTCTGGCTGCCTATCACACACTGGAGAAAATCAGATCTTCCACTGTCCACTCACCACCTTCTCAGGGTTGCAGACTGGTGCTTGTGCCAGTGGTTCCAGAGCTCTGCAAGGCCAGTCCACCTCCCTGGCAGCGACACTGAGCACCTACCACGGGACACCAGGGCTCCTCCCGCAGCAGCTCTGGCAGGAGCTGGCACCGGTGATCCCCGAACTCAAGGGAGGGGCTGCGGGTTGAAGGCAGCAGAGAGCAGACCTGGCCCCTGGGCGCTGCACAGCACTTGGGGGGCACCCAGCTCTGCCAAGGGGGTGCGAGCTGCCCTTTGTCTGACCGGAGCGGGTCGGGAGGTGATGTGGGCGCATTTGGGAGCGGGACCAGTCAAGGAAGGATGCGAGGGGATGAGCTGGGGCTTCCCCTGCAGGACCTGCCCGAGCTGTGAGCCCAGGCGGAGACGTGACTGGAAGCCGTAAGGATCGGCGGCCCCTCTGCCGCGAGTGAATGAAATGCTGCTCCCCGGGACGATGCTGGGGTGTGACTGGGGAAGAGCCCAGGGCTGGGAGAGCTCTGGCACCTCTGCTGCCTCCTTGGCTGGAATTCATAAGTAAACACGGAGCTGACTGAGGCTGCTCCTGCTGGCCGACAGCCCCTCTGCTGCTGGGTGGGATTTGGGGTGGGGGTTGTGTTTGCTCACATTCCCCTCCCTGGGGTGGCTTCGGGATGCTGGTGCAGAGCAGCGGGCGTGTGACTGGGAAGGGCGATGGGCTCCCTTGGCTCCTGGAGGCTTCACGTCCCAGTCGAGGAGGGGAAGACAGTGGGAAATGGAGTGGGTTTGTAGTGCAGAGGAGCACGTGGGTGAGCTGGCAGCTCTGGACGCTGGGCAGCTGCGGGGAGACAAAGACATCCCAAAGGCATCAAGCATCAGGCCCTGCAGACACCCAGCTGATGGTCATCTTTCCCTCCCCCCATGGCACAGGGATCTGGGGCTGTCCATCTCCCATCACACTGGGGTATCCCCATGAGCCCTGCCAGACATCCAGTGCTGGGTACCCACTGTTCCCCATGAGCTCTGCCAGACACTGGGCACTGGGATACCCACTGGTCCCCATGAGCCCTGCCAGACATCCAGTGCTGGGTACCCACTGTTCCCCATGAGCTCTGCCAGACACTGGGCACTGGGATACCCACTGGTCCCCATGAGCCCTGCCAGACATCCAGTGCTGGGTACCCACTGTTCCCCATGAGCTCTGCCAGACACTGGGCACTGGGATACCCACTGGTCCCCATGAGCTCTGCCAGGCACCCAGTGCTGGGACCTCCCTGGTCCCCATGAACCACGCCAGCAGCCAGCGCATCCCTGGGATCCTCCGAGGAGGCGGATGCCCAGCCACTCCGTTCCCCTGCCCGCTCCAGCGACACCAGTGCAGCAGTCAGCGCCAGCCAGCAAGCCCGGGACTGGCGGCACGACCAGCAGCGCTGGGAATTCCTCGCCGCTCCCAAGCCCTAATTAGGGCGGTGCTGCCGGGACCAGCCTGGCGCGGCTGGGCGCTGGGGTCAGGCCAGGCTCCACGGGCCAGCCGCGCTCCGGAGGCAGCACTGATGTGTTTTGACAGGACTTAAGGACACCTGCTACTTCCAGGGCTGGCTCCCTTCGGCTAGCCAGCCGCGCACCGAGCGGGGTGTGTTGACAGGGGCAGATATCACTGGAGGGTGCTGAGCAGGCAGCAGGAGAGAAATCTCCGGAGAAGGTGTCAGGAAGGATTTTCCTCTGCTGCTCAGCCTGCACTGAGCGATGGGCAGTGGGGGACTGGTGTCCCTTGGACCTTGCTGATGTGTGCCAGCTCTGGTTGTGAGCCCAACCGTCCTCTTTTTAACGTGCTTTAAAGTTAATGAGTAGCTTTGATTCATGGAGACCACACACATGCCCGGCTCATGTGCTTGTGCTGGATGGCTACTGTCTTTGAAGCTTTCTTGGCTTGCTGTCCACCATCAGGATGTTTCCACTAGGGATTGGAAAAGATCATCCAGTCCAATCCCCCTGACACAGCAGGATCCCCTAGATCCAGTCATTAGGGATTGGAAGGGACCTCGTGAGATCATCCAGTCCAACACCCCTGCCACAGCAGGATCTCCTAGATCCAGTTGCACAGGAACGCATCCAGGTGGGTTTGAAACATGTTCTTCTCAATGGGTGCAATGCAGAGAAGGACCAACTCCTCTCACGCTGGTGCCAGACCTCGTGGGCTGTTGCTGAGCTGCTGCATCCCAACAGAACTAATGGCTTTGGTGGGTTTGCTCCAGAGATGGGGGACCAAAAGCAGCTCCATAGGGATCACACGATGGTAGAAAGTTTTGATTTAAAGGGACCTTCAGAGATCACCCAGTGCAACCCCCTGCAGTGAGCAGGGACATCTCCAACCAGAACAAGTTACTCAGAGCCCTGGCCAGCCTGATCTGGGATGGTTCCAGGAATGGGGCTTCTACCACCTCTCTGAGCATCACCCTCATTATTAAAGTGTTGTCCTTGAAAATCACTGCCTGTGCTCTCCCAACCTTCTGTCCTGCTTTCCCTCATCTCCCCACCAAAGGGGCTGCCAGCCCAGTAACCATGAGGTCCAGCAGTTGGGCACATCACTGGGGTGGCACTGTGACAGGTCCAGAGGGGGAATGAGGCTGACAGAGGGCTCAGGCAACAAGACTGATGGAGAGTGGCTGAGGGAGCTGGGGGCTGTTCAGCCTGAGGAAGAGGAGGCTGCAGGGAGACCTCATTGCTCTCTGCAGCTACCTGGAGGGACACTGTAGAGAGGTGGGTGCTGGTCTCTTCTCACAGGTCATTAGTGACAGACGAAGAGGGAGCTCAAGCTGGAAAGAGAGGATTAGAGGGTTAGACTGGACAGCAGGAGGATTTTTTCACTGAGAGAGCAGTCAGGGCTTGGAACAGGCTGCCCAGAGAGAGGGGTTGAGTCCCCATCCCCAGAGGTGTTTAAAGATCCTTCAGATCTGGTCTGGCGGTGAACTGGGTAGAGCTGGGTCAGCGGTTGGGATGATCCCAAGGGTCTTTTCCAATCCTGAATGATCCTCTGATCCCCTCCCACCCCGCAGAGTGTCGCGCAGAGCACAGACATCCCTCAGCAAAGGGCCTGGCGGAGCGATGCAGAGCCGTGTTGGCCCGATCTCCCCGTGAGTTTCCAGACACGTTATATTTATCGGTCTATCTATAGCTGCTGTTCTGCAGCCAGTGGGAAGTGAAGGCTGTTCTCAGCCTTGTTCCCTTTCTGCACATCACCCGAGCTCCCCCCGTCTTGGTTCACTGGATCCCTTCCTCGTGCGCATCAGCGGAGCAGCCAGCGGTTCACAGCATCACAGAGGGACTGAGGCTGGAGAAGCCCTCTGAGCTCATCCAGCCCAGGTCCTAACATCACCCCGTGGGCATTAAGGGCCACAGCTAGGCTGGTCTTCAACACCTCCAGGGATGTGGACTCCAGCACTGCCCTGGGCAGTCCACCCCAGGCTCTGATCACCCTTTCCATGAGGAAGGGCTTCCTGACATCCAACTTCATCCTTCCCTGATGCAGCTTCAGGTTCTGCCCTCTTGTCCTGCTGCTGGTTGCCTGGGAAAAGAGCCAGTGAAGGTGTTTGATGGACTGGTCCCCTGCCTCTCCAGGAGTTTTCCTTGGGTTGGAGTGGTGGGATCCTGTGAAGACGGGCTGAGCATTGCTGCACATCCTCCCTGCTGTTGGAACCTCTCCATCTGGCAGCTGTCATTGGCAAAGCAGAAACACTTCCGACCCCTGAACTTCGGACAGACCCTTTCACCACCTCAAAGTGGCTGACTTTATCTCTGTGGTACCTCCTCCCTCTCTTTGCTCCAAGCCTGGACACTGCAGCCAAGCCCATCTGCTCTTTCAAAAGCTGGGAGGTTCCAAGGTCAGTCAGTTCCAGAGCCAGGACTCTGACGTCTGGGTCAGCCTTGTCTGGGCATCGCTTGGGGAGCTCAGGAGAGTCACTGTTCTCAGCCTCCCCAACAGGCACCAGTTCATAGAATCATAGAACCATGGAGTGATAGGACCACAAAGTCACAGAACCACAGAACCACAGAATCATCTCAGTCAGAAAAGACCCTTAAGACCCTTAACCCAACTGTCCCAACCCACCCTGAACCCTGTCCCTGAGCTCCAGATCTCCACAACGGTGAGACACAACCAGGGCTGGCGATTCAGGTGCCTCCCTGGGCAGCCTGTTCCAAGGGCTGATGATCCTTTCCTCCTTTCCATGAAGGAGTTTTTCCTCATGGCCAACCTAAACTTCCCCCGGGGCAGCTTGAGGCCACTTCCTCTTGTTCTGTCCCTTGCTGCTTGCGAGCGAAGACCAACCCCAACCTCTCAACACCCTCCTGTTGGGCAGCAATGAGGTCTCCCCTCAGGCTCCTTCTCCTCAGACTAACCACTCCCAGCTCCAAGGCTTCATCTCTGAGCACAAGCTAAGTTCTTCGAGCTCCTCCAGTGGAAAAGATGGTCCATGTCCAGAGGAGGAAGGTGTGGAGATGCTGCATGCAGTCTCTCATCAGCCATGAAGACACCAGGAATGGGAGCTGGCAGCTCCTGGCCAGGGCTTGTTGGGGGGATTTTATTCCACCGTGTTTTCATCTCCATCCAGCTGAACAAACACTTTCACGTGGTGCAAAGTCCTGCGGACGGAGCTCGGGAGCTTCGCCTTCGCTTCCCATCTCCTCATGGAGCAGCAGCCTCACTGCCAGCCTGGGTGCTGCTGTCTCCCCTTACGCTGAGCAGGACTCCATCCTCTCTTTCCAGAAACTTTGGAGGGGCATTTTCCCTGAGGACATGATTTCCCTGGAGACACAGAGCCTACTGGCCGTGGGATGTGGTTCAGTAGGGTCCCTGCATGTCTGGGACCTCCCTGCTCCTCTCCTCACACCATGGGGCATCAGCCATCCACTCTGGCTCCTCAGCCAAGCTTTGTGCCCCTGGGACTCGTCCCCAAGACCCCCCTTCCCTTTTCCTGTGAGCCCAAGGGATGTTTGAGGAGGGAGAAGAGGGGGTCAAGGAGAAGGGAGAGTGTTTAGACCCGTTGTTTCAGCTCACAGACGTGGCAGTCCCAGCACAGTGCAGCTCCAGCTCTGGTGAGTCCAGCCCAGCCTGTTTTTATGTTTCCTGCTCCGTTCCCAGACAGCCCAGCACTGTGCTGGGCCAGACTGGCTGCACTGGGGGCGGTCCAGCCCCTGGGGAACTGGGAGCTCATTTGAGCATCATGGGATGCAGGCAGTACTGGAGCTCATCAGAGCAGCATGAGATGCAGGCAGTGCAGAGCCAGCTCTGCAGGAGGAAGAACTGATCCACTCTCCTGCAGCCAGGAGGTGTCCACCAGGGTGATGCCACCACCCACACTAACCTTTTCAAGCTCTGGAGTGGGCATGGGGCTTGTCTTGACCTATCCAGCCTCTCTGCCACAGATTTATCACAGAATCACAGAATCATTAGGGATTGGAAGGGACCTCGAAGGATCATCTAGTCAAATCCTCCTGCCACAGCAGGATCACCCAGACCAAGTCACACAGGAGCACATCCAGGTGGGTCTTGAACATCTCCAGTGAAGGAGACTCTGTATGAGCACAGCCCAGATCCACCCCTCAACCCACAGGGAAGGTCCTGCCCCTCCTGCCTTCCCCACATGTGCCTGGGGTTCATGCTGGGAAGGCTGCTGACCCCAGCAGATTATGTAGGAGCTGTGAGTGGGGCTGTGTGGGGCTTCACACCTGTGGGAGCACCAACTGATCCCCAGACCCGAGGGTTTGGCTCTCCTGGGACACCCAGCCTGGTGTCACCGTCTGCAGTGGGTCACAGTCCAACAGCCCTCTCGCCCTCCACTGCAGTCAGCAGAGGACAGGATCTAATGTGGCCGCGGGGGTCAAACCCTCCTCAAGGACCAGATCTGTGGGAGCTGGATCTTTCCCAGCCCTCAGCCGCATCCCAGGCAGCACCAGGGTCTTCCTCGAAATGGGACACGTGGAGCAGGGAGAAGGCAGCGCCCCAGCAAGGCAAAGGCTGGACCGGGACACTGTGGTGCAGGTGGCCAAGGGAGTAAGTGGCCCAGTAGCCCCAGGCTGGTCTTTTCTCGGAGCCTTGGAGCTCAGCTTCTTGGAAAAAGCGCGGTTTTCACAGCGCCGCTGCCAGGCAGCGGGGATCCAGGTGGAATCCTGCCGGCTCCTCTCCCTTCCTCTGCATCCCCACGTCTGGCGAGCGCCGCCGGCGAGATGCAAAGAGCAGATGTTTCACGGCAGAGGGTCACTCGCATCTCCGAGCTCTGCTCTTCCCAAACCAGGCGAGTCCTGGGAGCTCCCCCCCTCCGCTAGCCTCTGCTCCTCTGGTGCCCTAAGTGAGCCCCAGGACTCAAGAAATAGTAATGAAGTGAAGAAAGCCCCTCTCGAATGCGGAACACGTCGAGATGACCCCGTCTGCGAGTGAAGGGAAACAAAAGGCAGGTCCCTCCTTGAAACTCTCGAGAGCTTCCAAAAATAGGCTGCAGCCCCGGGCAGGGAGAGCGCAGCCAGCTCTCCTCGCTCAGCGCCAGCACCAGCAGCTTCCCAGCAGCTCCGGTGCCCGTGGAAGGAGAGACCGTGCCCCCACTCCCATGGCCAGGGCGGCCGAAAGCCCCACGGGGCAGCGAGTGGGATTGGGCGGTGTGAGAACCCTCCAAAGCTCCGACTGAAGTGTTGGTTTGCTGCCCACAGCCGGGCAACCCGTGGGCCACCGAAGGCATCGCCCGCGGGTTGGTTGATGCCGCAGCCAGGACGATCCCCCGCCCCGAATTTCAGCGCCCAGCTGCTTCCCAGCTGCTGTCACGGAGAACCAGAGGAATCTCCCACTTTGCAAGAGGCTCCGTGCTCATGCAGCCAGAGGCCTTCTGCCGCTGGACACCCACGTATTCCCACCCTCCCCACCGAGCACAGGCAGGACAGGCAGGAGCAAAGGAGCCGGCGCTGCCGCTGAGCCGTGCCGCAGCCTCCCCGCTCCTCCAGCCGCAGCCACCTCCCTGCCCTGACCCGGCGTGCGGCGGTGCAGCCCGTGAGCGCACGAGCACACACGTCCTCCAGCAACTCCAGCTGGTGGCCAAGAGGCTCCAGATGCTGGAGGAGCTGCACAGCTGCCGGCCAGCAGCGGCCGAGTGGGAAATAAATAAGGAATTGACACCCTTTCCTTCCCTTCCTTTCCCCTTTTCCCTTTCCCCCTTTCCTTCTCCCTTCTCCCTNCCTGTCCCCTTTCCCCTTCCCAAGCCAGAACAGAGAGGAAAAGTCCTCCCCAAGCCCAGGCTCCCCTCGCTGGCACCATCCATCCCTCTGTCCCAGCTCCGTGCTCTGCAGGACATCTGGATGTCCCCACGTCCCCTCCACCCCCTCCATCCATCCTCCCAGCTCACAGGGCTGGGCAGCGCCTACCAGATCACCCCAGGCAAGGGGGAACCAGTGGAGACTGGGGCATTACTGGAAAGAGGAAAAATCCCCCTAAAGGACCAGATGAGAGCCTGGTGAGCTGGGCTGTGGGGGAAATGAGAGCATGGAGCAGGAATGTCAGGTATTTCCTTCTTGCTCCTCAGCGCTAGAGCAGCCCCAGGTAAGGGCTGAGGGCAGGGGAAGGACCGGGCGCTGCATCCCGCATCCCTTTGCTGCTGGGACTTGCGGGGTCATCCCCGGATCACCAGTGAGAGGGCTCTCACTGGGGAGATACAGATCTGCTGCTGTCAGCTCAAAGGGGAAAGAGCCTGCAGGAGGTTTTACTCGAAGATTAGATCGATCCAAACGTTTCTGCTGCGTAGGAGCGGGGAAGCTGCGCAGGGGGGGACCAAGCTCAGGATCTGAGATGGAAGCGCTTCTGGGGCCATCGGTCTGCTGTGCTGTGGGAACAGCACGGGGAGGGTCTCAGCTGCACCCAAAGGTCGCGGGGCACCCAGAGCACCGAGGGGCACAGAGCTCCTCCTTCTCAGGGCAGGGCATCCCCGTGGGTTGCTCAGCAGAGAGGGGGAGGAATCACCCCTCAAGCATGAAGTGAGGGGGTGGAGGACAGGAGAGACACCAGTCCCCAGAGTTGAAACCAGGTCACGGTCCCGCTGTCCCTCGCTTTCGTTCCTTCCTGTGCGTGGCTTGTGGTTGGAACTCTAAGCCAGCTCATCTGGCCGGGCGGCTGCCTGGGAGCGGGGCTGGGACACCGGGTCTTGGCACGATCCTCGCTCGCTCGGCTCTGCTGAGCCCCCAGCCGTTCGCACGGGGTGGAAAAGCGCAGAGAAGCTGCTGCTTCCCACCCTGCGTCAGCATCGCGGCCTCTTCCAGAGGGTGGGGAGCATCACAGGGCAGGGGTGGCAATAAGGGCTGGGGTGGGCTGGTGAGGGACTGGTGCAGAGGGATGGGATGGTGAGGGGCTGGTACAGAGGGATGGGATGGTGAGGGGCTGGTGCAGAGGGATGGGATGGTGAGGGACTGGTGCAGAGGGATGGGATGGTGAGGGGCTGGTGCAGAGGGATGGGATGGTGAGGGGCTGGTGCAGAGGGATGGGATGGTGAGGGGCTAGTGCAGAGGGGCAGGATGCTGCTCTTTTTCACTTTAAAAAGTGAAATTAATAATCTGGGATCACCTCACTAAAGAAGGTGGGGAGTGGGGAAGAGAAAGGCAGTGGCTCTGTCTGGAAGACCCTTCTGTACCCATCCTCCAGCCCCTAGTTTCCCCCCTAGTCCTGGCTCCTCAGAGGAGCCTTTGTAGGGACAAGGCCAGGACAGGGAAACATCCCAGGATCAACTCCAGGAGGACCAGGACTGCTGCTGTGTTTCTGGGGAGGGGGAAGGGATGGTGGCTCAATTTTTAATAAACTAACAGAAATCAGGTACCTGCCAGGAAAAAAAAAAACAACCCCAACATATTTTCCATCGTGTCTTGGCTGTGGAAGTGGGGATGTGACAGCCATGGAAAGCGGGAGGGATTAGGTCACACGCCGGGACGCAAGTAAATAAGTAAATGGAGAAGGAGAAGTGGGGAGAAGACCCCGTTAGAATCCCCCTCCCCACCCTGCCACCCAGGCTTACAGCCCTGGTGATGTTCCAGGGAAGGGGCTGCTCAGGGACATGTGGTGTCCTGCTGCAGGCTGGAGGGTGACGCGGACTGTGCTGAGAGATTCTGGGAGCAGCAAAACGCAGCTTTGCTTTCTGCTCCCTCCTCCTCCTCCTCATCCACTCCCCCCTCTCTATTTTTGGTTCCAAGTGCTGCATTTCCTACAATCTGATCTTTCTTGTCTCCAGCAAATCCAGGTCTCAGGTTCCTGAGCAGGAGGCTGTGGTTTGAGAGAGGCGATGGAAACTCCTTTGCAGTGGGAAGGGGCCAGAGCCCAGGGGTGCAGGAGGGGAAGGAAAACAGGGCTGTTCTCACTGGGGTGTGGGGGATTATAGGGGCATGAAGTTAAACCCCTCTGTGCTCTGTCCTTCAGGCCCTCCTGGCTGAGGCTGAGCATGATGATGCATCTAGAGCTGGTGCTGTCTCCTGTGCTGCAAGTGGAGAAATGGTTGCCCAGGGGGGTTGTGGAGTCTCCTTCTCTGGAGACATTTAAAACCCACCTGGACGTGTTCCTGTGCTGCTGGATCTAGGGGATCCTTCTGTGGCAGGGGGACTGGACTGGATGATCTTTTGAGGTCCCTTCTAATCCCCAATGAATGGATCTAGGGGATCCTGCTGTGGTGGGGGGGTTGGACTGGATGATCTTTTGCGGTCCATTCCAATCCCTAACGTCCTGTGATTCTGTGAACTGGAGGGTCCCATCACCCCACGGCCACCCCAGACCCCATGGGTGACCCACAGGAGGATCTAAGTGAGGTTTGCTTGTAACTTGCTACCCACCACCACCTCTATCACCTTCCATGGGACATTTCCCTGCCTGGCTGGTGGCCAGTGCCTTCTCCTTCCCCAGGCAGCTGGGAGAGCAGTGAAAGCTCTTCTCCCCATTCCTGAACAAGATCTTTATTTACAGGGGCTGCAAATATTTATCTCGAGCACAAGGCTGTGGTGGGGAAGGTCAGCAGCGAGGTCCCCACACACAGACCCCCCAGCTGGGTCTCTCCTCACCCTTGGGCTGCCTCCTGCTCTTTATTTATTTCCTTGAGGAACTTCCCCCACAGGAAATCCCAGCTGGTGGGGTTGGTCCGGGGGTGATGGGATTCAGCTGCCCACTGGGGTTTGAGCTGTGGTCTGTGGGAGACCCTCTGCTCCTCCCAGTATGAGACAAGGGAAAGGACCTCCAAGGGCTTTGAGGCCATCTGGACAAGAGTTTGAGAGCCGCCCTCTTTCCTCTGCATCTCTGCCCAGCTCCTCTGTGTCTTTCAGTACCTGAAGAGAACCTCCAGGGAGGCTGCAGAGGGACTTTTCCCAAGGGCGTCCAACAATAGGACAAGGGGAGATGGCTTGAAACTGAAGGAGAGGAGGTTCAGACTAGATCTGAGGAAGAAGATCTTCAGGGGAAAGATGGAGAGACTCTGGAATTGATTGCCCAGAGAGGCTGTGGCTGCCCCTTCCCTGAAGGTGCTCAAGGCCAGGCTGGATGAAGCCTTGGGCAACCAAGTCTGGTTGAGAGGCTGGGGGAGATGGAGGGGATGATCTCTAAGGTCCCTTCCAGCCTGAGCCAGTGTAAGATTCTTGAACTGAAGGGCCCACAGCTGGACACAAGATTCTAGTTATGGTCTCACCAGGGAAGAGTAGAGGGGGAGGAGAACNATCTTCAGGGGAAAGATGGAGAGACTCTGGAATTGATTGCCCAGAGAGGCTGCGGCTGCCCCTTCCCTGAAGGTGCTCAAGGCCAGGCTGGATGAAGCCTTGGGCAACCAAGTCTGGTTGAGAGGCTGGGGGAGATGGAGGGGATGATCTCTAAGGTCCCTTCCAGCCTGAGCCAGTGTAAGATTCTTGAACTGAAGGGCCCACAGCTGGACACAAGATTCTAGTTATGGTCTCACCAGGGAAGAGTAGAGGGGGAGGAGAACCTCTCTCGATCTACTAACCACCTCCCTTCTCATCCACTCTGGGATGCCACTGGCCTTCTTGGTCACCAGGGCTCATTGCTGGCTCCTGGCCATCCAGCTGGCCACCAGGACCCTTAGGTCCCTTTCTCCATATTGCCCATCTGTTCTGTTTTCACTCTGCAGGTTCAAACACTGGACATCAGTGGGGAAGGTCCTACCTGGAAGGAGCAGCACGTGGCAGCTGCTGGACATGGGCTGTTGAGGTTCTGAGCCCCAGCCCCTGTGCAGGGAGCAGAGCATCCACTGGGATGTGCTGACCCAGAGTGCTGCAAGCCACAGCAAACCTTGCCTCTGGAGTGCAAACAGAGGATCTGCTCTCCTTCTCCCCACTGTCTCCATCTGGGAGGCCACATGCCAGGACTGAGCCCGGCCGGCACCGCGGTGAGCAGCCGGGACGCCGTGTGGCATCCCCAGGGCAGCAGGGTCCTCTCCTGCCAACAGGGTGGAAGGAAGTGTTTGCAGCAACCAGCTGCTCTGCTCTTTTGTCTGCTGCCAGAAGAGCTTTGATGACCTGGCCTCGTGTGGACTGGTGTTTCAGATGTGGCCAGGTAGCATGTTCAACCCTGACCCCGGGCTTGGCTGCCCTGCCAGTGCTGCAGGGCCAGCGGGATGGGAGGACCTGGTCCTGGGCCAGGGCTCCCTGCTCAGCTCCTCTACGTGCTGGGGGAAGGAAGAGGCTTTTCTTGGGGCTGGCATGGAGATCCTTAGGCTTCTCCTCTGGTGAGTGAAGGCCTGCCAGGCAGCAGATGTGGGCAGAGTGGTGCTGTGGAGATGGATGATCTCAGCATCAACAGGCAGCATCAGGAACAGTTTGGGATGAGAATGGCAGAGCAGGGGATAAAGGCCAAGGAGCACTCACTGCCCAAGAGAGGCTGGGACTTGCCTGCCTCTGCCTGCCCAACCATCCTCAGCACAACTCCTGGTGGGACCAGTGACATGGCCTCACTGGCTGTGAGGAGCTGGACCTTGCTGGGATGGGGTCTCAGGCTGCTGTGTGTTCACCCCAGTTTTCTTCCCCCACGATGTCCTAGAGTATGGAAAGCAGCAGCTGCCTCTGTCTGTGCCAGGCTGCACCCCGTGTGCCCAGGGCAAGAGGATGGAGATGCTGCACGGCCCCACCTTGGACACTCTGTTCCTCTGCTGCTGCCTCCCAAGGACAATAGAGCCAAAAGAACCCCAAGGAGACAGCTCAAGGAGGGTGGAGTGGGCTGGGTAGCTCATTTCTGGGTGTTCTGGAGACAGGAGAGGAGCACCTAGCACCATCACACCCCCTACCACGTTCACTGGGGGTCCCCAGCACCAGAACCTCGATGGGGCAGAGAAACGTCCTGTCTTATGGGGCTGCCCCAGCTCCAGCCACTGGGATCCATCCCAGCCCAGCTCTGCCTGTTGTTAGAACACTCCCTCCCTTTCTTGCTGATGGACCAAGAGCAAGGAAGGGAGTCCCCATTCCTCGTGTGCCAGCCGGGCTCTGACCCGTGGAGAAGACGAGCACCGGGGGCTGTGGGCACCAGGCACAACCTCCTCGGCTGCAGGGCCAGCTCTGGGATGGGATCCGCGGGCGCTCAGCACATGGCCTGGATCAGCTGAAGAGCTTGAGGGGAGCTGGGACAGCAGCCACGAGGCTGCAGAGCATCTCACCATTAAAAACCCACGGAAAGAACAACCGGTGGACGCTCAGACCGGATCTTGGCCACCGAAGCCGAGTTAGCCCCCTTCGCCCTGGCCGGGAGCACCGAGGTCTCCTTAGCAACCCTCCTGCAATGTTTAGCACCAAATGCTTGTGCCCAAGTGACCCTCCATCTCCTTTCCAGAGTGTTCCTGCACAGCCAGCTCCAGGAACACGGCGGCTACCAGCTGAGTCACCGCCAGCTCAAGATTTCCTCTGCTTCTCCTCGATGAGCTCGTAGCGGCTCGGCACCACCGCCTCCGCTCGTGAGCTCAGGGCTGGGGTGGGGGCTCTGGGAGAAACGAGGAGAGATGCTCCTCCCGGGGAGCTAGAGGAAGCTACAGTCAAGGTCCACGGGTACAGACCATCCTGGCGTAGCCAGAGGATGGAGAGAAGGAAGATGCAGTCTGCAAAGAGGTGGAACACAACAGCTGCCAAGAAAGCCTTGAGTCCGTCGTTGTTGTGACCTGGGGAAGGGCAGGGTTGGTGGCAGCTGATGAGGACCACGGGCAGAGATGACACCCAGATGCTCCTAAGGAGCTGAGAGAAGCTGAGGAAGAGGCAGATGTGACCTGGAGGTGGGCTGCTTGGCCAGGGCAACGGGCAGTAGTGCTTGTGCTTGCAAGGGCTGGCACAGCAGGGACTCCAGAGAGTCACCCCGACAGACACACGGAGGGTCACCCCTTAGTGAATCCTCCAGCTTCACCCTATTGAATCCTCCAGCTTCGTCCCTAATGAATCCTCCAGCTTCACCCTATTGAATCCTCCAGCTTCACCCCTACTGAATCCTCCAGCTTCACCCTATTGAATCCTCCAGCTTCATCCCTAATGAATCCTCCATCTTCCCCCCTAGTGAATCCTCTATCTTCACCCCTATTGAATCCTCTATCTTCACCTCTACTGAATCCTCTATCTTCCCCCCTATTGAATCCTCCATCTTCACCCCTATTGAATCCTCCATCTTCCCCCCTAGTGAATCCTCCATCTTCACCCCTATTGAATCCTCCATCTTCCCCCCTAGTGAATCCTCCATCTTCACCCCTATTGAATCCTCCATCTTCCCCCATAGTGAATCCTTCAGCTTCACCCCTAGTGAATCCTTCAGCTTCACCCCTAATGAATCCTGCAGCTTCACCCTGGAGAACCCTCCAGCCTCACCACTAGCTCTACACCTGCCTTCATCCCAAAACCTTCCCCTCAGTGCCCCTGAGCACCAGCATGAGGCATGGTCTGTGCACCCCACAGGGAGGTGGGGGATGTTTTACGAGAAGGAGTTAGGGCCATTCTTGGAGGACTCTGGCTCTGAGCCCCTCTGCCACATTCTTGGGAGAGATCATATCAAAACCCATTTTTACTAAAAGTGTGGTGGTAACAGGCTCCAGATGTCTGTTGTTATGTAATAAGGCTGGTTTTAATGGATCCCACTTCCAGATGTGCAGCCTGGGCTCGAGGCATCTGCCCGGTCCTCTGCAGAGCAGGAGGGAGCTGCTGGCTCCCCGTGCAGGGCAAGTGGGGCAACGGGGCTTTTCCTAGCTCAGGAGTGGTTCCTGAGCACTGCTTTCCCTTGTCCTTCTCTTCTGGTGACATGTTAGTCATCCTGGGCAGCCACTTCAGCTCCTGCACCTCCTTTGGGGAGGTTGGTGAGAAGGGTCACTGAGCACTGGGCTGCTCAGCTCCATGTGAGTGAGAGGGCTGTGGGCAAGGCTGAGGTAAGAAACAGCTTCTAGAAGCACCAAGGGGCCATGCCTTGACCTCTCAGGCCCATACTGTGCTCTCCAAGCATCATCCAGCTGAAGGACATGGCCATGCCTTGACCTCTCAGGCTCATATTGTGGTCTCCAAGCTCAGATAGAATGGCTGCTTCAAGGAAGAAACGGGGTGCATGGGGTGGATTAGGAGAGGGGTGGTTAGTAGATCAAGAGAGGTTCTCCTCTCCCTCTACTCTACCTTGGTGAGACCACAGCTGGCATCTTGTGTCCAGTTCTAGGCCCCTCAGTTCCAGAAGGACACAGAGCTGCTGGAGAGAGTCCAGTGCAGAGCCACAGGGATGATGAAGGGAGGGGAGCATCTCCCTGCTGAGGAGAGGCTGAGGGAGCTGGGGCTCTGGAGCTGGGAGAGAAGGAGACTGAGGGGTGACCCTGTGAATATTGATCAATCTGTGAAGGGTGGGTGTGAGGAGGATGGAGCCAGGCTCTGCTCAATGTCTTCTAGTGATCGGACAAGGGGCAGTGGGTGTGAGCTGGAGCAGAGGAGGTTCCATATAAATATGATAAGGAACTTCTTCACAATGAGGGTGCCAGAGCCCTGGCAGGGGCTGCCCAGGGGGGTTGTGGAGTCTCCTTCTCTGGAGATATTTCCAACCCACCTGAGCATGTTCCTGTGCAACTGGATGCAGAGGATCCTGCTGTGTCAGGGGGATTGGACTGGATGATCTTTCAAGGTCCCTTCCAATCCCTGATGTTCTGTGATGCTGTGACAGAAGGAAAGAGCTGCAGAGGCAACACTGACCCTCCAACACCCTGCAGGACATGAGCTGAGCCACAGCTCCAAGGAGAAGGAAGGTCGGGGTCGGTGACATGTCTGCTCCCTGATTTAGGGACCCGATTCTGCAAGATCAGCTCCTGCAGCAGCATCACTGACCCCTCCCCAAGCTGAGGTCTCTGGAGCAGCTGCCAGAGCAGCTCCTTTGGGTTTGCTCGGTCTCATTTTGAACCTCCCTGGTGTTGAAACATAAATAAAGGTCCGTGAGACAAAACCAGACCCCGGGTTGTCCAAGGGGGAAGGGAACTGCTCTGGGTTCAGGCTGCCTCGGCCACGGCGTCGATTCAAAAGCCATCTGCTCCTGCACGGACAGGGAGGGGGGTTTCCACAGTTTTCTGAAAGAAAGGGGCTCCTCCTTTTTTTTGGGGGGGGGTCTTTCTTCTCTCTTCCTATGATGGAGCTGTTGGTGCTGCTGGGGACGTGGTGCCTTCCTGCCCCTGCGCAGCCCCTGGGGTGAAAGGAGAGCGGAGGCAAAGCTGTCCCCAGCCTGGGGGACATCCAGTGAAAGGGACAGGGATGAAGCTGGGCTGGGGGGGGACACACAAACCCTTCAGCCTGGGCCCTGCCCCCCGGCACAGCCATGAAGAATGTGGAGATGAGGTGGAAAATCCATGGAGAGGGAAGCGGATGCCTTTAGCAGAGGGGTCTCCGAGAGGATGTCCTGGCACACACAGAGCCCTCTCTTCCCTTCTTTCCCTGCTCTGGCCACTGCACTGTTAACCCTTCCTGTGTGGGAGGACAGAGAGAGGGCACTTGGTGATCTGGTAGGTCTCTCATGACCCTGATGATCCTGTTTAGAAGGCAGTGACTCCCTTTTTACAAGGAGCCATATGGAGAAGACAAAGGGTGATGGGGATCAGTTCCTGCTGTGGCAGGGGGATTGGACTGGGTGATCTTTGGAGGTCCCTTCCAGTCCCTAATGACTGGATCTAGGGGATCCTGCTGTGTCAGGGGGTTGGACTGGATGGTCTTTCGAGGTTCCTTCCAGTCCCTAATGACTGGATCTAGGGGATCCTGCTGTGTCAGGGGGTTGGACTGGATGGTCTTCCAAGGTCCCTCCCAAGCCCTAATGTTCTGTGATTCTGTGATCCAGACTGACAGGCTGCTGAGGCTTCATAGAATCCATCATACACCATCAGATCATCACAGACTACCCAGTTTAAACTCTATTTTTAGCTTGATAGGTTGGACTAGATGATCCTTGAGGTCCCTTCCAACCTGCTGCTGTAGGAACCTATGATTCTGTGCTGGGACAGCCCAGCTCAACTAGGGCAGCAGCAGCCAGTGCCCCCAAAAGCTTCCAGAAGTCACAAGGGTGGACAATATTTCGAGGTGAGGTGTGAGGGGTTAAACACACAGGGATGACAACAAACAGCCAAGGGAAGGAGGAAAATGCTCTCAGGCACTTTGCAGCAGGACCTCACCTCTGCCCAGCGCCTGTGCTGGGCACACTGGTGGGCAGTGGGAGAAGGTGCTGTCCCCAAGGATCTGCCTGAAGCTGCTCCAGCCCCAGGTATGGCCTTCACACACGATCCCTCGTACAGTGAGATGCACAAGGAGGAGAGAAGGGGCTGTTGTCAAACATGCTTGGGAAAGCTGGTGTCCTGGAGGAGGTTCTCCTGCTCATCCGAGAGCAAGCTCATCCAAGTTCACCAGGATCTGGGGCCTGAGTTGGTTAGGAAGGGAGAAGGAAACATCTGCATGATAGGAGAGTGGAGACCCCAAACAAGGGGTACCCAGAGCCTTGAGGGAATCCCTGGTGAGGTCTCAGCATCACCCACTGCAGGCAGAGCAGGGTGGGCAGGAGAAGCTAGCTCAGCTCTTGCCCAGATCTGAAAGGAACCTCCACACTTCCCACCAGGGCCTGCAGGGAGTCCTTCCAGCTGGGGTTGGGGAGCAGAGTGAGGGCAGGCAGGAGGGTAACACAGAGCTGCAGTCCCATGGCTCTGCTTCATCACCCCCCTGCAGCCTTTGGGGCAGCATTTCTTGCTGCAGTGCCAAGCTCCCAGTGGGGGTGTCTCATGGCCTGGGACGTACTGGCTGCAGGCAGGATGTGATGGCTGCAAGCTGGGTCCTCCAGTGCAGGACTTCATCCTGTCCCCAGGTCTATTTAGAATCATCAGGGTTGGAAAAGGACCTTCAAGGTCACCAAGTCCACGTTACAACCTTCAACCAAGATGAGAAAGAAATCCAGTGCTGGGGTCAAGAGCTTTCACAGCAGCTGGTACTAGGAAGCTTTTCCCCTGCATGAGGCTGAGGACAAGCTGCATGTCCTGCAGAGGGGTGAGGGACCACCATCCTATCATCAGGTGCCACTGAGCAGAGCCTGGCTCCATCCTCCTGACACCTGCCCTTTCTGTATCTACCACAGAATCACAGAGCATTAGGGAGTGGAAGGGACCTTGAAAGACCATCCAGTCCAATCCCCCTGCCAGAGCAGCATCACCTACCTTCATGGGGTCACCCCTCAGACTCTTTTTTTGTCAAGCTCAAGAGACCCAGCTCCCTCAGCCTTTCATCGTCGGGGAGAACATATCCAGGAGAGTTTTAAATGTCTCCAGAGAAGGAGACTCCAAAACACCCCTGGGCAGCCCAGGGCTCTGTCCCCCTCACTGGGAAGAAGGTCCTTCTCAGACTGATGTGGAACCTCCTCTGCTCCAGCTCACAGCCAGTGCCCCTTGTCCTGTCATTAGATGCAGAGCCTGGCTCCACCCTCCTGACACCCACCCTTCACTTATTGATCAACATTCATGGGGTCACACTCAGTCTCCTTTTAAACAACATCCATGGGGTCACCCCTCAGGCTCCCTTTTCCCAGCTCCAGAGCCCCAGCTCCTTCAGCCTTTCCTCAGCAGGGAGACGCTCCCCTCCCTCCATCATCTCTGTGGCTCTGTGCTGGACTCTCTCCAGCAGCTCTGTGTCCTTCTGGAACTGAAGGCCCCAGAGCTGGCCACTATATTCCAGATGTGGTCTCTTCTACCCCTTCCAGAGTAGAAGAGCTGGAGAACCCTCTAAATGGGTCTCCCGCGATGGAGAGCCAGGGCTGCTCTCCTCAGGCCTCCTGAGTGGATGCAGGGGCACAGGCTGGAGCAGCCTGCAAACCCTTCCAGCTTTTGCATTTGGCTTTTCCTTCTCCCCTTCCTGCCCAGATGCCTCTGCCTTGGCTGGGCTCCCTTGGCCAGGAGCCCACGGAGGCGCCCGGCGCGCGGTGTGCGGGTGTTTGCCGTCTGCACACGGGGAGGTGGAAGGCGACCAGGGCACAAACACTCCTCACTCTTTGGGTCACAGCCCGGGGAGCTGCAAGAGCTTTTGTGCCCCCGAGTTCTGAACGCACAGACTGCCCAGAGAGGATGGGGAGTGGGAGGGTGAGAGGGAAGGAGGAAGTGGGGACGACCCATGGGGTTGGGTGGGACCACACCGGGAAGGTGTTGGCGCAGGACTGGGGGCCCCTGAGGGCACCCTCAGAGGGGTGGGCTGGAGGTAGGGGGGAGACCAGCTTGGGACTGGTTATTCTTGTGCATCGAGACAAAGGATCAGTAATGATAATGATGCTCAAAGGACAAGGGGCTGAAGGCTGAGGTGATGGGGATTCCCGTGCGGCTCCTGTTGGAGGGGCTGAGGTGGCTGCTCGGGGCCGCGCTGGAAGCAGCTCTCCAGCTGCCAGCAGGAAGGATGGTCTCTCTGGAGCTAACAAGACCCAGCTGGGTCCTGCCTGCAGCCGAGAGTGTTAAATCAGAAACTATTCTGTCAGCAGCCAGTTTGGCCAAATATGAAACATTTCCAGGGAGCCAATGGCCGGCGCTGGTGACGCAGAAGCCAACAGACTTGACTTCTTTTCCAGAGCCTCCAGCAACACTCTCGTCATTTTGGGCTTAAAGGGACCCTCCACACGTTTCCCCACTCATCTCAGTTCGAGCGGGATGTCTGATCCCCGTAGCCAGAGTGGTGGCCAGGCTGGTCCACTCCACTGGTTAATGCTCGTGCAGGGCCCCGGAGGGCTGCTGGACCTGCCAAGCGGCTCCACGTGATGAATCCGGATGGGCGCCTCCTCCCGCAGTGTTTTCCGTGGAGATGAGCCCAGAGGAGGAGGAGGAGGAGGAGGACTCGAGGTTTGCACAGCTGAGCCTGGACCACCGTTGGTCTCATCTTCTGCTGGCATCCCAGCCTTTGACCCTCACCTGTGCAGGGAGTGATGGAAACCAAGCGCTGAGGCTGTGCCCGTGGGCTCCGGGAGAGCAGAGCTCCAAAACCCTCTGGCAGAGGCAGGTGCCCGCCTTTGTGCTTGACAACAGGCTTCATCTCCTGGTCTCCAAAAGGCAGAGCCCAGCAGTGGGGCTGGAGCCAACCAGGGCCCCTCCAGCTCTTTATTTTTGGCATCAAACTGGGGAAACGGTGTCGCTGTTCTCCAGACCCCCAGCCCCTCCGGTCTGTCCCCACTTCTCAAGGGGCTGGAGCATCCCAATGGGCCATGAGTCAGCCTACATGGCTATTTGGGGCAGTACAAGCCCTGCCCAGTGCTTGGTGCATCAGAGCCCTCAGTCATCCATCCTCCCTATATCAGGGAGGTCCTGCTCTGGTCCCATCTCCAGCAGACTGTGTTCTGTGCCAAAGGAGATCCAGCTGGGCTCTTCCCTGCTGGGTTTTAGTTGCCCACATCTGCAGCTTTACACTGTCAAAAGCTCTGAAAACCAAAGCCCAAGCGATGGCCAGCCATGATCTTCCTCCCTGTAGCCCAGGGATGCTGCCTGGCTGCTGGGATGCTGGGACTGGTCTCACCTTGCTTGGGCTCGGGCACCCAAGGGATGTCCAGCTCCAGCAGGTGAGGGGCACTCACAGCATCATGAGCTGAGCATGAATCCCCAGTGGTGCCTGGGCTTTAAGGGCCTGATTGGTGGTCTTCTCCAGTGAGAGTGGCTTTTATCAGGGGCCAGGGAGCTGGAGAGAGGAGCCAAGCATCTTGTGTCTCTTCTCTTCCCACCAGTGCTCCAGACACCACAATAATCCTGAGACTTCTCCTGGCCTCCTGTTCCCAAACCTGGGAGAAAGCAAAGGAGATGGGGAGGTTAACCTGGGCTGGAGGCACCCAGAAGCTGGGTGAGAAGCAGGAGAGGAGGTACCTGCAGCTCCTCTGAGAAAGGGGATGTCAAGTCTTTGTGCTTTGGGGTGATGAAGGAGCAACCAGTGTCTGAAGAGCACTGGGCTGACAGATGCACCCAGTATGGTGAGGAACCAGCACGGTGCCCAGGCTCCCTGGAGAGGCTCTGCACAGGCCAAGGGCTTGGGGTTTCCTCTTGCCCAGTGAAGGCAGAGCATCACCAGGGTGAGCTGAGCTGCTGGCTGCTGAAGGTGCTCGTGGCTGAGCCAGGAGGCAGAAGGAAGAGCCCATCCCTGAGCCATGTGCTGCGTCCCCCACGTCTCTCTGCACCCACACCTGACACTCGTGCTGACAGCTCCCCTTCCACTGTGTTTCCAGAGGTGCTTCCAGCATGGAAAGTTCTATATTTAAAGAGCATTTTTCCTCTCCCTCTTCTGTTTTTCCTTTAGGATCAGAAGCCAAGGGGCTGTAAAATGCAGGGTTTCCCACCTAGCTGAGCCTGAGGAAATGATGCTGACTACAAGATTCATTTGCAGCAGGAGCAGGCATCTGGGTTTGGAGATGGATGGAAAGGCTGGAGGGAGTGGATGAGGGAGGCTCTGGGTTGGGACAAGAGGGGCTTGGATCTCCCGGCCCTTCCTACACAGCAGACAGGGCAGAGCTGGGAAGGTCTGGGGGAGCAGAGCAAAGCTGTTCCTGCAGCTCCCAGGGGCCAGCAGATGGAGAGAGGGGCTTCTGCCCCTCTGCTCTGCCCTGGCAGGACCTCACCTGCAGTCCTGCGTCCAGCTCTGGAGCCCCCAACACAAGAAGGATGAGGAGCTGTGGGAGGGAGGCCAGAGGAGGAACATGAGGATGCTCAGAGGGATGGGGCCCCTCTGCTCTGGGGACACACTGAGACAGTTGGGGTTGTTCAGCCTGGAGAGGAGAAGGCTCCAGGGGAACCTTATAGCCACCTTCTTACCTCTGAAAGGGGCTGCCAGAAGGCTGGGGAAGGCTGTTCCCAAGGGCAGGGAAGGATAGGATGAGGGGTCCTGGTTTGAGGCTGGAAAAGGGCAGAGTGAGGCTGGACAGGAGGAAGAAGGTCTTGAATCTGAGGGTGGGGGATCCCTGGGACAGGCTGCCCAGAGAGGTGGTGGAGGCTCCATCCCTGGAGCAATTCAACGTCAGGCTGGCTGGGGCTCTGGGCAACCTGCTCTGGTGAGTGCCAGCCCTGCTTGTTGTAGGGAGGCTGGACTAGATGACCTCTGGAGGTCCCTTCCAACCCAACCCATTCTGTGACTCTGTGATGTGTCCAGGCACTGGGCAGGAGACTGTCCCCACTCAAGCTGAGCAGACCTCAGGCTGAGCTGAAGCTGGTTCATCTCCCATGGCTTTGGGTCACCTCCTCCCCACCATTCTCTCCCCTGGGACACGGCAACCCACAGAGCTGGGGTGGAGAGGCGATGGCTCCCCCATCCCGGCGGGCTCGGTAACGAAGCAGCCCCCGTGCACGCCCAATCAAACCCAGTTTGGCTCAGCCCCACGTTCAGCAGGGAGGTTAATCAGCTCCTGGGAAACCTCGGGGAAAGCAGGCAGGAGGCAGCTCTGCCAGAGGCGCCGCCGGGGAGGGGACAGGCACCATCATTATGTTCCCGTTGCTTCTCCTCCCGCTATCTGGGAGCAAATAGCTCAACGCCAGAGGTCAAGGCTCTTGAGGGCAACACTGGCCAGTCATCGGGGTCCCTCGGCCAGGGGCTGCACGGGACCCGCCAGCCTGTCTGGGGCTGGGCACAGCCTGTGCCTCACGTCGGGGCGATTCCCCGGGGGTTAGGCTGGATGGGTGAGAATTCCTCTGCCCAGCAGCGTTTCTCCAGCATGGCTGTTCCACAGCCCACGGAACCCTGCTCTAGGGAGTGGGGAGTTTCACTGGTGGGCCTGAACATAGAAACCTAGAACCCTGTAATCCTAGAATAATAGCATCCTAGAACCCTAGAATCCCAGGATCCTGGAATACTAGAAACCTACAACCCTAGGATCCTAGAATCCTGGGACCCTAGTATCCTAAAACCCTAGAATCCCAGGACCCTAGAACCATAGAACCTAGAACCCCAGAATCATAGAACCCTATGATCCTATAGTCTATAACCCTAGAACCCTAGAATCCTATAGACTTAACCCTAGAATCCTAGAACCCTAGAGTCATATAGTCTTATAATCCTAGAACCCTAGAACCATGGAATAACAAACTGGTTTGGGTTGGACAGGACCTTAAAGATCATCTAGTCCCAACCCCTTTCCATTGGCAGAGACACCTCTCTCCAGACCAGATTCCTCAGGGCCTGATGGATGTCCCCCACCGTCCCTTGCCACTCGGAGTTTAGGTCTTGAAGACACCCAGCTACCTGTGGGACGTGAAGGAGGGCTGGAGACGGACAGTGACGGGTCTTGTAAGGGCAGAGCTCCCCACAGGACACCCTGTGCGGCTCGACCCCCAGGGCAGGCTGCAGGATGGGGCTGCCCAAACCCATGGAGATGTTCCTGAGTGTTGTGAGTCCTGAGCTGGGGACAGGGAGTTGCCAGCCCCCACTGGGATGTGGAATTTCTCCCTCCACTCCCCTCCAAGCACCAGTGAGACAACGATACCCCTCAGCAGTGGGTTTCCTAGCCCAGCCTGGCTGTGGGGCTCCTGGAACCACTGCCAGCACCGGGGCTGCAGTGAAAACAAGCCCTGAGGTCACCCTGTGTAGCAGAAGGCACCAGCTGGGAAGAGCCAACACAAACACCTGGGGCAAGAGGCCAAACCCAGCTCCAGCTGGAGCTTCAGTGGTGCTGGCACTGCCAAGGAGCGCAGATCCTCTGGCTGCACCGGCCAGAGGGTGAATCTGGGGCACTGCCTCCTCCCGGAGCCCTCACAGCTCTCAAGCATTCGCAGGCAGCAGGGGCTGGGCACATGCTGGAGGTCAGGACCTCCTGGAGCTGCTCAACCCCAATTAGCAGGTCAGCTGCACCCCCAGACCTGCCAGGGTCTGCAAGACAGCAGCCAGGGACACAGCAGGGCTGGCCAGGCTCCCCAGGGATGGGCTGAGGAGCAGCTGAAGATCCTGGACTTGCTCACAGCCTCCAAGCCAAGCGCAGCAGGACCCTGCTCCTGTGAGAGAGCAGATGGGTGTTTCCCTCTGCTTTCCTTCCGTTAGTGAGCAGGGACCAGTGCTTGGGGTGGCACCAGCTGTCCTCAGAGGTAGAGGGGTCTCTCTGCTGCTCTTCCCACCCCGAGCCCAGCAATGGAATCATAGGATCACAGAATGTGCTGGGTTGGAAGAGAACTCCAAAGGTCATCTAGTCCAACCCCCCTGCAGTGAGCAGGGACGTCCTTCCCCCACTAGACCAGGTCCTGAGACCCACCTCAGCTCCCCCTTTCATTCAGAGCAGCCCTCTGCAGGTGCTTTAGTTAGTCGTGCGACCTTGCTTGCTGACCTCTGGGGTCTGAGGGGCTGCCTTGGCTCAGCACCACCCTCACTGGGCAATGTGTCAGATGCATCTATGATGGTGGTGGCAACCAAAGCAGGGCCTCTCCTGGGGCTGTGTCCTTCCTGCAGGTTGCATTCTGCCCTGGAGAAGTTGCCATGGATTTTGGTGGAGTGGTCTGGGTTGGAAGGGAGCTCAGAGCTCACCCAGTGCCAACTCCCTGCCAAGAGCAGCGACACCTCTCACCAGAGCAGGTTGCCCAGAGCCTCATCCAGCCTGGCCTCGGGCACTGCCAGGGATGGGGCAGCCACAGCCTCCCTGGGCAGCCTGTTCCAGGGCCTCACTGCAAAGGATGTCCTCCTAACCTAAATCTCCCCTCTTTCAGCCTAAAGCCACTTCCTCTCATCCTATCTCTACAAACTTTTGTGGAGAGCCCTTCTCCATCCTTCTTGTAGCTACTGGAAGGCTGCTGTTAGGTCTCCATGGAGCCCCCTCTTCTCTAGGCTGAACAGCCCTAACTCTCTCGTGTTTAGACTCTTCATGGTGGAGCTGGGAAATGCTGCAGCCCTGCTCTTCCAAACTGAGGATCTAAGCAGAAGGAGCTTTCCCCCCTCTCCGATTCAGAAGCCACGGTGGCCAGCCCAGCCGCGGCGCTGGGAGAGAACGGAGATAAAAACATCCTGTAGGGCGCGAGCAGGATGGTGATTAATCCTTGGACAAGGCTAGCTGACGTGACCATCAATAACTACAGTAACTTGTTGTGGCTGCCTCATTCCAGGAGGATTACATGCCTGAGCACTCCTTAAAACATCTAATGAATGTCATTTTGGCTTTGCTCTCGGTGCTCAGGCAAGTGAAGCACTCAGCGGTGCCAGCCAGAGCCATGGGGAGGGCTGGCTGGGCTGCTCCAGCATCAACCACGGGGCTCTTGCTGACCTGCAGCCTCCTCCGTGGGTGCTCCCGCTGCCCTGTCCCACAAAGTCCTTGTGTCTGGTTCTCCCTGGCTTCAGGTGGCTGCAGGTGGCACCTCTCCGGTGGCCATCTACCCCAAGGCGTGGACACTGTGGCTCGCAGAGTCACAGAGCATTAGGGATGGGAAGGGACCTCGAAAGGTCGTAGAACCATTAGGGATGAGAAGGGACCTCGAAAGGTCGTAGAACCATTAGGGATGAGAAGGGACCTCGAAAGGTTGCAGAACCATTAGGGATGAGAAGGGACCTTGAAAGGTCATAGAATCATTGGGATGGGAAGGGACATTGAAAGATCATCCAGTCCAATCCCCCTGCCAGAGCAGGATCACCTAGACCAAGTGGCACAGAAGCAGTGTCTCAGCCAAGCCTTCTCTGAATCAACATAGTTTATGGTGCCATGAAGGACACAGTGATAGCCTTCAGCCATCACCAGTCACTGCTGGTGGCCACTCTTGAGCAAGATCATGTCTAACATTCCCCTCTCAGACAGGGCTCCGGGGAAGGTGGTTCCATACACTGCTGGTGGTGCTGCCTGGGTTCACACCAGGCTCATCCTCACCCCAATGAGAGGGGCAGCCAGCAGCCCTGCCTCCCATTTCTACTCTTTCATCTCCCAGGATCATCTCCCTGATGAGGAAAGGCTGAGGGAACTGGGGCTCTTCAGCTTGGAAAAAAGGAGACTAAGGGTGACCCCATGGATGTTGATCAATATGTGAAGGGTGGGTGTCAGGAGGATGGAGCCAGGCTCTGCTCAGGGGCACCCAGTTGACAGGACAAGGGGCAGTGGGTGTGAGCTGGAGCAGAGGAGGTTCCACATCAGTGTGAGAAGGACCTTCTTCCCAGTGAGGGTGACAGAGCACCGGCAGGGGCTGCCCAGGGGGGTTATGGAGTCTCCTTCTCTGGAGACATTTCAAACCCTCCTGGTCATGTTCCTGTGTGACTGGATCTGGGGGATCCTGCTGTGGCAGGGGGATTGGACTGGATGATCTTTCAAGGTCCCTTCCCATCCCTAATGTTCTGTGATCCCACCTGGGTGCTGCTGCTCCAGTCCACCCTGCTCAGCACCTAGAGACACAGCTCCTCTGGCTGAGGATGTAGTTGGGAAGCAGCAGGTTGATGGGTAGAAGATGGGGAAAGGGTTAGACCCACCTTCCACCTCTTGTGCAGACCTTCCTGCTGCTGGAGAGAAGCCCCCATGATCCCAAGGGTCTTTTCCTCCTGGATGATTCCATGATCCTCCTCACTAAAATCTGCTCATGATCCAGAGCAACAGAGGACTGTGGGAATGTGGGCTGGGGCAGCAGATCTGGAAAGGCCAGGGCAGCTCTTCATGAAGACCATGAACAGTCTCCAACCACGCAGAAACCATTTTGTGATGGTCACACCAAAGCTCCTCCAAGAAACAGAGACGACAGCAACCGGTCTGCACCCTCCCGGCTCCTGGGCAGGGCTCCAGGGCTGTGATGGGGCTGGAAATGCTCAGCAGGTCTGAGCAGGGACCTGTGCAGGGACATGTTCCCTACCTGCCACAGCTCAGCCCTGCTCCTGCTCCTTCCCAACAGAGCGGCCAGTAAAAGCCTGGCTTGGTTTCCGGATGGTCCTGTGCCTGGGGAGGGGGCAGGAACCCCTCCGTGGGGCTCCAGTCACTTTGATTTTGCACTGGGGTTAACTACACCCCGGTAATGATCCCCTGTTAACAAGGCAGTGTTTACACCCAGGAGGAAGGGTCACCTCCTGACTTGTTGACTGCGGCTGGAAGACTGGTGGCTCACGGCAGCTGGAGACGTGAAGTGACCTCAGCAGGGAAGGGAAAGATGGGGAGAAAGAAAGACACGGGGGTTGGACAGCTGATCTTAAAGCTCGGATGAAAAACATCCCCTCCTGATCCCTCACTCCCTCCCCATTGCTCCTTGCGATGCAGCCTTGGGGCACGCACGGAGATGGCTGGGAGCTGGGAGACACTGATGGGTTTCTTAGCTCTCGGGCTGTTAAATGTCTGGACCAGCTCATCTTAAAGCCAACAGCCAAAGGTGAGGTGACAAATGGCTTGGGAGGCCCTTCAGCAAGCGGATGGGGGCTTCTAACCGCCGAGGGCACTGCTGCTGCCGTTAATCCAAGCTGCAGTCCAATCCTCTGCCAGAGCAGGATCACCTAGATGGGTCTCTTGAGCTTGGAAAAAAGGAGCCTGAGGGGTGACCCCATGAATGTTGGTAGATATGGAAAGGGCAGGTGTCAGGGGGATGGAGCCAGGCTCTGCTCAGGGGCATCTGATGATAGGACAAGGGGCAGCGGGTGTTTGCTGGCACACAGGAGGTTCCACATCAATCTGAGAAGGAGCTTCTTCATGGTGAGGGTGATAGAGCCCGGAAAGGAGCTGCCCAGGGAGGTTGTGGAGTCTTCTTCTCTGGAGATGTTTAAAACCTGCCTGGGCATCACAGGAGGTTCCATGGAAACATCAGAAAAAGCTTTTTCACTGTGAGGGTGATGGAGCAAACACACAGACTGCCCAGGTTGGGGTCTCCTGCTCTGGAGACACCCCAAACCTGCCTGGACACAGTCCTGTGCAACCTGACCTAGGCAGGTTTTGGGGTGTTGGACTGGATGATCTTTCGTGGTCCCTTCCCACCCCTGACTTCCTGTGCTCTGTACCCCTGCTCCATCACCCCGCAACATCCCCGCTGCCCACCCCACACCGCCTGCAGCAGCATCTCCTGCAGCCACGGGCTCCACAAGGTTTTCACCTCCCAGAGGAGGGCTCGGTGCCTCCCGGAGCTGCCCAGATCCGGTACCTGGCTCCTGCTTCCTGCTGCAAGCCCGGGCGGGGGAGCAGCGCTGGAGATGGCGAACGGAACGAGAAGCAGCTCTCTGAGCCGGTCCATCTGGTGCGGAGAGAGCCAGGCTCTGCAGGGACAGCGGAAATAACAGCCATTCATGCAGTTGGGCTTCCAGATCTGGGCTGGGGTTTTTTTTAACCTCTCTAAGCATCAAATAATACAACCAGGGGGAAAAAAGAGAGAGAGGAAATAGAAAAAGCAATATAGGGGCTGGAGATTTTAATCCTCCCTGCGTTCCTGGAGAGACCCAGGGCCTCTTTCCACTGTGCTAACTCGCTCCTGCTCTCCGTTAGAACCTCCTCCAGCCGACCCAGCCCGGGCCACCTTTGGCCTCTGCAAAGCTTTTGGATGTAAAACGTGATCCCAGCAGCTTTTGGAGGTGACCCTGGTGACCTTCCTGCAGCAGGTGCTGCTTGCAGAGCTCCAGGGAGGGTGGGGGTCAGTGCTGGGCCAAGGGCTGCTCCTGGAGCAGTGCAGGGATCCTGGCCTCCCAGATGATGCTCCTCTCCCCGGCAGCCACTGTGCATCCTGCGGGGATCCCCAGGACTGCCTCACCAGCAGTTATCACCACAGGCTGTTGATCCAGCAGTAGCTGCAGCTCTGCATCGCTGGGGAGTCGTGAAAAAATGATGTCTAGAGGGAGGCAAAGGCTCTGAGCCCCAGTGCTGCTGTCCTCTGAGCCCTGCCCAGATACACTGTGGATGTTCCAGCGGAGGATCACAGTGGATATTGCAGCCCCTCCAGGTCTCAGGACGCGCCGGAGCTCAGAGCAGAGCCCTGCTCTCTGCAGTCACCCCTCAGTGCGCTGGACCAGAGGATGCAACACAAGGACACAGAGATGCTCTGAGCTCCAGCATCCTGCCTGGCAGGGTGGTGCAGGAGCACAGCAGCTGGGAGCTCAGCGAGGCAGAGGGCCGGGGAAAGCAGAGCCTGAGCAGTTAATTCTGTGACTGCCACTCATTTGTTTTCCTTGATTTGGGGAGCAAAGGCCAGGGGCAAAGGTGGGTCACCCAGACCACCCAGAGCCCTCCGTGGTGACAAGGAGTGATGGGGTCAAGAGGGACCTGCCGAGCCCTTCAGAGTAGAGCAGCAGCCAAGGAGGGGGATGCAGGGCTGATAGCAGAAGCAGCAGTGCCTGGGGATGGGGATTGCCCAGCCAGCGGAGCCAAACTCAGCTTAACTTTCCTCTAGCATCTGGAAATTAAATCATGTTGGGGTGAACTGGGGTTTCCCATCACATCTATCCTATTGGGAAATCAGGGAAAAGCTTGACAGCAGCATCTTCCCATTTGTCAGGTGGGAAATGAGCCCTGAGAGCGGCTGGGGTCCTGCCTGCAACACAGAAGGGTGATGGTGCAGGTCCCAGTGCCCAAATCTACTCACAGGGTCCTAGTGAGGGGGTCTGAGTGAATGAACAGCCCAAGGAATGCCTCTCCCTCAGGCTCCTTTCTTGCTAGGGGAGGAGGAGGAGGTACCTGACCTGGCTCTCCCTGATCTTGCATCACCCAGATGAGAGAGATGGGGCTTGGGATGAGCCAGCCCGTGTCAGCACAGATCTCTTTGATGGGAGCAGGCAGAGGACACACAGCCCTCACACTGTGCCAGCAGAAGAGGAGCTCTCTTGGCACCGGAGCTGTTTCCCCCCACCCCAAGCACTGGCTGTATTTAGACACTGGGGCTTTTCTCAGGAAACAGAGGATGGTACAAAACCCTGTGCTCACCTCGAGAGAAGGTTCCTAACCTCCTGACCAGACAGGTCTGGCACCAAAGCCCATCCATCACTACATTGGTGCCAGCCCTGCCAGCCCTTCCCACAGATACCAGGGGACCCCCGAGACTCCTTCATCCCACAGCAGGCTCTGTGGGTCCTGGCCAGCCCCATTTCTCATGGGGCAAGTCTCAGAGAGGCTGGCAGAGGGCCACTGGTGCCATGGGAAAGAGCAGCAGCGCCTGGCTCTGGATGCCACCAAGCCCTGGGAGTGAGGACTGCTGGCACCACATGGCAGAGGGCACTGGAGGTGATGAAGCCATCCCATAACATGAGCTGCCCCAGCTTTCCTGATGCTTTTCCCTTGGAAAAGAAAGAAAGGGGAAAAAAGAAGGTTGACTTCTAACTGATCCATTGCTTGAGGCTCCTCAGTGCTCCTCACGATGCCCAGCCCGGGGTCCCCATCCCTGCCCCCCGACCCATGGCTGTGGGCAGCCCCCCCCACAACCCCTGCAGCGCTCCCCACATCCAGCTGGAAGGCTTCCCAGCAAGGAGCAGCAGGAGAAATCTTGGCTTCTGGCGGGGAACCGCAGCCAGCGCCGGGAAGGGCGGGGAGGGAAAGCGACGGCTTTCCAGCGCTTGAGCTCTCCGTCCTCGCAAGCATCCCCCCCCCAATAATTGCAGCCACATGCTGCCTCTCCCAGCCTCCGCCTCGCCTGAGCCCCAAATCCCCCTCTCCTCCTCCTGGGGGGCTGCTCCAGCCCAGAACACGACTTCCAGCTCCCGCTCGGGGCCAAGGCAGAGCTCGCACCCGTTCTGCACCGCGGACCTGCGAGCCCAGCGGGGCTGCCGGGGCATTGCCAAGGCACCCCGAAACCGCCCCGAGACGTGACGGGCTCTGTGCTGCAGCGGCCCCCCGGCCCCGCTCTCCTCTTCTCTCCCCGCTCTGCCTCCTCCAGCATGAATATTCATCCCCTCGCCCGCGCTCCGTCGGCATTCCGGCAGGAATTCCTCCTGCTCCTCGCCGTCGAGCGCGGCAGCCGGGGCCGGGGCAAGGGGGAGACAGCCCTTTTCATTCCCGATCCGCCCCCATCCTCGACGGAGAGTAAACATTGTCCCTCTCACAAAGACGGGTATTGTGGCAGGACGGGACCCCGGGTGGGGGGACGGCGCTGGGAGGAGGCGCTGGGGGGAGATGAAGTGCGAGAGGGAGGGAGTGAGAGCCCCTTGAGAAGAGGGCGAACGGGATGTGAATATAAATCCTCCAAATATTTTCTTTAAGGTGCTGTGTGTAAGCCCAGGAAGTAGGTCCCGTTTCACAGGGTGGGGGTAGGGGAGCGGGGCTCTGAGCATCGCTCCACGTTGAGCAAAGCCCTGGTGGAGAGTCGCGAGGGGAGCGGCTCAGGAGAGCAGCAGAACCCTCCCATCACCTCCTGCCTCCCTCCAGGTCCAGACTCAGGCAGCTCCTTGCTCCCTGTGCTGTCCCCACTTGCTCTCCACAGGTCCTTCTCTTGCTCCAGAGTCACAGAACATCAGGGATTGGGAGGGACCTGCAAAGATCATCTGGTCCTGTCCCCCTGGCAGAGCAGGATCCCCTAGATCCAGTTATTAGGGATTGGAAGGGACCTCGAAAGATCATCCAGTCCAATGGAGCCAATGGATGGGATTTTATTCCTACAGTGAAGGGTCTCCCGTTTGTCAGCCCCACACAGCAACAGGATCCTGAGTTGAGGTGCTGGCTTGTGGCACCCCAGAGAAGGTGGAGGGACACCTCAACCTGGCCATCACCCTGAGCACAAGGCTTGGGATTCAAATATGGGAGAGGTGGGTGTCAGGAGGATGGAGCCAGGCTCTGCTCAGGGGCACCCAGTGACAGGACAAGGGCCAGTGGGTGTGAGCTGGAGCAGAAGAGGTTCCACATCAGTGTCAGAAGGACCTTCTTCCCAGTGAGGGTGCCAGAGCCCTGGCAGGGGCTGCTCAGGGGGGTTGTGGAGTCTCCTTCTCTGGAGAAGTTTCAAACCCACCTGGGCTGTTCCTGTGCAGCTTGATCTAGGGGAACCTGCTGTGTCAGGGAGATTGGATTATTAGATGATTTTTTGAGGTCCCTTCCCATCCCTAATGCTCTGTGATTCTGTTATTTACCCTCCTGTGAGTGCAGCTGCTTTCCCCTCTCCATGACCTGGCTGCCACTGGGCATCGTGCTGGGGCAGGAGACTGAGTCCCAGCAAGCCCACCTGGCCGTGTTCCTGTGTGACTGGATCTGGAGGATCCTGCTGTGACAGGGGGACAGGACTGGAGGATCATTTGGGGTCCCTCCTGCTCCCTAATGTCCTGTTATTCTGTGATGACTGGGGATATCACTCACACAGGAGCTCAGCCTGCACCTTTGATCCAGATCTCTGCAGGATGGGGTCACCCAATGCCTCGGACATCCACATCCATCCCTCAGCATCCCCCAAGGAAGGGCAGAGCCTGGGAGGCCACCGTGGCCCCACCTGCTCCCGAGCCACGTGCAAGCACAGGAGCTCCTAATTCCAAGGCACCATGAGGAATTCCACAGTCACTCTCTACAATTACTCAGCCCACCTTGCTCACAGGGGCTCCCAGCCAGCCCCCCTGCAGTCCCAGGAGAACAGATGCCGTGGCCACGGCCCCCTTTCCTCTGGGGCACCCTGAACTGTGCCGTTGGCCGCTCAGGGTGATGGCGAGGTCAGGAGAATAGCTGCATTGCACAGGAGATTAGAGCCACGCAGGGAGGTCCCGGAGGTGCTGCAGGCTGGCCGGGGGTGACCCTCACCCTTTCGCTGCCAGTGGCATCGCCGCACGTTCACGTTGTTCCCCTTGCCCCGGGGTCCCCAGCACTGGACAACATCTGAGAGGGGACGTGGGGCTCCACAGAGCCTTGATCTGCTCCGGCACAGCTGTTCTCAGACCTTGATGTAAGGGACGAGAAATGTGACCGAAATAACCGAGGGGCTGAGCGGAGTGAGGGACTCGAAATAAACTCGACACAGGAACCGCGAGCGGTGCTGGATCAGTGTGAAATGGAATTGCTGCTACAAATAGAGTCAGAAGCAAAGACGTCACCGGCAGGGGACGTGGATTCGAGGTGGGGAGTGACCTGAGCAAAGCAGGTGCCACCTTGCACATTCCCTGCTGCCCTGCTCCACCCCTGCTGCCTGCCGTGGAATCAGAGCTCCACTGAATCTCAGAACATGAGGGGTTGGAAGAGACCTCAACAGGTTGTCCAGTCCAACCCCACTGCCACAGCAGGGTCACCTAGATCAAGTCGTCAGCAAAAGAAGTTGGGGTTTGAGCCATCCTGGGGTAAAAGTGGCTGTGAAAGGGGAGCTGGAAGCAGTGGGATGAGGAAAAGCCCACAGGGCACACGTGCCCACGTGCAAAGGCTGAGAGCAAGTCAACTTGTGCAGCCCTTGCTGGCTGATGGAGAAGACCTGTGAGCTCCTTGAGGCACTTGGTTTGCACCTACCCCTCACTCTGTGGGTACCCAAATGCTCCAGACACCTCCTTTGTGATCACTCGTGAGGAATAAAGAGCTGTGTGTGGTGCAAGCACTGCAGCTCCCACGTCACTGTGACCCCATCCCACGTCCTCGGCCTGAAAACACAGACCAGCAACCTGCCCCTCCTGCCACCCCGATCCACTGCAGCAGCATCACCTCGGCTGACTCAGCAACACCCCACAGATGCTGAACAAATCCTGACCACCAAGATCACCCCCCGGAGACCCCCAGGGATGGGGATGATGCAGCAACCCAGCCATGCCCTGGTGGGACTCACACTACCCTTGGTGCTGAGCAGCACAAGGGAGAAGACATCCCACCATGGCTGATGAGGCAGAGACCTCATCTGACGGTATCCACAGAGGATTCCCAGCTTGGATTCACAGACCAGGAGGTGTCTGGAGGGTTGGTTCAGGGCTTGTTGGTTCTTGATCAAAAGATCATCCAGTCCAATCCCCCTGCCAGAGCAGGATCACCTAGACCAAATCACACAGGAACATGTCCAGCAGGCAAGAAGCTGACAAGCAGATGATTCTCAAGGTCCATTCCAACCCAGAGTGCTGTGACACTGGGAACGCAGAACCACAGAACGACAGAACATCAGGGATGAGAAGGGACCTCAAAGATCATCCAGTCCAATCACCCTGCCAAAGCAGGATCCCCTAGATCCAGTTGCACAGGACAGAATCACAGAACATTAGGGATGGGAAGAGACCTCAGAAGATCATCCAGTCCAATCCCCCTGCCAGAGCAGAATCACCTAGGTCCAGTCACACAGGACCATGCCCAGGCGGGCAATTCACAGCCACCCTACCCACTTACACGCAGCCACCTCCCACCCCACTTGTACATGGGATACGGGCAAACCCCACATATTATGGGGTCGGGTATGAAAGTGCCCAGTCAGGCTCAGCTCCACGCAGAGAGATCACACAATCACAGAACATGAGGGATTGGAAGGGACCTCAAAAGATCATCCAGTCCAAGCCCCCCACCACAGCAGGATTCCCTAGATCCAGTTGCACAGGAAGATGGCCAAGTAGGTTTAAGTGTCTCCAGAGAAGGAGACTCCACAACCCCCCTGGGCAGCCCCTGCCAGGGCTCTGGCACCCTCACTGGGAAGAAGGTCCTTCTTACACTGATGTGGAACCTCCTCTGCTCCAGCTCACGCCCGGTGCCCCTTGCCCGAGGGGTGTAGAAGAGGGGGTGCAAACTTGCGTGTGGGAAGGGGCGAGGGGCTGCGGATCAGGGCTGATAGGGGCTGGCACTTTGGCAGAGCTTTCTAGGACAGTTTGTTCAGCGCCTCTCCCCGTACAATGGCCGTGTCTAGCCGCCGCGCTGCGGCTCTCATTTCCATGAGCAAGGAATTCAACCGAAAAGTAAACAGGAAGAAAACGTTGCCTCTCGCAGTTTATAAATAAATCCGGGATGATTTAGGCAACCGGGGCCAATCCGCGCAGATGCTGCGACAGATCCCCGCGGGTGGGTCGGAGCCCCCCTCCGGGGATGGGAAACGGGGCTGGTTTCACGCCACGGCGGCGTGAAATGCATCTCGGCATCGTCCTCCTGCCGCGACCGGCTGCCAGCAGCGAGGGCTGCGGCTCCGGGGAACAGCGCTGGGAGGTGATGCGAGGGCTGTTTGCACGTAGCGCGGAGGGACGCGAGCCCCCGCGTTTCCATCACGGGCTGCACAAAGGCTCTGGCAGGGGAAGGGAGCTTTTGCATGAGGTCTGTTGCTGGGGGGAATGGGGTCTGTCCTGGTGCGCTCACAGAGTCACGGAACGTTAGGGACTGGAGGGGACCTGGAAAGATCATCCAGTCCAATCCCCCTGCCACAGCAGGGTCACCAAGATCCAGTCACACAGAAACATGGCCAGGAGGGTTTGAAATATCTCCAGAGAAGGAGACTCCACCACCTCCCATGTACAACCATGTAGAGTATAACGGTGACTTCCAGGGACCATGGGATCACAGAACATTAGGGATTGGAAGGGACCTCGAAAGACCATCCAGTCCAATCCCCCTGCCAGAGCAGAATCACTTCAATCCAGTCACACAGGAATCCCTGGGGTTGGGAGAGACCTCCAAGATCATCAAGTCCAACCGTCAACCCAGTGCCATCAAGCCCACTGAACCCCATTTCCAAGCGCCTTCACGAGGATGAGGTGGTATTTTGGAGCCCTGATCCGCCGTGTCCAACAGACTGGATTTGGGGGAACCTGCTGCAGCAGAGGGGTTGGACTGGATGATCTTTCAAGGTCCCTTCCAATCCCTAATGTTCTGTGATTCTGTGAAGCTTCAGGTTCGCAGGATTTTGAGGGCGGAGAGGGGTGCAGGCAGGTCAGAGCAGCCTCCCACTCCCTGTGGGACACCAAAGGATGGCTGCCCATGGGATGAAGGGACCCGACCCCCAGTCCCGCTGACCTGTGCAATGAGCATCTCAAGGCACCCTGAGCCCGGGGCTAGACCAGAACACTGAGCCTGGGCATTTCCCAGCAACATCCCTTCCTCCCCCACTCCCAGCCAGCCTGAGCCCGGAGGTTTATTGAACCTGACAGCCGAGTGACTTGATCACTCGAAGCAATGTCTTAATTACAGGACGTCCTCCGCGGCGTTTGCTGGCTACGGCCGGTGAAAGAAACTTCTCTTCCCCACTTCCCTTCTGCCCCCCCCTTCCCGCTCCCTCCCCAGCTCCACCGAGCCGTGCGGAGCCGCGAGAGCTGCTCAGACAGTGGGGATATTGTTTTGGCCATTGCCTGAATGGCCCGGCCTCCTCAGCTGTGAAATTACCTAGAGGATAACTAAACAAACCCCAGACAAGCCCTTCTTTAGAGGCGCTGCTCACGCTGCAGCAGCCGTTTCCCCCTGCCCACCACATGTGCTTCTCCTGCCTCGCAGGAGGGACGTGGTCGTGATGCCCTTGCAAAGCCCTGCGTGGGGAATGGGACGCAGCGAGGTGTGGGGGGACGTGGGGGATGCCGTGGGACCTGCTGGACCACACTGAGCTCAGCCCTGGGTCTCTGCAATCCCATCTGCAAATCTCTGGAGTCCTAGCCCCAAATCTCAGGAGTCTCAGCTCCAAATCTCTGCAGTCCCAGATCCAGCCCTCTGGAGTCCCAGCCCCAGACCTCTGCAGTCTCAGCTCCAAATCTCTGGAGTCCTAGCCCCAAATCTCAGGAGTCTCAGCTCCAAATCTCTGCAGTCCCAGATCCAGCCCTCTGCAGTCCCAGCCCCAGACCTCTGCAGTCTCAGCTCCAAATCTCTGGAGTCCCAGCCCCAAATCTCTGGAGTCCCATCCCCAGACCTCTACAGTCCCAGCTCCAAATCTCTGGAGTCCTAGATCCAGACCTCTGGAGTCCCAGCATCAAATATCTGGAATCCCAGCCCCAGACCTCTACAGTCCTAGCTCCAAATCTCTGGAGTCCCAGTCCCAGACCTCTGCAATCCCAGCTCCAAATCTCTGGAGTCCCAGCCCCAGTCCTCTGGAGTCTCAGCTCCAGACCTTGCAATGCAGAGGCATTCAGAGCAAACAGGGAAGCATTGACAGTGACTGGTTGTACTGGTCCACATTAGAGATGGGAGTGGGGCTGTGTTTCAAAGAGTTCAGCCCTTACCCATTGCCTGGGGGATAGGGTTTTCCCCTCAGACAGCTCTGCTGGCCCATGGGGAAACTGGTCCCACCAGCCGGATCCCAAACCCGCTGAAACCCATGGACAAACCACCCCAGACCCATGGACACGACCCCACAGGGCTGCTGTGCTCCTGAGGACAAACTCAAGCCTTGAGGGACAGTAAAGCCCTTCTGTGCTGGGCTGGATGAGAAGGGAGGTCAGGACAGGTCTGCTCTGGGAGGCTTTTTTTGCTGTTTCCAAATATCCCTCACAAATAGGAGGAAAGCTCCAGCCAAACCCTCATTTGGAGTCGATCGGCGCATTTCCTGCCTCGGTGTTGATTTCACAGATTAAAGCTGCTCCAAAACAACCTGGTCGAAGTCCAGCCAGCATTAATTTTGGAAAAAGACCTCGAGGAATTTCATCCCGAGTCTGTTCTGAGGGGAGGGGCTGTGCTTTTCCCACCCAGAAGCTTGTTTGCTTTGGAAATCCACGCGATAAACACACGGACCTCGAGCCCAGCTACGAGCGCAGGGGCTGCCTTCTGCTGCAAAGGCTTTGCTTTTGGTGAGAACGTGGGATGTTCATCCCTCTGGGGCTCTGCCTTGAAGGCTGGTCCTGCCCACGAGCCACTGACCTTAGGTATCACAAGGGTGCCTGAGTCCTCGTGTTCACAGGGTCATGGAATCATGGAATCATAGGATCATACAATCATAGAATCAGGATCATAGGATCATAGGAACATAAGATCATAGAATCATAAGATCATAAGTTCATAGGTTCACAAGATCATAGGTTCATAGGATCATAGGTTCATAGGATCATAGAATCATAGGATCATAGAATCATAGGATCATAGAATCATAGGATCATAGGTTCATGGATCATAGAATCATAGGATCATAGAATCATAGGATCATAGGTTCATGGATCATAGGATCACAGTATCATAGAATCATGGAATCATGGAATCATTCAGGTTGGAAAATATCCTTGGGATCATCAAGTCCAACCATCAACCCTACTCCACAAGGTCACTCCTAAACCAGATCCCTCAACACCATATCTAAGCATCTCTTAAAGTCATCCAGGGATGGAGACTCAGCCACCACCCTGGGCAGCCCATCCCAGTGCCTGATCACTCTCTCCAGGAAGAATTTCTTCCTGATGTTCAGTCTCTCCCTCCCCTGTTGGAGCTTGAAGCCCTTCCCTCTGCTTCTGTCACTAATGACCTGTGAGAAGAGCCCAGCACCAGCATCTCTGCAGTGTCCTTTCAGATAGTTGTAGAGAGCCATGAGGTCTCCCCTCAGCCTCCTCTTCCTCATCCTAAACAGCCCCAACTCTCTCCTCGTCAGACTGATTCTGCTTCTGTCTTTGTTGCCCTCAAAGCAACAAAGCCAACCCAAGCAACTACTTTGGTTGTGGTATCGGGAAGCGAACTAGGAGTTTAGGATTGAAAACCTCATTGACCCTGAAATAAAAGGGAGGGGAGGGTGTTTAGTAACCTCCCCCACCCCGTGTACTCCTGCAGCTTTGCTATCTGCCCTGCTGACCCACTCGGGCAGAGGATGCCCTCGCAGACCCAAAGCCCAGCGGCACCAGGGGATGCTCTGAAAAGCTCTGCAGCGCATCCCGGTCAGGTCCCGAATCCTGGCAGATTCCTCAGACCAGGAAATTCCTTGAGAGCTCGGGAAAGCCTCCAAGACTGAGCCCAGGCTGTTTCACTCGTAGCAGAGACCAAGTTCTCCTCCTCTTCTGCTCTACGATGTTCCTCTTCCCCGTGTGGTGGCGGCTCGGGGGGACCTTGGCGAGCACTCGCCGCTGCAGGGTGAGAAGGAGGATTAGCAAACCGCTGCGGAGCGCCAGGCGCGGACGCGGGGCCGTAGCAACAGCTGCTCGCGGGAGGGGAAGCCGGCGGAGCCAAGCGCATCAGCCACGAGGTCCCAGCCCCGAGCGGGTCTGGAGGGAGCCCAGGATGGTATCGGTTACACGTCCTGCCCCAGCGCGACGAATAACCGCTCGTTATTTATGGCCGTCCCCGTTGCACGCCCCGCACGCGCGCCTGCGGGGTCACCTCGGCGGCGGGACAGCGCGAAGGGCCCCTCTGGGGAGCCCAGAATAGCTCCCCTTCATCCCGCCGCTCCCAGCGACGTGGGTGATGGCAGGGACTCGGCCCAGCTGCTCCCCCGCCTCACTAGTCCAGCAGTGACCCGGTGCCTGGGGAAAGGTGGGAGCGGTGCTGCCCCTGGCTCGGGGCAAGCGGGTCCTGACTGCGGCGGGGAGAGGCAGTGCCAAGGTGGGGGGAGCCTTCCTGCTGCCCCCCGAGGCCATCTCTGGGCAAGATGTCCAGAGCCTGCCAAAGGAGTCACCAAGTAGAGAGTGGAGAGTCACTAAATAGAGAGTGGAGAGTCACCAAGTAGAGAGTTGCCAGGTAGAGAGCAGAGAGTAACCAAGTAGAGAGTAGAGAATCACTAAGTAGAGAGTCACCAAATCGAGAGTAGACAGTCACCAAGTAGAGAGTCACCAAATAGAGTAGAGAGTCACCAAGTAGAGAGTAGTCACTAAGTAGAGAGTAGAGAGTCACCAAGTAGGGAGTAGAGAGTCACTAAGTAGAGTGTCACCAAATAGAGAGTAGAGAGTCACCAAGTAGGGAGTAGAGAGTCACTAAGTAGAGAGTCTCTCCCAACCCCTAGGGTGGCTGGGAAAAGGGTCTTTTAAGCAAATCACCTCCTACCCCCCTGTCCCTGCTAGCTGTGCCCTGCAGCCTCCCCACACAGCACCCAGGGGGAAGGACACTGCTCCCCACCACCTGCTGCACGTCCTTCTCCCCACTCAGAGCTTCAATAACCTGTGGCTGACCCCCCCAGCCCTCCCCAGACCACAGCCCCCAGCACGTGCTGCCTGCTGCCGCCGCCACTGCTGCTCTGGCACTTTCATGGATGGCCCAGAGCCCGGGGAGAGAGGGGAGCGCGGGCTTGGAGCGGCTCCATCCCTCCTGCCGCACGCGCTAATCTCGACAAGCCATCGGCGTGCGGCTCTCGAAACCAGAGATAAGGCTGCCTGGCCACTTCAAGCCACCCCACTTTCCCACAAAGAAAGGGGTTTTGTTCTTGGCCCCCAGTGCTGGAGCTTCCTCCACAGCCTGGGCAAACCCTGGTGCCACCTCAAACCCCACAGCATCGGGGGGAACACGCTGCAATCGCAGCCCTTGGGAGTGGGGAACAGGTTCTGATGCAGAAGATAACCTCAGCAGCCCCCAGACAAGGCAGGTAGGATGGTTAAGGTTGGAAGAGATCTCCAAGTTCATCCAGTCCAACCATCACCCCAACCCCACCCTGCCCACTGGATCCTGTTCCCCAGGGCCACAGCTGTGTGGGTTTTGAATCCCTCCAGGGATGTCAACTCCAACCCCTCCCTGGGCACCCTGCTCCGACCCCCTGACCGCTCTGTCAGGGAAGAGATCCCTGCTGACGGCCAATCTAACCTGGGTTTCTGATGCCGCTGGCTGGACCAGCTGCAGGACCAGTTGCAGGACCACATTCTGGACCATGTTGACTCCTGCCTCTCTTCCCCATTGAGACCACTGGGAGAAGGGGTCCATGGCAGAACCAGGAAGAGCTTCCAGTCCCATAGGAGGTTCCACATAAGTATCAGAAGGAACTTCTTCCCAGTGAGGGTGATTGAGAACAGGCTGCCCAGGGGGGTTGTGGAGTCTCCTTCTTTGGAGATGTTTAAGACCCACCTGGATGTGTTCCTGTGTGACTTGGTCTAGGTGATCCTGCTCTGGCAGGGGGCTTGGACTGGATGGTCTTTCGAGGTCCCTTCCAGTCCCTAATGACTCTATGATTCTATGATACAGCTGAACCAAGACCACGATGGGCTTCCCTGAGCTTGGTCTGAGCCAGGAACTGGAGCACCTGGAAAACTCCTGTTCCCTCTGGGGTCCCTGCTTTCCTTGGACTGGTCTCCCACTGCACTGCTGAGGCACTTGCAGCTCGACAACCAGTCTGGGCAGCACAGTGGCCCCGTGCCCTCCCCAGGACAGCTCCATGTCTTCACTCTGAGGTGGCAGAGTGAGCCCCGGGTGAACCGGGCTAGAGGAGCACCTGGGAAAGCTGAGCTCTCCAGAAGGCTCCCACAGACACCGACCTGCTGCCAGGGGACAAGCCCAGTGCCAGTGCCAGCTCAGGGAAAGCCTTTGATCCTGTGGGAATCACCAGGGACAGACTCCACCTCCGAAGCCAAGCTGCTCTCTTGCCTTCCCACTCTGGGCAATGAACCTGTACTGGGAAAAACCCAGGCTGGGAAAGACCTCGGGAAGACATCCAACCCGTTTCCTTACCCCAAATTGCTCCTGACAGGGGTTTTTTTTATCTAACCTCTCCTTTAAAACCTCCAGATGTGGTCTCCTCCAGTGTAGTCTCCTCCAGGGCTACCTTCGTTTTACTACCAGATATTCATCGTGTTACTAATATCCAGCTTCCATTCCCCTCCCTGCCATCCGCTCCTCTCCCACAGCAACTGTCCTCTGACCAGGGTGACGGGTGCCCTTCCAGCCAGCAGAGCTCAGGATGAGGATGGACGAAGCTGGTCCTGGCCAGGAGAAGCAGAAGGGAGGGTTTGGTGGTGCAGAAGCAAACACCCTGAGCAGGCACCGGCCGTGGTACCCAGGTGGGAAGGGGAGGTGGGAGGCTGCTGGGTTGTTGACCCACGGAGGGAAGCACCGATTCAGCTGATGAGGCCATGCAGGTGTTAATTAAAAAGGATGTGAGGCAGAACAGGTCACTGTTTGCTGTCAGCCGCTCGTGAAATTAGCTTCAGGGTGGTTCACCCAGCCCTCCTCAGGAAGAGCTGCCCACAGGACCTCTGCTCTTACTGTCCTCTCCTCCAGCTGAGCTCCTGTTGCTGGGTCCCTCCTGAACCACGTCCCTCCTGAACCATGGCCCGTAGGCACCAGTCCTAATCCCACAGATTAGGAACATGGATGAGGAATCCTTCAACTGAGTCTCTGCTGGATCCTTGTAGGGAAAATCTTGTCCCTCTTCATTCCCAGTTTGGCTTGGAGCTTGGAGCACAGCTGTGCTGGGGAGAGAGGTGCCACACACAGGATCAGCTCCTGGCAGAAACAAGCTCCCCAGTGACACATGGAGCTGCTCACATGGGGACAGTGTGGGAAGAGCCTCCCAGCTCAGGCACCCATGGGGGTGTCCCTTGGTAGGGTCTCAGGTTTGCCCAGCATCCAGGTTTGATGAGAGGAGACCTTCTTGCTCTCTACAGCTCCCTCAAAAGAGGTTGTGGAGAGGCTGCTGCTGGTCTCTTCTCCCAAATTCCTGATGACAGGACGAGGGGAAATGGCCTCAAGTGGCATCAGGGGAGGTTTGGACTGGAGCTGAGGAAGAAGTTCTCTGCTGAGAATGGCTGGGCACTGAACCAGGCTGCCTGGGGAGGTGGTGGAGTCCCCATCCCTGGAAGGGTTTAAAAACCCAGTAGCTACAGCACTTGAGGCCATGGTCTAGGCATTAGAGAGATGTTGGGATGAGGGCTGGGCTTGCTGATCCTGGAGGTCCTTTCCAGCCAGGATGATTCTATGAGCATCACCAACAACTCTGATCTGAACCCCTTCACTCTCCAGCCAAAACCAGGAGGGAGAGCAGAGCTTTCCTCTGGGAAACAGCTCTGGCTGTTGCTCCCTGGCCCAAAGGTCCCCAGTGAGCAGGTCTGCAGAGCCTTTTGGCTGGTCCTTCCATTCCTCTCCCATCTTTCCCGGCATTCTGCTGGAGGGCCCAGTGCTCAGCACAGCTTGGTGGCTGTGGGAGACAGGGCTTGGCATCTTCTCTGTTAACCCTTGGGACACGCCTGTGTCTGGAGGATGCCCTGATAGGAGGGAGTCTCCTCTTTCTTCTCCACACGAGCACTTCTTCAAGGCCAGGATGCTGTGGCAATCGCCACGTGGGTACCCTCCTGTGCCCAGGCAGTACTCACGGGGAGGTGGGGACTGGAGCAGCACGGATGAGCACCAGCATCAATCCTGAGCAGCTCCCTGAGAAGGGCAGCTTCACAAAACCCAGCTCCTGGCTGCTGAGTGTCTCATGGTTGGATTAGCTCCTGGCTAATAAGGCACATGAGAGCTTTTCCCATGGTTTGGGGCACTCCCACCAACTCTCCCCCGTGTGGATTCTCTGATGTCCTATAACAGAGTCGATGATGGAATCCATGGAGCGACCCCAGTGTGATGCTCTCTTGTCCACCCTGATGCCTTCTCCCATGAAACAATTAGACAACAAACTGGAATCCAGTCTCTCAGAGGACCCTGACTCTGGCAGAAAGTGACCCAGAGCGTCAAAACCGGGGCTGGACAGGAAGGGCAGACACACAGATGCACCGACACCCAAGCACAGTGGCTCCCACCACCTTCCCTTTCAGCTCCCTGACCTCTGCCCTTCTGTGCCCACTCAGCACGGACAGGCTCAAAGGCCATGACCAAGGGGTTCCTCCAGAACCAGGCAGCACCAGGTGTTGTTGTCCTGACGCCTCAGACCCACACTGTGATTAAAACTGTCTTGTACTCCCTGCACACAGACGAGGGAAGAAAACCAGGCTGTGTGCAAGGTTGGATGTCACATCCAGCACTAAACCCTGCAGGATCAGATCAACCTTTGTGCTGATAGAGTTGGTTATAGACCATCCCCACCCCAGCATCCCAGTGGAGGGGAACAAGTTGATGCACCAGCTGGATGAGAAGAGCTTCATGTGCTGCCCACTCTACCGCGTCCGAACCACAACACAGCCACCTCTGGAACGCAGCTTGTGGCAACAACCTCTGAGAGCAGAGGGAGCTGCTCAAGAGATGCTCTGCTTCATCACACAGATTCCCTCCCCTCCGTCTTTCCAGCCTGGCTCCCCTGGCACAACTCTCCTTGGATTTTTTCTTCTCCTTCTAATGTTTCTGTAGTCGCTCAGACAGAGCCAAAGGCTCCCTTTAGCTGAGAAAGGCTGTTTGTCTCCGTATCTCATCATCTCTGTCTCAGTGTCAGCCCCAGCCTCGGTGCCTCCTTCTGCCAGGGCAGGTTTGCTGCTGCCTTTACAGCTCCATCCAGCCACCCTTTCTCAGCCTTTTCTTGGGTTCCTGTAAGAGAAGCATCACACGCCTCGTCAAGGTGCTTCCGTGCCTGGGCTGGTGCCTCTCGGTGAAGCAGGAGCTCACTGAGCCCCAGCGTGGTCTGGGTGTGATGCCCAAGGGTGCCAGGGTCCCGGGGACAGCAGGATGCTAAACCCAGGGCTGCTCATGTGACAAAATCTCCCCTAACGTGGCCTCACCCCAACTCCACTGGGAAACACCAGGGATGTCACCCACCTCCCAGCACCTCGCAGACTTCATGGTGCCACCAGTGGGCTCCTCTCGTCTTTGCCAACTGTGGGGAGTCCCGGTGGCTCCCATAGAGGGTCACCTGAAGCCGGGGGAGCATCGGGGTGCAGGGTAGGGGGAATCTGCAGCCAGAGCCACCCAGAGGACAAGCCTCTGGCTGTGGGAGACCCCCGGGTCTGCTGGGAAAGGCGAGAGAGAGCGAAGCCGAACCTGCCATGGAGGTGGGGGTGTTGATTCAGCATCGAACCGGCCCCTCCAGCAAAGCCCCGGTGCTGGAGTCGGTACCAGAGCACGGACTGGCCGCGGCACGGACGCCTCTTCCGCCCGGCATCACTCCTGGTCCCTGCGGCCCTTCTCAGCCCCGCGGGACCCCCGCAGCTCCGGCCCCGCCGCACCTGCTGCCCACTCCCGGGAGCCGGGAGAGGGGGCGACTTCTCGAGCCCCCCATCCCTTCCCCGCTGCCCCAGATCCGGCAGCGCTTTCGGGTCGAGCTTCAGCCCCGCGGGGCTGCGCCGGGAGGGATCGGGCTGGGGAACGATGGAGGGGAAACGAGGGGGGGTGTCTCCCCGCCCCCGGGCCGGGGTCGGCAGTGTGGGCGGGCGGAGGGAGGAGCCCGTCCCGCCCCGTCGCCGCCGCCCTACAAAAGGGGTCCGGCGGGCAGCAGAGCCCCGTGTGCCGCGGGCAGGGCCGGGCATCGCGGGGTAGCGCTCGGTTCCGCCCCCTTCCCCCCCTCCCCTTCCCCGGGGCCGCCCCGTCCCGTCCCGGGACGATGCGGCGGGAGCGGGCGCTGCTGGCCGGGCTCTGGCTGGGCTCGCTGCTGGCCCTTGCTGCTGCCAAGGGCTCCTTCTATCCCCCCGCCGTCCCCCCGCCCTACGGCGGCAGGTACAGCCTCTACACGGCCGGCTCCGGCCCGCAGCTCGGCAAACCCGTGGGCAAGCACAAGTAAGCGACCGTCTGCGCGCTCCCGTGCGCGCAACCGAGCGGGGGGCAGCGGACGCTGCACCCGGGTACCGCCTCCTCCCGTCGGGCATCCAGCACTGGTGGCGACGGGCTGCTGCGGGTACCCCGTGGAGGGCGCCCAACCCCGGTCCCGGCTGTGGGTGCCACCGTCGAGGACCGGCTGCTGTGGGTGCTCCCTGGTGGGTGCCCACCCTCTGGTCCCGGCTGCGGGTGCTACCCCCGAGGATCGGCTGCAGTGGGTGCTCCCTGGCGAGTGCCCAGCCCCGATCCCGGCTGCGGGTGCTACCCCCGGGGATCGGCTGCAGTGGGTGCTCCCTGGCGAGTGCCCAGCCCCGATCCCGGCTGCGGGTGCTACCCCCGGGTCCCAGCCGTGGATACCACCCGTAGGTGGGGTGCCGGGGCGATGCCCGGGGTTGTCGCGGGGCTGGTGCCTGCGCCCGTCCCGCAGGGCAGGGGCTGCGGGGTGAGGACAGGGGTGCGCGGAGACACGGGAAATCGCGTGGGCTGGGGGGGGAATCGACTCGTTACTGGGTTTTTAGTCTGTTTGAAGTGACCTGGGACGATGGGGCGGACGAAGGATGTTGGCAGGCTGCTGTTTGGGGGAGTTCGGGGGTGTCGGTGGAGCTCGCTGCCCTCCCACTTGTCTGAGAGCACCAGTTCTGCCGGGCTTGTATGGGAAGAGGGGGCTGTGGGGCTCGGGACGAGCTGAAATGAATCAAGTTCACGTTTGAGGCAAACAATACTGGCAGTGCCAGCGAGAGCTTTCCAAGAGCAGTAACATTTTCCAGCTGCTCGCTCTTAAAACGTCAGGCTGGAGCTGGAGAGCTGCTGACCACAGGTGGGTGAGGGGGGAGAGGGGCTTCGGGGAAGGAGAGCGAGGCAGCACCCCCTAAAGCAGGGAGTCACGGTTAGGCAGCATTTAGTACCAGTGGCTAGCAGATCTGTCTGTCTCGGCTAGTACTTTAAGTAAAACTGGGGAGGGGGGGGGGGGTTGGGGTTGCAAGCTCCTGTGTGGCCCTGTGGCCCTGCTGCTGGAGGAGTGGGGAGGGTTCCACACACTCAGGACAGAGCTGGCATCTGGGTGGGCTGGAAGTGCTGGTTGCTGCTGGGATCTCCATCCCAAAGGAGCAAAGAGAGCCCTGGGTGAGGGGCTGGTGCTGCTTCTGGGGGGTGAGGATCAAGGGAATGTTCTGGGGGTCAGGGGGATCTTGCTGGGAAGGAGTGGGGAGAGCTGGAGGAAGGACGAGCCTGCTTCCAGCCTGCAGCTTCACAGAGGGAGCGGTTGGAGGTGTAAGAGCTTCTTTGGGCAACTTCAGAGGCTTGGGGGGCTTATGTCAGGCTTGGCATGGGTAGGGAGATGTACTTTGTCTTCACATCCTTCCTCTTGATGCTTGTGCCTCCTTCACCCATCTTCCCCCACTGAGGCTAAGCCAGAGCCCTGCTGCTCTGTCTCTATTAACAATGGAGGGCTGGGAGCACCCTGTGCACACCAGCACCCTGTGCACACCAGCACCCTGTGCACACCAGCACCCTGTGCACACCAGCACCCTGTGCACACCAGCACCCTGTGCACACCAGCTCATTCCCCCAAGTAGGAAACAACATAATCCTTCCCCCTCCCCAAACCCTCTGTCCCTCCCACCTGACTGGGGTGTCACGACCATCCTCATGTCAAGCCTGTGAGGGCCAGGCTGAGGACCCACAGCTCATGTCTCTGCTCAGCCCCAAGGCTACTCTCATTGAGCCCTGATGCCAGGGATTCCAGCTGCTTCCTAGCCTGTGGCCAGGCAGCCCAGCCACAGTGACCCTGGCTCACACGGGAAGAGCCGGGTCCTCCTGCCTTGCTGATCACCTCCCTGCACCTGCAGCTCATGCCGGCCCATCTGCTCCATCCCACTGACCCTCCATCTCCACCCCGGCACTGTGCTCTGCCTGTGCCCTCCTCTCCTCCCGCCCTGCCATCTGCTGTGTCCCCATGCCCTCATTCCCTGCCTCACCGCACACCCCTGCTGGCTCTGCCCCTGTGGACCGAGTCCATCTGCTCCTGCTGGTAGCCCTATCTTCAGCTGGAACAGCCCTGGCCTCCATCTGTCCAACCAGTGCTTTTGCATCCTTCCCACGCAGCCGTCCTCCTCTGCCTGGGTTTGCTGCTCAGCCTAGGAAAGGTCCCATTCCTGGAGCTCACTGGTGCCTGGTGGCACCCAGCTTCAGGCACAACAGCAGGAGGGAAGAGGCTCTGCTCCTTGAACCACCCATCCAAGGGATCTGAAGAGCTTTCCAGCCTCCACCAGGCTTGGGAGCTGGGACATGTCCCTGCCTCTGTGGTGGAGGGACCTGCAGCCCTGCAGAGCAGCCAGCCTGTGTCTCCTGTCCTGCTGACTGCAGCATCACACTGCACTGCAGGCTGAGCAGAGCAGATGGGAGTAGAGGGTCCAGGGGTTTAGCTGCACCCCATTAACACAGAGGAGGAGAGATGCTTGGAGTCCCTCTGGGCTGAGCAAAAGGCTCCTTGTTGCTGGTGGGTGGCACCCAGAGAGCAGCTATCAGGACTGGGCAGCAGTGGCTCCTGTGGAGGCTCTTCGAGCTGATCTGATGAAAGCTGGGGTGTGTGGGGAGACCAGGAGCCAACCACACCAGGAGCTCCTGCCTGCCTACCCAGTAACAGGCTGGGCATGGGGTCACTTTGCTCTGTTCCCACTACTGTCCCCATCCCCAGTGAGTGGGGTGAGTGATGTCCCCTCTCCATCAGCTGCACAAGGGTGGTGGGAGACCCTCCAGCTCCTGCCCCGCCAAGACAGGTGGGCTGGCGGAGGTGCTCAGGAACGGGGTGACTGGTGTCAGGGTGCTGGGGCAGGGAGTGACAGTGCCTGTGCCTCCCCCCAGGAGCTACTGCGCCTACGTGGTGCAGCGCAACGTGACGTGCGCTCTGCAGGACGGCGCCGAGAGCTACGTCAAGGCCGAGTACCACAAATGCAGCTGGGGACCCAAGTGCCCCGGGAAAGTGCTGTGAGTACTGGGGGCATCGGGGCACAGCTCCCTGCCACCTTTGGATGGCAGCTCTTCTTGGGGTTCTGAGCTCCCCGCGCCCATCTTCTCACCATGACTTGGTCTAGGGGGTCCTGCTGTGGCAGGGGGATGGGACTAGGTGATCTTTCGAGGTCTCTGCCTGTCCCTAATGTTCAGTGGTGACACCTCACTGGGAGAGGGCAGGGAAATGGGATGAAGGGCTTTTCCTGGATGTTAAGGGCTGGGCAGGGGTGGTGGGAGGAGAGAGAGGGTGCTCCTCTAAACTGTCCTCCCTCTCCCCCTCCCCTCCCCTTCAAAGGTACCGCACCTTCTTCAGACCCAGGTACAAGATTGGATTCAAGACGGTGACCGAGCTCTCCTGGAGGTGCTGCCCCGGCTTCATGGGAGAAGGGTGCCACGACAGCCCGACCGACCAGCCTGGCCTTCTGCCCCAACACCCCAGCCCCAAACTGCCTCCCGGACAGAAGATGTTCCCAGTGCCCAGACTGCCTCCCTATCCGAAAAGCCACCCAGACTTGTTTGCAGGACCAAAGAAGAATCACTACGGTGAGAACCTTGCCCAGGGTGCCCCAGCAGCAGCCTGTTCTTAGACCTTCCAACGTAGGGCTACAACATGGCCAAGCTTCAGCTGGGGATGTGCTTCCTGCTGGGAGACCTGGCAGCTCAGTGCTTTGAGGAGCTCCCGTGGCTCTAATTTAGCACCTTTCAGAACGTGTCTCAGAATCACAGGACATTAGGGATGGGAAGGGACCCTCCCTGATGAGGAAAGGCTGAGGGAGATGGGGCTCTTGAGCTTGGAAAAAGAGGAGACTGAGGGGTGACCCCATGAATGTTGATCAATATGTGAAGGGTGGGTGCCAGGAGGATGGAGCCAGGCTCTGCTCAGGGGCACCCAGTGACAGGACAAGGGGCAGCAGGTGTGAGCTGGAACAGAGGAGGTTCCACATCAGTGTGAGAAGGACCTCCTTCCCAGTGAGGGTGCCAGTGCCCTGGCAGGGGCTGCCCAGGGAGGTTGTGGAGTCTCCTTCTCTGGAGACATTTAAAACCCTCCTGGACATGTTCCTGTGTGACTTGGTCATGGGGATCCTGCTGTGTCAGGGGGCTTGGACTGGATGATCTTTTGAGGTCCCTTCCAATCCCTAATGTTCTGTGGTTCTGTGAAACCTTGGAACAGGCTGCTCCAGGGATGGGGACTCCATTACCTCCCCGAGGAGTTCAAAAGCCCAGTGGAGGTGGCACTGTTGGACAGGGTCTGATGCTCGTGGAGGGGTTGGACTGAAAGTTGGACTTGCTGATCTTAAGAGGTCCTTTCCAACCTTAATGATGCTGTGACTAGAGATGAAGCTGCCCTGCACTGTTCTCACCACCTGCTGCTGAACTTGCAGGCAGAGAGCTGATCCCAAGAAGAATGAGGGTTTCTGGATCAGCTTAGGAGGAGCTGCAGAGGACGGGTGGGCTGCATTTGTGCTGACACAGCACTAAGAGGGAGGTGCAAACAAAGATTAGTGTGGAGGAGGACTCAGGTCTAGCAGATAGCTGAGGAGGGAAGGCCGGCCCTGACTGCACCCCCTTTTTTTCCCTGAGCAGGTAGGAAGCTGCCCGGCCTCTTTGGGGACCGCCTGGATCGGCTGGAGGAGGAGGTGAGGCGCCTCTCGCAGTCCTACGACAGCCTGCACGCCCTGGTGAGCAGCCTGGGGGACCGCCTGCGCCTGGCCGTCCAGGAGGACACCACCAAGATGCTGGGCTCCCTGCTGAGCAGCCCGGGCGCTCCTGACTCCACGGTGGGCTTCGGCATCGTTCCCGACAGCCCGGTGGCCGCGGGCGCCGCTGCCTTCCCTCCCATCGGGGAGATCCTGGCCAAAGTGTCCGAGGTGAGCGACGTGCTGAAGACCAAGGCGGACCTGCTGCACGAGGTGCGCGGCATGGTGCTGGACCACGACGGGCAGATCAAGCACCTGCTGGAGGCCGCCCGGCCCTCGCCCCTCACCTCCGTCGAGCTGCTGGAGGAGTACGTGGACGCGCGGCTGGGCGGCCTCCGCGGGGAGCTGCTCGACGGCTTCGAGAAGCAGCTGGGGGAGATCCGGACCGCGTGCGACTTCCGCATCCAGGAGGTGCGGCAGCAGTGCGAGGAGGAGAAGGCCGCCAACCTGCGGCTGCAGCAGACGCTGGACGGGAAGGAGCTGGAGATCAAGAAGGAGATCTCCCAGCTGGAGACCCAGATCCAAGGGCTGACAGTGGTGGAGAGCTGCTGCAGCAACCTGGACTACCTCACCGACCGCATGAACGTCCTCGAGAAGGGCCTTCACGGCATCTCGGAGTCCCAGAAGAACTTGCACTCGCGGCTGGATGGAGACATCTCCACCGTCACCCTGGAGAATCTCTTTGAAGGCCGCTTTGAGGATCTGGAAGCCAGGCTCAACGCCTCCGAGAGAGACACGGGGAGCTGCTGCTCCAGCGTAGAGGACAGCGTGAGAGGCTCGGTGGTGGCAGAGGTGGATGGCGTGAGGACTGCCTTCGAAGAGAAGATGCAGACCCTGGAGGACAGGTTCGTGGCCGTGGTGGGGGAGCTGAACAACGCCAGCTCTCCCGCGGGCATGGACGGCGCGGCGGTGCCGGCGCTGGAGGGGGAGCTCGCCAGCGTGAAGAAGCGGACGGACGAGGCCCTGGAGGTGCTGCAGAGCCGACTCATCTCGCTGGAGAGCGCCTGCTCCACGGGCTGCTCCTCCACCTCCAGGGACGTGGAGACCTTCCGCACGGAGATCAAAGACTGCCGGGACAAGAGCCAGGACCTGCTCCTGCGGATGGACAGCACCGCGGACCTCCTGCGCAAGCTGAACGCCACCATCCTGGAGACCCAGCGGCGGATGGAGGAGGGGGCGTCGGGGGCTTTGCGCGGGGAGGTCACCCTGCTGAGGGTCAATCTGAACACGGTCAGCAAGTCTCTGACGGGGCTCCAAGACTCGGTCTCGCAGTACTCGGACACGGTGACGCACCTCAACTCCTCGCTGGACGAGCGCGAGCGGAGGATCGAGGACGAGGTCCACTCCATCCAGGAGAAGGTCAGCGACCAAGGCTCCCAGCTCTTCTTCAGCAACCGGCGCGTCCTGAACCTCAAGGGAGACCTGGAGCGGCTCAAGGCCAGGATCGTGGGCGACCTGAGCTCCTGCCAGAGCGCAGCCCACGGCCTGCAGCAGGAGATCGCCCACTTTGACCAGCGGGTGGCCCGCGTGGAGCGGGTCTGTGGCAGGCTGGGGGCCCTGACGGGCAGCCTGGACGGCATCAGGGATGGACTGGAGAGGCACACGGGCAGCCTGTGGGACTACATGGAGCTGGTGAACGGCACCCTGGCCGCCCACTCTCAGGAAATAACGGGACTCAAGGACAACCTGCTTGACTGCCAGGCCAAGGTCTCCGAGCTCTCGGAGCAGGTCGGCCGCTTGGAGGAGCAGGACGGAGGGAGGCAGCACTAGCCCCACGCTGCTGCTGCTCCTCACGGGGTTAACTTATATCGATCACAGACTCACTCTGGTGGGACAACACTTGTTGAGATGGTTTTTTTAAAACAAGAGGATAAATTAAAGCTGCTACAACCCCCTCCCCTTCTTTTTTTAAACCCCATTTTCCCTTCCCCTGCTGTTCTGGTTCTCTCCTCCCACCATTCAGCAGCTGTCCTGACCCCCAGTGCAGCAGCACCGCTGCCTCCTGGCTCGGGTGGTGCTTTGGGCTGATGACCCCAGCAGGACTGTCGAGGAAGAAGCAGGATGACTCCTGATGTTGTTCTTGGGGATTTATCACTTCTTAAAGGATTAAACCCTCCAAGTTCCCACTTGAGGAAGAGTTTCTCTGCCTGGAAGACCACCTGCATCCGAAGCCAGGGGCTGAGCAGAGCCAGGGCTCCTTGTGGAAGGCGCCACGGGGGCTGTGGATTTCCAAGAACACACGTCTCCACGTCCCCCCGGGAGCTGCCTTCCCCATTTGCTCTGCTCATTGCTCTGTGTGAGAGCTCAGGATTGGGGGGGGTGCGTGTTTTTGGCTGATCCCCCATCATGGTGCTCGTCTGCTTGCCAAAGGACCACAGTGAGCAGCTAAAACCCATCTGTGGTCCCTCGCGGCTGCCCGGCTCTGCAGTTGCTGGTTACAACTGGGACTGACCCAAAGGGTTCTGGAAGAGCAGAGTCTTCCCCAGAGATGCTTGTGGCTGTAGGTCCCAGCAGAGGCCAAGCTGATGGACCTGGCCCATCCTCCAGCTCTGGGTGTTCTCCTGGTTTATGGATTAAACTGTGAACGTGGTTTCCCTCATCTCACCCAGGCCAGGAGAGCTGCAGCTGCTCCAGGCTTTCCCTGAGCAGCAGCTTGTGTCCTCCTCACATTCCTCTGAGCTCCCTGGGATGCCAACAGCCAGCCTGCATGGGTGTGAAACAAGGGAGGACACCTTGAAGACAACCTCAGCTCAGCCTGGGAATGAAAGGATTACTTACCCACCTCAACTCTAGGTTCCCACAGACTGGAGAAGGTCGTGCATGTTCCTCAGCAGCTCCAGCCCTGCCCCACAGAGCAGGCACCTGGACCATGCAGCACAAAGCTGCCTCTCCTGGAGAACCCAGTGTGGGTGTCAGCAGGGACCTGGAAGGATGAAGAGGAAATTACAGACCCTCCATCTCCAGCACTTTATAGCAGAGGAACATCTTTCTATCAGCTTGTGGACCCTTCTGCACCAAGAAGCCTTCAGGTCCCACCTTGTGCCCATCACCAGGTGATCTCTGCTGTTCTGCACCATAGCTCCTCTCCCAGTCCCTGCCACCCCATAAAGGAGCAGAGCCAAGCATGAAGCAGCAGCAAGTCCCAGCAGAGATGCATCCAGGTGCCTTTTCTCCTCTATAAAAGCTGGATGAACTCCATGGGGCAGATGCATCCAGGCTGGGAATGACCAGGGGGAATCATCAAATCCAGTTTGCGTGAGGCAAAAGCCTATTCCCCTGCCAGTGGAGCTCAGACCATCAGCTGGAGGAGCTGGGAGAGTGGACCAGACTTCTACTTCTTGCTTAACCCCACCAGATGCACCAGAGCCCACTCTGGGCTTTGCTGACCTGAAGCTACACTGCAGCTGCTGAGATGCTCCTCCAGCCAAGGAGCAACATCCAGCTGCCTTGGAGCCTCCTGCAGAACCTCTCTTAGATGATAAAACCTTTTGTCTTCCTTCTGCCCCCAGCCCATGGCAGGAGCCTTGAGCCAGCACTTTGAGCCTGAGCCCAAGCCCCCTCCCCATCCTCTCACACCAGGGGCTGCTGCAACCAAAGAGAAGCCCAGCCCAGCTCACCAGGGCTGGGGTGGAGAGCAACTGAGCAGCACAGAGGGAGCTGGACTGGCCCCGACACCACCAGGGCAAGGAAGAAGCATGACCTTCCAGAACACATGGTGCTAAGTCTGGACTATTCCTGATCAGTCACTTGAAGCTACAGTCAGTTTGCATTTCAGTTCTCAGCTGTTTGTTTCAATAAACAAGAGGAACTTTCTACAAAACAGGGCATTTTTAACTTTTGTTGATGCTCGGGGAGAAGGAAAGAGGTGGTTGTCCCCGCTGGGGAGGCTGGTGGAGGCGTTGGCTAGCGGATCCTGTTGAAAGGTCGGGTGTTGTTGTTGTTTTTCAAGCCTTGTACAGTTGGTCAGATTTTAAAAGCTAAATAAAAAGTGTTTGTACTGGAAAGGAAAAAACAAATAAATACTTCTTCCTGAGGTTTCTGGAGTCAGGTTTGCTTGGGGGGTGCAGAAGGTGAGGAGCAGAAGATTTACACCAGCAGACAAGGGTCAGGGAAGGAGAAGGGTGATGTCAGACTGCAGGAAGGAGCCCAAGACTGCTTCTACCTGCTCTGGATGTAGATAGAGCTGAGAGCTTCTATCACAGAACATTAGGGACTGGAAGGGACCTCAAAAGATCATCCACTTCAATCCCCCTGCCACAGCAGGATCCCCTAGACCAGGTCACACAGGAACACATCCAGGCAGGTTTTAAATATCTCCAGAGAAGGAGACTCCACAACCCCCCTGGGCAGCCCCTGCCAGGGCTCTGACACCCTCACTGGGAACAAGATCCTTCTCACACTGATGTGGAACCTCCTCTGCTCCAGCTCACACCCGCTGCCCCTTGTCCTGTCACTGAGCAGAGCCTGGCTCCGTCCTCCTGACACCCACCCTTCACATATTGATCAACATTCATGGGGTGACCCCTCTGGCTCCTTTCTTCCAAGCTCAAGAGCGCCATCTCCCTCAGCCTTTCCTCAGCAGGGAGGTGCTCCCCTCCCTCCATCATCTTCATGGCTCAGTGCCTGGCTCTCTCCAGCAGCAATGTCCTGAGGGGCCCAGACCAGACACAATACTCTCACCAGGGCAGAGGAGACAGGGAGGAGACAGCTGGCCTTCATGCAGCTGATTCATCTAGTGCATCTGCTCCACAGGGCCAAGAGAACTGAAGGTCCTGTAGGTCTTACTCCCATCTCCACCACTATCAGGGCCCCTCTGCAGCAGGATCAACCCAACCACATTTATCAAACAGAGTGCAGCTCCCACTTCCATGATGAAGGCTGTTTCAGGCACTATTTATTAATTACTCATTAACTAAATGTGAAGAGCACTCAACCCCCAAGAGCTTCCATCCACCTGCACAAGTTGTTTAACAACAGGACAGCTTCACCCCAGCAGGCACCAGCTGCAGGTAACTGGGAACACTGGTCAGAGCAGAGGTAGCAACAGCAGTGAATAAGACAGGGACCCAGCACCCCCACCTCTGCAAAGGAATCAGTCTTTGAAGGGGTCAAGACCATCAAGAACCAGCAGATAGGAATTCCACTTAGAAGGTGGAGTCTCAGAGGTCCTCTCAGTGCAGAGCACAATCCATGTCAGAAGAGCAAAAAGCATCTGGAGCATCCACTTGAGGCAGAGGAAGCCCAGGAGAGCCCTGGGTTGGGGGTCTGCAAAGGTAACAGGCTCAGAAGGCATCAAAGTCAAGAGCAGGGAGTGGAGGTCTCCAGTAGGTGAAGTGGCTGTACTCTGGGCACACCAGAGCAGCGCTCCCGCTCTGCCCCAGGGGAGGGAACACCAGATCCACCGGCTCCTGGTACCTATGGGGCAAGAAAGGATCTCTGGTGGGGTTCTGCTGGCTGTTCAACCCCATGGGGTGCTCCTCTGGTTAACCCAGAGGTGTGAAGGAACGAGCTCCATACTGACGTTGATCTGTGGTGCTCCTGGAGCAGCTCTCCCTTCGGATTCACCGTGAACACGCGGTGCTCGGGCAGGCCCAGTCGCTTGTAAGCACCAACATCCTGCCCAGGGGGAGGCCAGCAAGGCTTGAGGGCTGCAGGAAGGCATCACCTCCACCCCACAGCAGGAGCCCTCTCTTCTCCCCACTCACCCTGGCTCTGTTCCCAAAGGCGGCGTAGAAGGGCAGCTCCGTAGGGAACAGGTTCTGGATGTCCACCAAGCAGGAGATCTTGAACACCTCTGGGGTCTTCTCAACTGCTTCCCTGCAGCACAAGGTGGATGCACAGAGAAGAAGTCAGCACAGAGCATCACCTGGGCCAGCCCAGGGCAATAAAGAAGGGTGAGGTGGACTTTGTGCACCAGGAGCTCCAGCACAGAGCTCTGGGGAGGGTAGTCAGCTCCCTCACTGCCTCCCATGAAAGGTGTCCTGCACCAGTAAGACCAGAAAGAGGCTGAACAAGCCTGTCACAGCTCTAATCTGAGAGGAAGGCTCCCAGGGGACCTTATAGAGACCTTCCAACCCCTGAGAGGGGCTCTCAGAGGGCTGGGGAAGGCTGATCCCAAGGGCAGGGAATGATAGGAGCAGGGGTCATGGTTTGAAGCTGGAAGAGGGCAGAGTGAGGCTGCTCAGGAGGGAAAAAGTCTTGAATCTGAGGGTGGGGGATCCCTAGAACAGGCTGCTCAGAGAGGTGGTGGAGGCTCCATCCCTGGAGCCATTCAAGGTCAGGCTGGATGGGGCTCTGGGCAACCTGGTAGGGGGGTTGGACTGGATGCCCTTTGGGGGTGCCTTCCCACCCAACACACTATGATCCTATGACACCCCATCACACTGACAGGGATACATGGGCTGCCCCAAGGGACACATGTGGGGTGTAGGGCTGGGGAGACAGAGGGGACATGGTACCTGTGGGAGGTAGAGAAGAGGCTACTGGGGGCAAGTAGGATGGGACCTCTGGGGAGGGAGCAGCCTTGCTCATTGACCCACTTGAGGTTGCCCTTAGCCACGTGAGCTGTGCCGATGGCCCTGGCTGAGCAATAGAGGAACTTGTAGCCGTTCCTAGAGAAAGCACAGGGAAGTCCTCTGGGCTGGTGCCCCCCACTCCTGCTAGGGGGTGGAGGGTAAGAGAAGCCGGGCTGTAAGCCCCAGCCCCGCAGCTCTCCCGGGAGCCGGATCCCCGTGTCCGCCCCATCGAGGCTGGGACGAGCCATCCGCGGGCCAGCAGTGCCTCTTAGCGGCCACTGGGGCCAGAGACGCGGGGCTGCAGGTCGGGATCGGCGGGGATACAACAGCCCATCGGGTTCCCAGGGAACGATGCCTCCCCACCCCGTCCAGGGGCCGTGGGAAGCAGCAGCTGGGCACCCAGTTACTGGGTGGCCCCTACCCCAGCAGCACCCAGACAACAACAGCATCAATCATCACTGATGGCAGAGGACTGGGTTAACTGGGGCAGGACTGGTGAGCAAGCAGCTCCCACTTTGGCTCGCCCTCAGCCTCTTCTCCAACAGCCTCTCACCTCACCCTGGGCTCCACATAACCCAGTACCTACAGGTGGATTTTGTGGAAGAGCTTAGCGATCCCATGATGAGTCCAGTCTCTTCCCAGATGCAGAAGGATGTGTCCAAGAGCATCTGACCTAGAAGGAAAGGACAAAGGGCCAGGCTGCCCCAGCCTGCTGGGTGCTGACCCCCACCACCACCATGGGGTGTGCAGTCCCCCCCCCTTGCTGCTTACAGGGGGGAACAGGGACATGGGGTGGGAGAGAGGCCCTTTACTTGGTGATGGTGCCGTCGATGTCCGAGATCACCACCTTGTCATCCCAGTTCCACAGATAGATGGTGGCCTCGCAGCGGCAAGTGCCCTGGTACTGAGTAGTCACGCTGAATGCCACCTCGTTGGGGCCATCCCGCAGGTTCAGCCTTCCCTGAGGCAGAGGGGGAACACAAGTGACACCAGCACCCAGTCACACCAGTCCAAGCCTTGCAAGAAGCCAGTCCAGAGACACCAAGCCTCTCCAGGGTGGCTGCCCAGGGCCAAATACCCTATTAAAAACCTGAGGTCAGGAGGAGAGAAGTTCAAGGGTTGTCTCACCCCCCCTGAACCTAAGCAGGCGGTGAAGAAAGAGTCAAGTACACACAATCTGGCTGGAGGAGAGCCTCAGGGACTTCTTGTAGGGAGGAGATGTCTGGGCAGGGTTCTCCATCGCTAACACATCCTCCGCATCACTGGATGGCCCCTCTTCCTCTTGCCTGTACCAAAGGAACTGCATGTCAGCTACCCCCTGCAGTCCACAGCTTTGAAGAAGCTCTGGAGGGGACCCAGGACAACACATCCACCCACCAGAAAGGAGCTCCAATGGGCTGGGATAACTGGGATCAGCCATTAGGTCCTCACGTGTTAGGAATGGTATGGAATAGCCTGGACTTGGGGACAACTGGTCATTTAAGGACGGGAAGAGATGAGGAACATGCACAGACCCCTGAAGGCAAACTGGGAAGGAAGGACTTACCTCTGCTGAGCAGAGTCAGGCTGCAGCATCCCCACACTGGACTCCCCTGGTCTTGGCTGCTGCTGCAGGCAGAGAGGGATCATCAGCATCTCAGCACCCAAGGCAGGAGCTGCTTTGCTTTACTGGGGGCAGGAGAGGCCCCAGTGGGGAGGAGCCACAAACTGGTGCTGTGGTGGAACCAGCAGATCATGGGGTGCCTGGGCTGTGACAGGCACACAGCAAGAGGTGTCACCACTGCCAGGGACACACAACCCCACTGCCATGAGCTCTGCTGCCCAGGCAGTAACAGACTCAAGTGAACAGCAGCAGCCTCCTGCCAGCAGGTCCTTCTGCCTTCTCTTGCAGTCAGGGGCCATCTCTGGGGGCTCTGCTGCTTTGCCTCCTGCCTCATCCCTGGCAGCCACCAGGATGCCACCTGTTCCCTGGGGGGCACGGTCATCAGAGCCACTGCTGTGACACCCACCTCCTCCACCAGTTCTCTCCTCCTCCAGGAGAACCACCACCTGCTGCCTTTCTTGGGCATCTTCTCCTTCACCAGCTGGTTGATGGCACTCTGTGAACATGGCAGAGCACAGGACAGAGTCAGTCCTCAGCTCAGGGAGCCTCAGCTGCCAGTAGGCTGAGGACAGCCTTGCCCAGGCAGTTGTAACCCAGGTATCTAAAAGCCACTCTGATGTTTCCTCTGGGGAAAGGACAGACCTCACAGTCTGTGGGCTGGTGCAGCTCAGCCCCAGAGGGGCTGCCCGACCTCTTGCAGCCCCACTGTGCTCCTCAAGCCCTGGGGAGGAGCACGGCCAGCAAATGTGCACCACTGACCTCAGGAATGTTCCTCTGGAAAGCCTGCAGGGACAGCACCATGGGAGCAGCCACTGCCCAGCTGTAATACCTGCAGGAGGGATGAGAATGCCACCAGACCTAGGACAGGGGCTGTTTCCAGAGGTCCCCTGCCTCAGCCACCATCCGGGATGGGGGCACATCCCTACAGGAGTGTTCCTGTAGGGAGGAAGGGGCACACTAGGGATGAAGCAGCAGGGAGAGCAGCCCACTCACTTTCTATTGATCAGTATCACCAGGTTGGGGTCATCAACAAGTCCTGGATTCTCAGCAAACTGCTGGTAAGAGACCCTGTGCTCCATGAACTTCTCTGGTGGGACAGAGGCTGTGTCATGACACTGGTGTCTATTAGGACAGTAGATGCCACCTCCCCTCCCACCTACCATGAGAGATCTGCCTGCTGTCCCCCAGGCCTCCACAAAGAGACAGAGCAACTGTGGGCACTGCATCCCAGCTGGGGTCCTTGGGGCTTGCAGCCAGCTGGTCGGGTGGCAACTGGACACTGGGAGGGTTGCCGGGGTCTGCTGCAGACTTGGCACTCTGCTCTGGGTCACCACCGGCAGAGCAAAGAGCAGCAGCATCGTTCCAGGAGTGGCTTGGACCTCCTCCCAGCCCTTCAGAGGTGGCAGCAAGACAAGTTGCCTCATCGCCTGGGGCAAGTGCCACAGAGGCTGCAGCAGCAGTGGTCTCTGTGGACCTGGCTGGTTCAGCCCCTTCTGATTTATTCACCTGAAGGGAAGCAGAACAACAGGCTGGAGGACGGGAAGTTGCTCAGAGCACCAGCTAGAAGAGGACAACTCCTCTAGCACTGCCTGGCCACAGCCTCCTCCACCTTCTACAGGTCCTTCAGACTCCCCCCTCCCACCAGCTGCTAGAGGACAGGGACTCACCTGAGGTAGCCTTCCCCAGCTCCACTGCACATGGGATGTAGCCCCTAGAGCAAAATGCTCCTGCTGTTTGATATCCAGCTCAGAATCACTTTTGGGAGAAGGTGGATGGCTCAGGACAGGGCTACAAGAAGAGAACATGGACCTCATCTACCTTGCAGCCTCATGCTGTCCTAGGACACTTCGGGTCAAGGACTCTCTCAGGTTGGTTTCCCATTGAGTCATCTCTGCCCCATAACACTGTCACTCACAGAGCAGCAACATGGCCAGCTGGCCCCAAGGAAGCAAAGAGCTGTGAGCCCTGGGCACACAGACTAGGAAGTCTGGATGCAGGAGCATCCATAGCCAAAAACATCCCTCGTGAGCCCTGAGCTCTCCTCAGTCACATCAGGAAAACCCTCCTCTCCCAATACCCCCAGATCCCTTTTCCCTACCACCTTCCCAGCCACAAGGCACATCAAAGCCACACTAGGGCACCTTGGCTCTGCCCTTTACCTGCCCACAGAGGCCAGCTCCCCATCGGAGTAGGGGTGCATCTGTGGGGGACGCAGTGGCCTGGCTGTTTCTTCAGGGAGATCGGTGAAGGACAAACCCACTGGAGCACTGCAAAGGAGGAACAGGGTCAGTGTTGCTGCTCTCCAGTCTCCTCACCTGGGAATGTCCATCTTCACCATTTCACTGGCTTCCTGCCCCACAGGAGACTGGGTCCAACTCAGCACCACCACCACCCCCACATGTCACTACTGCTGGGCATCACCAAGCCAACCTACAGCCTCGTCCCATCATGTCACCCTGCCCAGACACAGCAGTTCACCTCGGGGCTGGCAGCTTGTGCAGCAGCTCCGCGGACATCTTGCTTGTGGTCTCCTCACAGCCTCCTGAGTCCAGCAGTTCCTTCTGCTCGGGCTTCCTCCTGCAGAGCCTCCTCTCGCACAGCATCACTTCAGCACTAGAGACCTCCTGCCCGTCACAGGAGGGAGCAGCATCCTCCGGGCTTCGCTCCCTGGGGATGGTGCCCTGAAACAGGGACGGGAAAGACCCGGCAGCTCCAGCACCCTCCATCCAGCCCAGGAGCTCACAGGTCTGCTCTGAGCAACACGAAGCCCTCAGCTCGGGGTGTTTTTGTGGCTTCACCCAGCAGGAAGGATGTTGTCCGTGCAGGGCTACCCAGGCACAAGAGAGAGGCAGGGAGAGGCAGGAGATGGCACCACAAGACCAGAATTATAAAGATCGCAAATGGGATCTGACTCTGGGGGCCTCCCCCTGCTCTCAAACCCAGCCCCAGCCAGCAGCCACCAGTCATCCTGAGAGAGAGCTGCGAAGGCTTCTAGAAGCCACAACTCAGCTGGTTCCTTTTCCCAGCGGAGCAAACAGCCCGCACAGCCTCAGGCTCACTGTCCTCCTTGTCCTAACAAGATCACAAGCTCCAAGAGATCTGCCTGGCAAGCAGTTGTGAGCAAGACCACTCCATCTCCAATGCTCCCTCAGGGTGCCCCAACGCTCAGATTCCCCAGACCCAAGATCCTTCAGGTAGGAGTCTCTGGACACATTAAGTAGAAGGATAATGGAGTCACTCTGGGGAAGAGGAGCAGTCTGAGCATGGTCCTTCTACCTCAAGCTTGCACGTCCAGGTGGCTGGAGGAGCACCTTTTCACCACCAACCTCATTCTCCTCCAGCTCCTGGACAAAGAAGGCTTCTCCATCATCACCCAGCTCCATGTGCAGGTCCACAGGCTTCCCATTGATTTCAACATCGACCTGGGAAGGGGCAGAAGCAGCCTGTCCATCTGGTGCCACTCACCAAGCAGGAAGAAGGGGACTAGCTGGGGTAGCCCAGAAGGCTGACAGCCACCCAGCTGTGTGAGGCAGCCTTCCCAGGAGGTACAGTCCTTCCTGAAAAGGGGCCAGGTTCCACCCTGGAGCACCCCTTCCTGCAGGGCTCCCACTGCCTCAGCAAAGTCATGGAAGATCCCCCAGAGGCAGCACCCACCACCTTCTCCTCGGGGCGCAGAGCTCCCAGCTTCCCAAAGCACACGCGGAACGGGGAGCACTGGAAGGAGCTATCGGGCTGCCTCACCACGACCACATCAACGCAGCCCGTCAGGGTGCTGGGGCTCAGCCCCTGGTACAGCTCCTTCACTGTGCCAAGGACAGTCTCAGCCAGCTGCCCCACGTAGTTCATGGCTTGGCTCTGCAAGGGAGAGACAGGAGAGGATTCACTGGGGGGATCATACAGACTAGAAAAGACCTTCAAGACCATCAAGCCCAATCACCTACTCTACAACCCCCAACCACTAAAGCATCTCCCAGAGCAACCCCCAACCACTAAAGCATCTCTCCAGCAGCCAAACCAAACAGGGTAACTTCAAACTCAGTCACACCATGGGGACAGCTAAGCCTCTAGGGAAACTGAGGCAAACACATGAAGGAGCTCAATGAGGATCAGCCAGAGCCTCTACAAGCATCAGGAAACAGGGCAGAGGCCAGAGCTTTGGTTATTGGATCCAGCTGAGAGAAGGGACACCTTGGCCTTTGGGATTCACTGTCACATCTGCCCCCTGGGAGCAAGCAGCACTTTGCAATCAGCACTTTGCAATCAGCCTGTCGACAACCCTCTCAAACAAGAATGTGGTTGGCAGGAGACCTCCTGCCCTGCACCTCTCAGGATGGAGGGGTGGGAAGCCTGTGGAGCTGCTGCAGGGAACCAGCCCAAAGCCCAGATCCTCCATGGAGGCAGGGAAGCACCAGGTGGTTCCCGAAGCTTCGGTGCCTCCATCAGCTCTGCGTCACGAGGCCACCCACCAAGCTGCTGAGCCCAGCTTTCCCAGTCACTGCTGCTGGGGTGGGCAGTGGTCCAGCTGCCTTTCCCACAGAGCCCAAGGCCTGGCAGCAGCAGGAGAGAGCTCCTTGCTGCAGAGGAGCAGGGATTGGGGTAGCAGAAGTGATCAGGCTGGCCCTGACACATCTGGGCTGAGCTGATGGGCTCCTGGCTAGGGAACCCATTGAGAGAGACTTGAAAGACACACAAGAGAAAACCCTGGGCGGGTAAGCCTGGGGTGGTGAGTACAGGACTTGGGGTGAAGGGGTCCCTAGGAACAAGCAGCACCCTCCTGGTGAGTGCAAGGGCAGCAAGACCACTGCTGAGCACCTTGTGTCATGGCCACAGGCTGCACCTTTCCTACCCCATCCAGCAAACACTACAAACTGACCCAGACCTCCCCCTTTACCTCGGCAGCCACAGAGCCTCAGCACCAACCTCCTCAGCTTTGGGGCAACCAGCCCAGCAACATCAGGTGCTGCTCTCTACCAACAGTAACACCAGCTCATCCTCAGCTCCTCCTCTACCTCGTTTCCTTCCTCTCACCTGAGCAATGAGGGAGCCCCAGAACCCCAGCAGCACCCAGTCCTGAGCTCTGTATCCTGCTGAGCCTAAAAAAGCTTCTGGGAGGGTGGGTCTGAAGAGGCAGCTCAGCACCTGCACCCAGCAGCTGGGGCTCATTACCACCAGCTCATGTGTCTCACTGCAACCTGTTTTTGTCTGCTCCAGCAGGCAGAGCTGCCTTCTGCTGATGGAGACCTTCTTCCCTTCTTCTCCAACCCACCAACGTGCTGCAGTCTGACCCATCAGTCCTCTCATTTTCCAGACCAGATCTCCCCAGCATTTACACCCTCAGGTCACAAACTACCCCAAGTCCCAGCTCTCAGGACCCCAAGGGAAGGCTGAGCCCCGGAGAATTGATGCTTCTCCAGGCCAAGCACACAGCTTGAGGGATAATTTTGGTTGCCCCTCAATAACTACAAACTTTGGAAGAACTAATTGGAGTGAGTTTATTTCACTGTGGAAACTGGGAAGAGTCGAAGCTGGAGAGTGGCTGCTTAGGACCCCTCTAGTTCCTTGAGAAGGGTCCAGACTACCCAGGTTGGTCTCAGCTGATGGTCTGATCTCCAGAAATGCCACAGCTCATTCCAGAAAAGCCCTTTGACCTCCCTGTGCCTCAGTGTCCCTAGCTGAGCCATGCTGGTGGGGCTGATGGCAGTGGGAGGCACCTATCCACCTGGTCCATAGAGCACCAAGCACAGCCTGGGCACAAGGTCCCAGAGCCAGTCTTATGGGAACTTCCCTAAATGCTGTGACAAACCCAGTAAGGAGGGAAGGCTGGTTTCCAGCAGCCTGGCATTTCCAAGAGCTCTACCCCTTGGTGAAATTGGACTGAAAGCAGCTATTGTGGGTGGCCAAGAGCAGCTGCATTCTCCAAGGTGGGTGGACCGGCACCAGACAGCACCAGCTGCAGACCCCAGCGAGGTTGGTGGGGACCCTGGGGTGGGAAGCTGCCATCAGACTCCACTGGTCACCACCAGTGGGATAGTAGCCTACTGTAACCTCAGCCTGGACACATTGGGATTCAATATGTCAGGTGCTCTGTCCCTGTCACACACCCCAGACTAGGGCTCAGTGATGCCACCGGAGCAGGTCTCACCCAGGGCAGTGGTTTGGAGCCTGCAGACCCTGGGACTGGAGCACAGACCCACGGGCTGGGATACAAAAGCAGGGCAAAGCTCAGGTGTCCTGGCCCTGGAGCCAGGAATAAAACAGGAAAACAGTGGTGTTGGGTTTTATTTTTCCTTTCTTATTCCCAGTAGGATCAGGTCAGTCTGGCTTGGCATGATGGAGTGGGTGGGAAAAACATTTTGCCTGAAGAGGAGGAAATGCCACCCTGCCACCAATCCCAAGCACTGAAAAAGCTGAGCTACGGTGCAGCACTGGTTGAAAACCATCCGTTCCGGTTTATAAACACCCTCTGCTGACCTGGCTCTGAGCTGCTGACCTGCTCAAAGTTCACATTTCTTCCATAAACACAAAGGCTTTGAGCTTACTTGAATAAAAAAACCCACCCCAAAAGGCTGCAGTTCCCACATCATCGCACAGCTCCAAGAGCCAGGGCTTGGAAAGAGATCCAGCCACGCTGGAACGCGGGGAGAGCTGACGGTCCTGAGCTTGGAACAGCCCTGGAACATGGACTCTGTGCTCTCAGGATGCTCTTCGCTCCCGTGCAAACCTCCTTGTCCTGGGATAAACCTCCGATTGTCCCAGCTGCCGGTGACCCAGACAGGACCCAGGTTAGAGCCAACAGCCCTAGATAAGCGACATCACGTTGGCATCGATTCTGGGAGCAGAATCTGACCACCAGATCCGACTCCGGGAAAAGGGGGATGACGCCTGCGTTTAGGCAGCTGGAAAAGCTTTTATCTTTTGTCCAAAGCTGGCGTCTTATTTCAGCACAGACGATGCTTCCAAGCCACACTGTATTCAGAAAATAACCGCTCTGCTCCATCCCCGTCCTGCTCCCAGCCTGCTGCTAGCGGGGGCTGCCAAAGCCCCTGGAGCGCAGCGGTTTGGCCACCCCAACAGTGGGGCACATGCCTGACCGATTGCCCTTTGCCTGGCAACGGGCACCCATTCTATGTGGGATGGGGCAAAACGTGGGCTGGGCACCTGGGGGAGGGTGGGCACCCACAGACAGTGGCACAGGGTGGGCCAGGGCTAGGGGAACAGGAGCTGGGCTGCACGGGGCACCCACCACTGCTCCCGGCACCCCCGCTCTCATCGAAGACCGGTTCTGACTCCCCCTGTTGCCACACACTCGGTTCAGACTCTTCTTGGTTTGGACTCTCCCCGGTTCAGACTCTCCCCAGTGCCCGTAGCCCGGTACCCGAGCTCGGACCAGACTCTCTCCGGTGCCTGGACCCGGTTCGGAATCTCGCTGGTGCCCGGACCCGGTTGGGACTCTCCCCGGTCCGGACTGTTCCCGANCGCTCGCCGCCGGGGCCGGGGCCTCCGCTGGACCGCGCCGTGCTGAGCCGGGGACCCGCCGCGGGTGAGTGCTGAGAGCCCCCCGCCCCGCCGCGGGTGTCCCCCGAGTCCCGCGGTACCGTCCCCACAGCACCTCGGACCGGGGGCAGGTGTGGGGGTCCGCGGACGAATCATTCCCCGACCCCCCCCCATCCTCCCAACACTCTCCCGCCTTTACCGGGCGCTCCCCCCGGGGGTCGGGACAGGCGGCAGTNCCGGCTCAGGCTTTCCCAGATTCAGACTCTCCCCGGTGCCCGGACCATGGACCAGACACTCCCCGGTGCCCGGACTGGGTTCGGATTGTCCCCGGTGCTCAGACTCGGCTTAGACCCTCCCCAGCGGCGCCAGACCCCCGCCGGCCCCCGCCCCCTGCCCGGCCCCGCCTCTCCCCGCCCCTCCTGGTTCCCGAAGCCCCACGCGCAAGCGCACAGCACACCGCCCGGCCCCGCCCCGGTGACGTCACTCACCGGGCCCCGCCCCCGGCGATGGAGCCCGGCTAATGCCGGTGTGTNCCCTTTGGCAGCGATTGGAATTGAAATGGAAATAAATTCAGTCCAAAATTGCCCGCCCGCCTGCGTGGGGCTGCCCGGAACCGCTTGCTCCGTGGGACCCGCTCCGTGGGGCCGTTTCTCCCTCTCCTTGGGTTGGGGTTTTCTCCCTTAATCTGGGTCTTTAAAGGAAGAGAACTCTCTTTTCGTGTCCCTCCCCGGCTGCTCCCTTCGGGACTGAGGGGCACTGACCCCACTCGTGCCTCGGGTGAGGGGTTGGAAGGGTTCGCTGCGGGTTGTCGAGGACACCGTGCCTGGCGCTGGGGCAGCCCAGGGTGGGAACGGTCTCGCCCCTCAACAGCTGGGAAGCCCGAGTTTTGCCAGGTGCTGGCCCGAGGAGAACCTGTGCGGAGCCGGGACTGAGCCCCGGCTTGCCCCGTCCTGCTTCCCAGTCCTTGCCCGGGGGCTGATGGCTTAACCTCGGGCAGTGCTGTGCCGGGGTAAAGTCCTGCCGGTCGTGCCAGCCCCCTGATCGGGGCTCTGGCAGTGCCAGCGGGCTGAGGCCTCTGCTCCCGTGGCGACTTTGGGGAGGGGGACTGGATGGAGAGTGAGTACCCACCCGTCGGGTATCACATTTGCTTGGGGGGCTGCTGTGTGGAGAAGGGGCTGTGCAGCTCACGCTCTGCCCGCTGTCTCCAGGCTTCGGCTGTGCCCTCAAAACTCAAGCGGGGGGTTTTTTCCAAGGGCTCCTTTTCTGCTCTCGTTACAAGAGGGGCGGTTTTTAGGGGCAGAGGTTGGTGATGTAGGGGAGGGTCTCATTAGGCAAACGAATATACCTGGGGAAAACCCATGTACAAGTCCGTTCTGAGCTGCGTTCCCCTCTTTCTGTTCCGCCAAGGGAGGGTGGCTCTGCCTGGGCACGGGGAGCTTTGCCTGGCTCCCCAACCACCTCCTCCAGCAGCAGCCCCCAAATGCAGTCCTGAGGAGCAGGTGGGAAGCCAGAGGTTTACTTCACTTTCTGGAGCAGTTTATCCTAAACTAATGTCTCTTTAAGCATGAAAAAAAACTAACCCAGAAGATCAGAATCACTTGATTGTATTTACTGTAGGAAAAAAACCGGCGACTGAATGAGAACGTCTATTAACTAGGTTGGGTCGGTGACCTTGATGTATTTTACTGCTCGGGCTCCCTATAGCTGAGAAGTCGGAGCAGACTGTTCCAGTCTGTTGATTGTTTCCTGCGAGTTCATCCCGATAACTCGCTGCAGGCAGACGCTCACACAGTTCCTGAGCCCTGACCCACCTTTTGGGGTGGAAAGAGGAGGCTGTTGGGTTTGCCTCAGACTCGGCTCAATCCGTAGCTCGTGTTAACTGCGCTGGAGATCGTGAAGGGTTTGCTGGCCGGGCTCAGCCTCTGCAGTTCTTGCTGCCGTGAGAAAGCCCCTGGAGCTCCGAAGTCACTGGTGGGAGCACATCGCTGTCGATAAAATCCTTGTTGCAAAGCTGAGTGAATCTAGTCCCGTGGGGGGCTGCTGGCTTTGGCCAGGGGGGTGCAAAGACCAGCGCTGGCAGCCTGGAGCAGGTGAGCAGAGCTGGTGTGAGAGCCATCTGGTAGTCAGCGGGGTGAGTTCTGAACGGCAGTGTGGCTCTGGTTCTCCTTGTTATACAAGTGTGTCCCCCGGCTCTGCGGGAAGGTTTTCCTTGTATTTAGCCCTCCTCTTCCTCTCTTCTAAAACTAGTGCCCCTCTGTGTGCCAGCCTCATCATCCGCCTCGGTTACTATGGTGTCACCACGCAGAAGCAGCTTGGCTTGTGGCTCGAGGAATTATCTACAACTTGGGCTTACAGTCCAGCCTGGGGCCGTGTCCACCCTTTGTCTGGCCAGTCCTCATTTGTGTGCTGGGAGGGAGTCAGAGCAGCTTCGTTTGCAGAGCCACAGCTGGGCCACCCGGGAGCTTCCTTGCAGCTACGAAGGCACAAGGACCTGCTGCTTGGTGCGAGGCTGTTGCCTAGGTGCATCACCTGCTGCTTCTGAGTGCAGAGTGAGCCCTGGAAGACCCATTCATGTTCATCCTCTGTAAGAACAAGGCAGCACTTCAGCTCCTCCAGAGAGCCGTTGAGAGTGGTAACGACTGAGGGTCTGTAGAACCACAGAATCGGGTTGGAATTAGTCATGTAGGTTGGAAGTCGGCAAATAGCAGACAGAGGGTGGGAGCAGACACCTTTCCCCCCAGCCTGTGCCATCTCTCTGCTCAGTAAGCAGTTCCACACGAGGTGACTTCACAGAATCATCAGGGATTGGAAGGGACCTCGAAAGAGCGTGAGGGAGATCAATCCTGTGGAGAGGTCCTTGGTTTGCTCGTGGTTACTATAAGTTATAGTCACCCTTGGAGCTGGCATGGCCTCAAAGTAGGGGGGTTGGCTTTGGGAGAGCAGGAGCACAGAGCCAGGGCAAGGCTTTCTGCTCACCCTGGTCATCCTGAACATGGTTTGCCCCATACAGATTCTGAGTCACTTAGAGGTGCTTCTCTCTTTGCATTAAGTGACTGGGAGCTCGGGATGATGATTCCTGTTGGTGGCTGAGGGACCTGTTGCACATGGAAGGAGTCTAGTCCTGCTACAGAGGCTGATTTGGAGAATCATGAGCAGTTTCAGCTGGAAGAGACCTTTAAGATGATGAAGTCCAAGCTTTCCCTAGCCCTATCATCACCACTAAACCCTGTCCTTCAACACAGCATCAGCCCTTCTGTTAAACACCTCCAGGGACAGTGACTCAACCACTTCCTTGGGCAGGCTGTTCCAATACCTGACAACCATGGAGTCACAGAACATTAGGGATTGGAAGGGACCTCGAAAGGTCATCCAGTCCAATCCCCCTGACACAGCAGGATCCCCTAGACTCCTGCCCAGCAGTGCTCAAGAAAATTCAGTCTGGGTAGTGGGGCTTCCTGACCTGCTGGGCTGCTCAAGGGGAAGAGCTTATGGGGTTTTTTCATGCAGAGATGCTTGAGAGGGCCAAATCAGGAGCAGGGTGGGGAACGAGCTCAGGACTTTAATAAAGAGCCTGGGTGAGCAGGTTTGAATAACAAGCAATTAAGACTGTACTGAGGCAGATGAATCAGCTGAAAGGGGCTTCCAGCGAGGTGAGGTGGCAGTTTGTGCTGGTATCTCCTCCTGAACAGGTCTCTTGAGGTTGTGTGCAGGCTGACTCTCTTTGTCCTAAAGGTACAAAGAAGGATCCATTTGCTTTAGAGAGAATGAGAGGGGAGCTGGTTGCTCCTGAATCCCAGCTTGGTGCAGGGGGTGCTGGCCCGTGCCCTGGTCTCCATCTTCATTTAAATAAAGAGGTTTTCATGAAACAAAAAAACCTCCTCTTTTGGAAGCAGGTCAAGCAAACATTTGTCTCGCTGAGGTGTCAGGTCAGTGTTTTGCACAAATCTTTGCATGGGGAGTTGTTTTATTTGTCCCTGCTTTGATTCCTTCTGAAGCACATGCAGGGCTTTTTCCAGTGGTGTAGAGACACCCCCCGTGAATGGAACCAGTCCTGTCTGTCCCTGCTTCCATCTGGAAGGCTGCACCTCTCCTGTGGACTCACACTTTGCAGTTGCAGAGCTGTAAATCAGAAGCTGTGATGCTTTTCTCTACATCCAGGTGCTCTGGCAGGGGGACTGGACTAGATGGTCTTTTGAGGTCCCTTCCAATCCCTAATGTTCTGTGATTGGAAAGTTAGGGGGGTGCTCTTTGTCCTCCAGAGGAGTTGAAGTTAGTGGTGGGATCAGTTCCCTAAGTGGATTTAAAACCCAAACAGTGAATGGTCATACTGGTGGGTCCCTTCCTATCCTGTAGGCATCCTGTGATGTTGCTGGTGGCCCTCTGGAAAGTCAGTCCAGTGGCTGTGTTGGCCCACAGGTGACTGCCAAAAGCTTGTGCTCTGCTGTCTGATGGAGCTCATTCTTCTACATCTCCCAAAATCAGGAATCAGTTGGTATCAAAAAGGGGTTGAAGGTTCTCGACTGCTTTTAAAATGGTTAAGGGTTTAAAAGAACTAAAATGAAGCTTGAGGTCTTGGATTCTTCATCACCAGGTCTCTTCATCACCAGACCTTCTCTGTGTAGGAGTAGCGAGCGCTCGCGTGGCAAAGTACTTGGAATTTGCTTTGTGCTAAGAAGATGCTCCAGATGAGGTTCTTTTGGATGAACTGAGGTCTTTGGTCTTGGTGTTTGGGGTCCAACCATATCACTGGATCGCCCATGCTTGTGCCCAGGCCACACTTCAGTGGCTGGAGACCTTCATGGTGGCTCCACATCCTGCAGCACAAGGATCATTTCATCCTTCAGTGGTAGCCAATGTGCCAGGCTTGTCTTTGCAGCCTTCGTGGTGCCTCTTGGCTCTGCTCAACCTTTAGAAGTGGTTCAAAGCAGGGTCTAACTAAGGGGTCACCTCTAAACCAGGACTTGAGCATGTGTTGGGTGGCTTTGTGGACCTCGATAGGCACCAGTGGGGTCTTGACATGTGGTTTTCATGCCTCTCTGGTGAGATGGGTGAATTTAACCTTCACACTGAGGTTAACTGGCTCTTCTGTGTGTTCCTAGTCCTAGAGTGGTCTTTAGAGACCAGTCATCCTGAAGCACACGTGGAGGTTACGTGAGGCTGTTGTGTCAGGCTTTAAGTGGGGTGTGAGGTGCGAACTCCTCTTCTGAACGTATCCTCCTCGCTCTGTCTTTGCGAGGAATCGTTTCAGTGTCGGAAAATCCCCAAGATGAGGAGTTGGAGAGGCAGAGCTAATTTAAAAGCCAAAATCCGGGTGAACGCCCCGTCAGCTGGGCTAGTGGAGGGAAAGCAGATGTGAGCTCTGGACTCGGAGCAAGCAGATGACTCTGAATATTTCATGAAGTCCATGATCCTCCTGTTGGACCCGTCTCCCAGCGCTGTGTGTGTACAGAGAATCGCAGTGGGTTCTTGGTAGAGTCACAGGTTGGAAGGGACCTCCAAAGGGCATCTAGTCCAACCCCTCTACAACAAGCAGGGACATTTCTAACTAGAACAGGTTGCCCACAGCCCCAGCCAGCCTGACCTTGAATGGCTCCAGGGATGGGGCTTCCACCACCTCTCTGGGCAGCCTGTTCCAGGGATCCCCCACCCCCAGATTCCAGACCTTCTTCCTCCTGTCCAGCCTCACTCTGCCCTTTTCCTGGTTCAAACCATGACCCCCTCATCCCATTGTTCCCAGCCCCAGTGAACAGCCTTCTGACAGCCCCTTTCAGGGGTTGGGAGGTTGCTGTAAGGTCCCCTGAGAGCCTTCTTGGTGAGGAGTGGTGGTGATTCCCTTCAGTGCTGCAGAACATCTGCTTTTCTCATCCTTTGCTGTGGAGGGGCAAGAGCAGGTTGTGGGTGGCCAGCAGCGATGGGGAACAGGAGGCTGGGTTGTTCAGAAGAAGCTGGAAGCTTTTGTGTTCCTACTTTGCTCTTCTTGGGCACCTAGGATAGCTTTGGGCTTTTGGGATTTTGTTGTAGTTTTCAACAGGAGGGTTTGAGCTGAGAGAAGTTGGGGTGAGAGGGAGCCCTTGCTCGTGGGGTGACTGCTGAATGCACGGTGCTATGAGGCCACCACAAAGCCCCTTGTGTGCTCAGAGCTCTGCTGTTGGCAGTGCTGGTGGACCAACGCGTGGGCTTGGCCAGGTGAGATGGGGTAGTCAATAGTGTTTGGTGTTCACGCAGCAACGTTAGGGATCTGTGCTGCGTGGTCTTCCCAAGAGGGTCTCCACTGGGATCCTGCAGGTAGACCTGATACCCGGTTCTGGATGGTGGATGCTGTGGACACTTTGCTCTGTCTCTCTCCTGGGGTGATGATGGAGCCATCAGAGCTGCTGCTGCTGGTGGAAGTCCTGGGCTAGGAGCTGGGGGCTGGTTTCCACACCCGTGGAGAGCTCTTCCTTCTTCATTCCAAATGCCAGCCAAGTGGAAAAGGGCACAGTCGGCGCGAGGCAGCGGAGGGTGGCACGAGCAGCGGAGGCGCTGACGCGCGTGGAAGGGTTGTGTTGCCTTCCCCAAAATGTCTGCTCGGCGATGCCGTCGCTGCTCTGCCCCTCCGTGCTGCCTCACGCACCCCTTCCGCCGGGGTCACGTTTCTGGGGTCCTGGTGGGATGATTCTCACAATGAACCCCAAAAGAGTCCATTGAATCGAAAATGTCGTCGATTTCTCCTCAATTTTTTTTGTCTTCTAATTTAATCAATCCCCTGCCACGCTGTGAATTCCACATGTGAATGGGGACTAATCCCACCAGTAGGATAATTAGCATGTAGCCAGCAGCAGAAGGAAGCCCCCACCGCTGAGCTCGTTGGTGAGAGCCGACTGTTTGCTGAATTAATTTCAATAATCACATCTCCCGTTCAAAAGAAGACGGGGAGGGGAGGAGGTCCTACATTTTCCTCCAGCTCAGTGCAAGAGAACGAATTGCCTGTGCGGGGTGGTGGTCTGACATGGGAGTGTGGAGAGATGGAGATGAGGGACCTTCTCGGGGCTGAACTGCAGGTGGAAGTTACCACTTATTTTGCAGCCGAGAAGCTCAGTTGCTTTGGGGAGGGGTGGAAATTAGAAGTCAGAGCCACCATTGTTTGTTCGTCTGTGAGAGTCTACTGGAAGAGAACAGAATCATAGAACGTTAGGGATTGGAAGGAACCTGGAAAGATCATCCAGTCCAATCCCCCTGCCAGAGGAGGATCCCCTAGATCCAGTCATTAGGGATTGGAAGGGACCTCGCAAGATCATCCAGTCCAACCCCCTGCCACAGAAGGATCCCCTAGATCCAGTCATTAGGGATTGGAAGGGACCTCGAAAGATCATCCAGTCCAACCCCCTGGCCACAGAAGGATCCCCTAGATCCAGTCATTAGGGATTGGAAGGGATCTTGAAAGACACCTCCATGGTATCGTGTCCAGGCAGCACCAGGAGAGGCCACCTCTGCAGAGCCCAAATCCACATTCAGCCTTAGGGAGATGATTTTATCTCCTAGTTTTTTAGCCCTCCTTGAGCAGCCCCATTCATCTCCTGGCCACAGCCACCTCACCCTCAGGACCTGTTTCCCAGCAGCAAAGCACAAGAGTTGTAGATCTAAAAAGACTTGGGGCAGATACACGTGAGCTGATTTGATGCCCCAACCCTACGAGTGCTGCTGGGTGACCAGAACAGGCAGCACTGCGAAGGCAAAGGATCCTGATGTGTTTGGTGGGGGGAGCTTTTTGTTGAGGTGTTTGCAGGGTGAGAAGCACTGGAGGTGCCTGAGATGTGAAGAGATCTCTGGCATCAAGAGAGGGTTGGTCTGCTGTGCTCTCTGTCTGGAGTTGGAGTGTGAGGAGGGAGACCAGCTCTCCATGAGCATCCCTGCTGTGTGACCCTTGGGTCCTCTCCCTCTGGAAAGCTCAGGATGTGGTGCTGTGGTCAGATGTTACTGAAAGATGGGGTTAGTGCTTTTCCAAGTGCTTGGAAACAAAGGGTCCTGCACCTTGGCCACAAGAAGCTGCAGACTGGGCAAGGAGTGGCTGGAGAGCAGCCTGGCCGAGAGGGACCTGGCAGTACTGGGTGACAACTGGCTGAACAGGAGCAGCAGGGTGCCCAGAAGGCCAAAGGCATTCTGGCTTGGATCAGCAATAGTGTGGCCTCCAGTACTGGAGCAGTGCTTGGGCCCCTCACTTCCAGAAAGAGATTGAGGGTCTGGAGCAGGTCCAGAGGACCAATGAGACTGGGGAAGGGACCAGACGGAAAGGCTGATGAGGAGAGGCTGAGGGAGCTGTGGGGGTGTTTAAGCTGGAGAAGAGGAGACTTGGGGGGACCTTCTCTGTCTGTCCAGCTCCCTGAAGGGAGGTTGTGGTCAGGTGGAGGTCGGACTCTTCTCCCTGATGTCAGGAAGCTCTTCCTCACGGAAAGGATGATCAGAGCCTGGACTGGACTGCCCAGGGCAGCAGTGGAGTCGCCATCCCTGGAGGTGTTGAAGGCCACTCTGACTGTTGCCCTGAGTGCCCGATGGGGTGATGTTAGGTGCTGGGCTGAGCTCAGAGGGCTTCTCCAGCCTCATTCCTTCTGTGCTTCCCTAACACCCATGATTTGGCAGCCCAGTGGGGAGGGCTGCGAGCAGGTCCCACTGGTGTGTTCCCTGCACATTGTCCTCGTGGCAGGGGCGCTCTCCAAGAGGCGCTGCTTTGTTCCGCTTCCCCTCCACACTTGGTGCTTTGCTAAAAATAAGAGCTAATGTCAACAACCCCACAATAACCAACGAGTGAGGGTGCACATCCTGCACCTCAGCTAGTTCTGTTACTGGTCTTAGGGGGTTTTTTTCCCTGTAGTGATCCCTAGCTGCTAGTTGTGTTAGGAGCTACAGAACCACCTCACTCAGAGCTGCTCTTTGCTTTTTGCCTTTTAAAACTGCCATTAATCAGGTGGTTGTGTCCGGATCTGGGCCCCTCCAGAGCTGCTGGAGAGAGTCCAGTGCAGAGACACAGAGATGATAAAGGGAGAGGAGCATCTCCCTGATGAGGAAAGGCTGAGGGAGATGGGTCTCTTGAGCTGGGAAAAAAGGAGACTGAGGGGTGACCCCATGAATGTTGATCAATATGTGAAGGGTGGGTGTCAGGAGGATCTCTGTCACTCCCCTAGAATCTGCTTTCCATGCTGAAGAACGGATCTGAGTAGCTAACATGTTCAATAAGGTATCTGAGCAGTTCCTCTGCCCTCTTAAGGTGGGTGTCAGGAGGATGGAGCCAGGCTCTGCTCAGGGGCACCCAATGATAGGACAAGGGGCAGCTGGTGTGAGCTGGAATGGAGGAGATTCCGCATCAAGATGTGAAGGAACTTCTTCCCAGTGAGGGTGACAGAGCACTGGAAGGGGCTGCCCAGGGGGGTTGTGGAGTCTCCTTCTCTGGAGACATTTCAAACCCTCCTGGATGTGTTCCTGTGTGACTGGATCTAGGGGATCCTGCTGTGTTGGCTTTTTCTTATGACAGCCAAAGAAAGGGCTCTGGGCTGTTCTTGGGTGTTCAGGGCACCTTAAATACAGAGTGTCCTTCAGTGCTGACAGGCATCCCAAACAGCTTTTATAATAAACCTCTAATTATAGCTTAGTGACCCCCTGGGTTCTCCAGCTCCACTTGGGAATGTCGCGCTGAAAACCAGGGAGAATATTTAGCTTTCTGGTGACCGGTGGTTGAACCAGATTTAGAGCTGGTTCCACACCTGCTGAGTGTGGAACACAGTGATGCACACTGACTCTTCGGGGGTTCTGCTTGCTGTTGCAGGGTGCACTTTGGGGGTTCAACTCTGTGTTTTGGCTCCGTTATCCAGACCCCAATTGGGCTGCTTGAGAAAGGGTTCGGCTGGTGGCCAGTTTCTGCAGCCCATCACTGTCTCCTAACAGCTGACACTTGGATTAGAGCCCAGCACTCAGGACTGGGGACTTTGGTGAAAATCTTGGCTGTTTATGGAAAAAAGACCTCCAGAGGGTCATGATTATGTTTAAGACCCACCTGGATGTGTTCCTGTGTGACTTGGTCTAGGGTATCCTGCTGTGGCAGGGGGATTGGATTGGCTGATCTTTGGAGGTCCCTTCTAATCCATAATGAGTCCATGATTATGGGGGAAAGCTGGAAAGTAGGATTTCCTGAGCAGAGAGGGGTAGGGAGATGCCTTCCTCTCATCACCCAGTGTTAGCCTGGTTATTTCCCAGCTTCCCAGACCAGCTGCCAGGGCTTTAGAGTTCAGGTCTTGACTTACGGTTTCAGAAGCTGGTGTGGCCAGTGCTGGCACATTGGCTCTTCCCTCCATTTCTTTCTCTCTTCCCCCCTCCCTCATTTCAATACCGTCTCCTGGGAGATTCCAGCTGAGATCTATTCATTGCTGAGATGCTTCTCCTCCCTCATGTCATGGATGCCAGGTCCAGTTTGTTTCTGGCATGGAAGAGAGGAGCAGCAGGACAGAAGAGCCGTGCTTGCCGCCGGGCGTGTTTGTGCCAGCAGCCCCGCGGAGACCCCTGTGAGCTGGTGCCCACTGGTGGGCTCAGCCCTTCTTCCTCAGAAACATTGAAGCTCTCTGCCCATGCTGCCAGGGCTTCTCCTCCTGTGTCAGGACCTGCCCATCTCTGGTGGCCCTGGCTTGTGCTGCACTACTGAGCCAGCGTGGGCTCCTGCTTCCACACAGACTTGAGTTGGAGGCTTTGAGACAGCTGATGTGATGGTTGGGGATAGGGGCAGCCAGTGATCCGCTGGTGTAGAAGCTCTTGGAGAGGTCTGGTGTCTGCTAAAGGGTAGAGGAAGACTGCAGGGACAAGAGTAGGGAGATCTGGAGGATGAGGAGGCAGTAGGGCAAGTCCTTCTGCTCTTCTTTGGCAGGGTGAGGTAGCCAGACCGTGGGCACCTGCCTAGGCCACCAGAGTGTCCCTGCTCAGCTGAGCCAAGATGTGGAGATCACCAGCAAGCTTCTGCAGAGTCTTGAAGGGATCAAACAGAGTGATAATCCATCCAAAGCTCCTTCTGCAGCTCCACCAGCCCTTGAAAACCCCGATCCCATTTGCATTCCTCCTGAAGAGTTCTGCAGAACCATGTCTGGACACTTCTCCTCTCTCCTCTTTCTCTCCCAGATGAAATCTGAGGTTCTCAGAGCCCCGGGAGCCGAAGCTTTTCCTAGCTGATGCTCCCAGCAAGAGCATCTTTTCTTTCCCCAGACTTTTGGGAGCTCGTGATAAAGTGGCAGAGCTTTGGCAGCGCCGCTGTGGGGGTCCCCCTGTGTGCCAGAGCCTGCTGAATGCCCCTTTTTATTGCAGAGCTGTAACAGAAGCTGTTGGACGGAGAGGCTTCAGGGGAGCAGCTCTGGAGCGCTGCTAGAGAGGAATGCTGCCCTGCAGGGGGAAAACAGTGCAGGGCTTTGCAGGAGGAAGGAGGAAAAAATCCCCCCACCCCGTGCCCAGTGTTTTTCTCCAGTTCAGGATGAAAAATTTATCGTTAATTTGGGTCAATAAGGTTTTGCTTCCATTTCTAGACAGTTCTGCTTGTTGTGTTTGCATGGGTGAGTGTCGCCGTGATCCAGGCAGGATTTTTCTTTGGTGGGGGGGGTGGGGAGGAAGCAGAACAAAAAGACAGTTGGATTCTGCCTAAGAAATGCCAAAACCCTTGATTCATGCATCTCTCCCCAGGCTGAGCCCCAGCCAGGTCCCTGCAGGAGCTGGGATCAGGACCCAGCTGTCTGCTCAGACAGAGCGAATCTAATGATAAGGGGCAGAGGGTGCGAGCTGGAACAGAGGAGGCTCCACATCAGTGTGAGAAGGACCTTCTTCACAGTGAGGGTGACAGAGCCCTGGCAGGGGTTGTGGAGTCTCCTTCTCTGGGGATGTTTAAAACCCACCTGGATGTGTTCCTGTGTGACTGTATCTAGGGGATCCTGCTGTGGCAGAGGGATTGGACTGGCTGATCTTTCAAGGTCCCTTCCAATCCCTAATGACTGGATCTAGGGGATCCTGCTGTGGTGGGGAGATTGGACTGGATGATCTTTCCAGGTCCCTTCCAAACCCTAATGTTCTGTGATTCAGACAGAGCAAAGCCTGAGAGGGTCATAGTGGGAAGAGCAAACTGAAAAGACCAGAGATGGAGCTGTCTGTCTATTCCACCTCAGGCAGAAGGAGAATTGAGGGAGAATCATAGAATCATTAGGGGTTGGAAGGGACCTCAGAAGATCATCTAGTCCAATCCCCCTGCCACAGCAGGACTGGGATGGGGCTGGAATTTGTTCTTAGACCTGCTCAGGGTCCCACCGACCTTCCCTTTGTGCACCCACTGTGGAGCTGATGCTTGTTCGCTGCTCTCCAGCCGTTTACTCCCTTCCCCACCCCGTTGGTGCAGCAGCAAGAGGAGAAACCAGTAAGAAAAGGGCTGTAATTATAATCCTGTGAAGAATGACAGAGGAATTTGGCAGCAGTTGCAGCCTGTAAACGCAATGCATCATGTTTTATTCATTTTTCAAGTAATTATTATACTTCAAGCTGACAGTTTACATGAGAAAACACCTTAAAGAGGTATCGTGGACACTGTAAGAACTGCCTGTGTGGTTTCTCTCTCTGCTCACCAGGGAGTTTGCTGTGGCTTTAGCAAAGAGTGGAAGCTGAGAGCAATGAGGGTCACAGAATCATTAGGGATTGGAAGGGACCTCGAAAGATCATCCAGTCCAATCCCCCTAACACAGCAGTATCTGCTAGATCCAGTCACACAGGAAGATGTCCAGGCAGGTTTTAAACATCTCCAGAGAAGGAGACTCCACAACACCCCTGGGTAGCCCCTTCCAGGGCTCTGGCACCCTCCCAGGGAACAAATTCCTTTTCACATTGATGTGGAACCTCCTCTGTTCCAGCTCACACCCACTGCCCCTTGTCCTGTCATTGGGTGCCCCTGAGCAGAGCCTGGCTCCATCCTCCTGACACCCACCTTAAGGGCAGGAGAACTACTGAACATGTTAGCTGCTCAGATCTGTTCTTCAGCATGGAAGCAGATCCCAGGGGTCTGATAGAGATCCCCATCCCAGAATATCCCAGTTCTCAGCTGGAGCTAACAAGGCAAAACCCGTTTGGACAGTCATGGCCAGAAGAAAACAGTGCTCTGCAGTTGAATTGCATAATCACAGAGACCACCAGGGAGAGGCTGTGGGAGCTGGGGAGACCTTCTTCTCTCTCTCTCCAAGTCCCTGATGAAGGGAGGTTGTGGTCAGGTGGGGGTCGCATTCTTCTCCCAGGCAACCAGCAACAGATGCCAGAGGGCAAGAGCCTGAAGCTGCCAGGGGAGGGTTAGGTTGGATGTTAGGAAGCCCTTCCTCATGAAAAGGATGATCAGAGCCTGGACTTGACTGCCCAGGGCAGTGGTGGAGTCGCCATCCCTGGAGGTGTCGAAGGTCAGCCTGGCTGTGGCCCTTAGTGCCCTGGTATGGCCACCGTGGTGATGTTAGGTGCTGGGCTGGGCTGGCTGAGCTCAGAGGGCTTCTCCAGCCTCGATGACACTGTGAACCCCATCAGTCTTCTCTGAAAAGTGATGACTTCTGACAGCAGACAGTAAACCATAGATACTTGTGTCTTCTGTGGTCCTCAGAGCATCCTCATCCCCAGAACAGCTTGTGGAGCATCACTTCCTGGATGATGGAGATGGCTTGAAAATGTCTTTTGAATATTTCTTGATGGTTATTCCTGTGTGTTGCAGGTGGTTCTGTCCTGGGGGGGCAGTTGGCTCAGTGCTTCCCTGTGTTCCTTCCCACTGCACCACCATGCAGTGGTGAGGCTGGAAAGGGCTGCTTCCACTCTAAAACAAGCAATGGATGACAAACGATGTTGATGTTTGAGGCACTTAAAAAGATTGAAGGGGCTAAAGATAACACGTGGCTCCCTGCAAGAGCAGATGTTGGCTAGAAGTGTTTTATGCTCTTTGATTCCAAATTTGAGTGCAATGGATGTTCAATTGTAGGAGTCTCCTCTCTCAGTGATGCAGCCTTCCCAGGACACTGGATCATCGCTGGGCTTGGTAAGAGGCAGAGAGGTTGGGGGAAGAGATGTTCACTCTCATCAAGCTATTTCTCTTTAAAGAAATATCAGTGAAGACAAGTCCCCAACTCCACATAAACACTGGAGAAGTAGAAACAGCTGCTTTAGACACCCTGCATGGTAGCTGGTCAGTCCTTTAATCCCGCCTTGGGAAATGGGAGCCTTTTCGAAGCAGCTGGCAGGACCAGCTGCTCTCTGCTGGGCTGTCTCAGGAGGTCCCACGACCTTGAGAAGTGTTTCCTCTGTGCAGATGCCTTGCAGATGAGGATTGTGTTCTGCAGCATCCTCTGCACCCTCTTTCCCCCAGGAGTTCCATCAAAGACTCCAGTCTGACCCCAGCTTCCTTTTCTTTTACCTGGCTTGTTGTCAGGAGCAGGGAGGGGATCTGAGCCCCTGATCTGCCAACATCTTGGGGTGACGGCTCTGGCTCTTGCTTCGCCCCGTCTGTGCACATCACTAGCTTAGTAAGATCCATGCAAGTCACCTCGGGTCTCACACCTGAGCTCTGTGCTCCTTGCTAGATAAACCCACCATCTGGGCCAGCTGTGAGAGCTGCCAGCTCATAACTGGTGCAAACTGGGTTGTGATGCTCGTTGGAACCAGAAGCCTTGATTTGTTGTGGATGTTGGGATGGGGAGCAGCACCCCCTGGCTCCTGGGAGCCAGACATCCCATGGAGCACAGGAAGGACCATGGAGGTACCTCAGGAAGGTGTCCATCTCTGCAGAGCAAAGCGCCTGCACAGCGGAGCTGTTTCCCAGTCCTGCCCCAGCTGGTTCAGGAGTGGTTGGTTTAAGCCCTCAGATGTATGAGGATGACTTGTTCTCTCTCTGGAGCCTGATGTCTGGGGAGTACGTTCTCTGTTCTCGAGCTGTTTTGAGCCTGAGGACACCTGGACAGGGTTAGGGGTGAATGGAAATGGTGCCCTCGCTGCCACTCCGCTTCCAGCCCTTCTCTGCTGGCCCAGCTCTCTCCTGGGCAGCAGGGAGGAGCTGCCGGGGCAAGAGCAGCTCAGGAAGCCAAGTCTGCAGGGGCTGCTTTGCCCTCGTGGTCTGGAGCAGGCTTTTGGGAAACTTCGGGTTTTGTATTTAAAGAAACTTTCCACTCTATTATCTATATATTGTCTATTTTTATTATCACTGTGTAGTATTCTAATTTATTTAATTTTATNTAATTGATTTTATTGATATTTAATTTCAAATAAAATAACACTTTTATCATTGTATTTTATGACTTTTACTATTTATATTTCTTTTTAATTATATATTCCTTTTAATTTTATGTTTCTTTTAATTTTATTATACCTCTTAATTTTATTATTTTGCCTTTTATTTTATCTCTTTTAATTTTATTATATCTCTTTATTTTATTGTACTTCTTTTAATTTTATTGCATCTCTTAATTTTAATTGCATTTCTTTTAATTTTAGTTGCATTTATTTTATTTTTAATTGAATTTATTTTAATTTTATTGCATTTCTTTTAATTTTCTCCTTAATATTTGTTATTAATTCTGTTATTTTAATTTTATTAACTTTTATGTGTTTTGCTTACTATTTTTATTGTTTTATTTTTGTCTTCATTTTTATTCGCATGAATTTTATTGTTTTTACTAATTTTCATTTTATTTTAAGATGTTCTTAATGCTATCTTTCTCTTTTTTGAAAGTCTTTGTTTTATTAGTCTCTTCCCAGCTATTTTCTGTCCCTATCGCATTTTCTGTATTTTTGTGCTTTTTAAACCGCATCTGATCTACTCGGACCAAGGTCACCCTTGGCTCACGCAGGCTCTCCACGGCTCACGCAGTCCTGGTTGCTAGACTCTCGGGCAGACCTGGCTCCTTCCAGCAGCCCAGGCGGTGCTGCTCAACCCCCCCGGCCCGCAGCGAGCTCCGCACGGCTGGGGCGCAGCAGCGATGCTCCGGAGGCAGCCCGCGGCGGGGCAGCGGCTGAGCCGGGCTGCTCCCGCCCTGCGTGGGAAGCGCGGCTGTTGTGCAAGTTGTTCTGGGCACGGGTCGCTGGAATCCAAACCCCCTCCATCAGCACTCGAGGGTTTGCTCCTCGCCAGACGCCCCCCTTTCCCCGGCACCGTCGAGGCGGGCACCTGTGGTAGCCAGGTCCCGGGATGCAGCCGGTTCCCAACAAGCCCTCGCCTCATTTTAGGGAAGGAAGGAGAGAGCTGTGGCACCCGGCAGGCGTTTGAAGCGTTTGGGAGCTGCTTCTCCCATCTCTTGTGACTCGTCTGTGCCCAGCTTTGTGGTCGTCTTGCGTTTCCCAAACTGGGGAACCAGGGAGTGAGGGAGGGGGGCGCTTCTTCGATCCTTTTGTCTCGTTCAGAAACGTTAAACGTTCGGTCTGTGGGGTTCGGGGGATCCTGCTCTGCAGGGTTTTGGGGGGCGTTGGGGAGAGCGCGGTCCTGAGCTGTTGAGGTGCCTGTGCCGGTTGTTGGGGTGAAGCTCTGCACGCAGGGTATTTACTGCGACGAAGGGGTGAGCAGAGGGTGCGGTCAGCAGGACCCGGGGCTTTAGCCCTGAGCACACGCTGGCTGCAGCGGGGAGACGCTGGGGGAGGAGAACCTGCCGCTGGCTGCAGGCAGAGGAGCCTAGATTTTCCTTTCCTTGGGATCCACGACGTCATTTTCCTACTCCTCATCTTCACTGCGAGCTCTGGCTTAGCTCTCTCCAGGGTGGCTTTGTTTTTCAGGGCGCTCTTTTCTCCCCCAAGCTGAACTCGAGCCCTGATGGTTAACTTGAGGAGTGATGAAACGACACTGCTGCTTCTTCTCCAGGGGTGAAGGAAATGGGGACTGGATGGCAGCAGAGGAAAATGGAGGGGAGAGAGGAAGCCCAGTGCTACAGGCAGAGCTGGAGGTTATATATAGCTGCAGGCTGCGGCAGCGTTGGCCACTGCTGCTTTAAATACATCCTGAGCCCTCTGAGTTTCCAGTCCTGACAATGAACAGAGCCCCAGAGCAGCAGCTGGGATTGTGGGGAGCTGCAGACTTGGTTTGCAGGGGATGTTTGAGCTTACACTGGGTTGAGTGTCCCTGCCCATGGCAGGGGAATGGGAACTGGATGATCCTGTGGTCTGGTCCCTTCTAACCCTGACTGATTCTATGACTTGATCTAGGGGATCCTGCTGTGGCAGGGGGGTTGGACTGGATGATCTTTCAAGGTCCCTTCCAATCCCTAATGACTGGATCTAGGGGATCCTGCTGTGGCAGGGGGGTTGGACTGGATGATCTTTCAAGGTCCCTTCCAATCCCTCATGATTCCGTGAGAGCAGCATCCTTGAGCATTTGGTGATTAATCCAGTGAACTTGGTTGACCTCTGGTAAATGATGTCTTTGCTAACTGGGACCGGGGTGGGAAGCACAGGGTGTGTTGGGATGCTTCCGTGAGGATGTTGTGAGCTGGGGGGCACCTCAAGCCCATCAGTGTTTCATATTTACCTTCAGCTTTTACTAACCAAGGGCCTCATCCTCTTGCAGCCCTGAGTCCCGACGCAGCTGAAGCTCTGCAGGTGCTTTGAAGATGCTCGTGAGCGCAGAGGAGGAACTGGAGAACAACGGGCTGAGCCGTGGTCCCTTGTGCAGGTGGGTCAGCGCCGCCTCCCTGGGTTCTCCCAGCACCCTTCTGCCCTACATAGCCTGGATAGAGAAATGTGCTGCTGTGTGAGTGCTGCAGGCTTCTCCTGTGCAGGCTTTTGTAGCCCAAGGGCTGGAATAACTGGCCACGCCATGGTTTGCTGCATTAACCATGGTGGATCCTCTTGGGTTGTGCTGCCGGGGCTCTCTACAAAGAGGGGACAATGCTTTTGCTTCTGATTATCATTCCTTGAGCAGGACAGAGTTCAGAGGTATCAGTGTTTGCCTCTTTCTCCTGGCTGTCTCAATACTAGACCACTGGTGTATTTTTCCCCCATCCCTAGCTTCATAAGTGTTGTTCTGCCCTCTGTTGTGCACTGAGGGGTCGGGAGAGCGATGTGTGGCTTCTGTGGGTGGAGGAACATTCTGCTTTTCCATTCCTGGTCCAGGTTCCTAAAGGAGAAACCTGGAGACTGCTTCTCTCTAGGTTTTATGAGATGATCAACCATGGGAGTAAAACTGGGCTGATGCTGTTTGCTGTAGCTTTCTGGCCACACTTCCAGTTGTGCAGGGTGTTAAAACTGGTAGGAATGGACCCTGTTGTATCATGTGAAGTGCTGGGACCCACCCTCAGCCTCCTGAGGTCTGCCCTTCTTGAGGCTGCCTCAGTTAATCCCATACTGGGTGGGTTCTCTTGAGGTCCCTTCCAGTCCCTAATGTTCTGTGATGCTGTGATTCAAACACCTTATGACAGCCCTCACGTAGATGCAGCAAGTGTTGTTGCTCTCTGGGTGGTTGTACCCTTGGAGATGAAGAATCCAGCAGGAGGAAGAGGGTGAAGCTTTTGTAGCTTCACTCTATGTTGGTAAACAAGGGGTCTATGCTGGTAAACAAGAGTCTACCTTGTTAAACATGGGGTCTATGTTGGTAAACAAGGGATCTATGCTGGTAAACAAGAGTCTACCTTGTTAAACAAGGGGTCTACCTTGGTTGTCACCCTCCCTGCATGATCACAGAATCGTCAATTCTATGGAAAAGACCTTGGGGATCCTTGAGTCCAACCATCAGTCCTACTCTGCGCTCACGTTGCACAGCGGCTTCCCAACCCTTTTCTTAGGGAGCTTTAAGAACCAAGCTCAGGATCTCTGCCCTAGGAGTTGCCCCCTTTCCCCCTTCTCCTTCCCCCTGCCTGCTGGTGTCCTCTCTCTCCCAACTTATTTGTTTTCAGAAGGACTGGGCTATTGTGTGCATGGATGTGCTCACAGCCTGCCTTGTTTTTCTCTTGGACTGAGAGTGCAAAGCAAATCTGTTTATGGTTTTGGTGAGCTAATTCTTCCCCACCCTCCAGTCTTAAAAAGACTCTTTCTTTACCAGGCCTGCAGAACTCGCAGGATGTTCTGAAGTCACAGGGAAAACATGCTGTGTGTCAGCCTTTCAGTTCCACAAAGCTCTGCTCGCAGCTCCCCGCGCCTCGCCGTGCGTTTGGGAGGTGCAGGTCTGGGTGCCAGGGCAAGCAGGAGACTTTGAAATGGGAAAGATGGGGGTTTGACGTGTTCAGAGAGGAAATGGTTTCGGTTTCTTCACTTGTAGTGCTTGGATTGTGGAGCGAACTCCAGTGAGCTGAGCTGGGCTGTCCCTTGAGGAGCTCAGCTCCTCCTGCAAATCCTCCTAGTTCTCGGGTTTGCCGAGCGGTTCGTTGGCTTCACACAGGCTTCTCCAGCACAGCTGTTGCCTCAGGTCTTCCAGATGAAGGTAACAGCAGTTCTGCTCCTACCCCGCGTTGCATTCCGGGCTCCGTGTGTCACCGGTGTGTTGGGAACGTTGTTTGTACCTCTGGAGTTCATCCTTCCTACAGCCTCAGACCTGTCCCTTTAGGTTAACAGCCTTGTGGGGGTTTGCAGAGTGAGGCTTGGTCTAGGGGATCCTGCTCTGGCAGGGGGATTGGACTAGATGGTCTCTGGAGGTCCCTTCCAGTCCCTGATGATGCTGTGGTTCCGTGACCCTGCTCCACGCACGGTGTTTTATGGCTGCTGGGAAGCAGAGCTCAGCTCTGCTGTGGGAGCTCTAAAAAAGCCCCAGAAACACCCGTTTCTGGGATGTCCAGCTGGTGACTTGGCTCCCAGGAGCCCTCCTGCAGCCTGCCCATCCTGCTGCTGCAGCTCTGGTCCAGACCAGAACCTGACTGCTATTTATTTCTGCTGTAAAACCGGCCGCGGGGCGGGAGCTCCAGCTGGAGGTGGCCATGACATGTGCAAATGTGTTTAGAATCCTAGACTCTGTTGGGTTAGAAGGGACCTCCAAAGGGCATCTAGTCCAACCCCCAGTTTGCCCAGAGCCCTGCCCAGCCTGACCTTGAATGACTCCAGGGATGGAGTCTCCACCACCTCTNTCCTCCACTCCCTCTCTGGGCAGCCTGTCCCAGGGATCCCTCCACCCTCAGATTCAAGAACATTTCCCTCCTGTCCAGTCTCACTCTGCCCTTTTCCAGCTTCAAACTAGGACCCCTCATCCTACCCTTCCCTGCCCTTGGGAACAGCCTTCCCCAGCCTCCTGACAGCCCCTTTCAGGGATGGAAGGTCACTATGAGGTCTCCCTGGAGCCATCTGCTCTTCAGGCTGAACAACCTGAACCCTCTCAGCCTGCCCCGAGAGCAGAGAGGGCTCCAGCCCTCTGAGCATTTCCATGTCCTCCTCTGGACACTTCTTTTTCCCCAGCTCTGCAGGGCTGATGTTGACTTGGTTGAGGCCCCTGGGCACTCCTGTAACATAAATAAGCAGGAGTAGGATTTCAAAGCAAACAAACTGTTGATGCAGTTGATGTTTAGGGCCCATGGATCTGGAGGCCAGCAGCTGCTGGTTTGGCCTTGTTGCTAATAACCTACTGGACGAGGTTCTGCTGAGCTGGTTCTTGCAGAGGACTGAGGGGTTCATCCCGATGGGCCAGCGCATGAGAGCAAGTGATCTCTTTATGGCTGGACATGTTCCTCTGCAGCTTGGTCTAGGTGATCCTGCTCTGGCAGAGGGATGGGACTGGATGAACTTTCAAGGTCCTTTCCAATCCCTAATGTTCTGGGGTTTTGTGAAAGCTTTGCAAAGCAGAATTGTCCTTCATCCCTTTGTCTGTGTTTTGTTGGGGTGTTTTTCTGTAATAGGGTCTTGGCAGAGGCAAAGCCCTCTCTTTTATATTTCTTCTCTCTTCCCGTGGAACTGATGGAGTTGGTGCTCTCTCCAAAGATGATGCTTGGGGTCAGCACTCATCGTTCCCCAGGCAGGTGGCTGTAGCCCTAACTATGGAGCTGTGAAGCTGATGTTGGGATCTGACCACAGTGTTCCACCTCTGTGTTTATTCTCAGATCTCTCCCATCAGGGTGTAACTGTCACAGAATCACAGAACTCCCTCTTAGTGCTGTGTCAGCACAAATGCAGCCCACCCGTCCTCTGCAGCTCCTCCTAAGCTGATCCAGAAACCCTCATTCTTCTTGGGATCAGCTCTCTGCCTGCAAGTTCAGCAGCAGGTGGTGAGAACAGTGCAGGGCAGCTTCATCTCTAGTCACAGCATCATTAAGGTTGGAAAGGACCCCTTAAGATCAGCAAGTCCAACCTTTAACCCAATCCCTCCACCAGCACCAGACCCTGTCCCACAGTGCCACCTGCACTGGCCTTTTGAACCCCTCCACGAGCACCAGACCCTGTCCCACTGTGCCACCTCCACTCTTCTTCCCTAGAAACTAGCGACAGGACCAGAGGAAATGGGTTCAGGTGGTGCCAAGGGAGGTTCAGATTGGATTCTAGGGAAAACTTCTTCCCAGAAAGAGTGGAGGGGACCTTGGAACAGGCTGCCCAGGGAGAGGGGTTCAGCAAACAGGCAGCCAGTGTGTTTGAGGAGATGGGTTAGTGGTTGGGAGTTGTAGAGCAGATGGTTGGACTTGATGAGACTTGATGGTCTTGAAGGCCTCTTCCACCCTGCGATCCCATGACCTGCTGTCGTGCTGGTGCAGCAGCATCACAATGTCTTCAGCCTGCTCTCTGCCAGCCCAAGGAACAAAGCAGGAGCCCGGGCGACTGTCTTCTGCTAGCGCGGCTGCAGGCTGGACCGCTGCCCTTGAAACAGAAGGCTCCATGGTGCCACTAGCCATTACCCCGCGCCCCCGGGTCATCCCCAGCCCTGTTTGTACAGAGAGGCTGCTGACACAGCATAAGCACTGTTTTCCCGTGGGCGTCCCCTGTGCTGACTCCTCCTGCAGTTTGCTTGCTCCTGGTGTTTTCTTAGTTCCATGAAACACAGTTCACAACGTGCCCAGCGCCGCTCGCCCTAATGAGGATGCTGAATGGTTTAGACTGGTGTAACGAGACCACCCTTTTATTTCTGAAAGAAGTTGGGGGGGAAGTCCCAGTTTCTGTGTCTCTGGGGTTAGAACGTTGGTCATGATGCTTTTGGTGGTGCAGACGTTTGTTATGGGTGGGACATGCTGTGGTGAGAACATCTCCCCGTCGCTTGAAGAGCTGGGAAACTCTAGGTTCCTCAAAGACAGAACCACAGAATCATTAAGATTGGAAGAGACCTACAAGAGCATCAAGTCCACCCATCACCCCAACCCTACCCTGCCCCTAGTGCTGTTCCCTAAACTCTGTTCCCTAGTGCTGCATCTACTTGGTTTTTTCACCCTTCCCAGGGTGGTGACTCCACAGAAACCAGCTTTAATGACCAACTTCAATTAGATAAACTTGTCCTTTTATTTTTTACATCACAGAACATGAGGGATTGGAAGGGACCTCGGAAGATCATCCAGTCCAATCCCCCTGCCACAGCAGGATCACCTAGACCAGGTCACACAGGAACATGTCCAGGCAGGTTTGAAATGTCTCCAGAGAAGGAGACTCCACAACCCCCCTGGGCAGCCCCTTCCAGGCTGTACCCTCCAAGGGTGGTTTTTTGTAGCCCATGGCCAGACCCTGGAGATCAGTTGAGCAGTAATAGGGCAGCATTTGCATGATGATAGCCATTTCCTTGGCTTTATTCCCTAGATGTGCTTTGCAGGACCACACAGCAGTGGGGCTCAAAGCTGTACTTGCCTCTGCTGAGGGTTGCAAGTGTCGTGTGACCTGCGGCTCCTTGCAGAAGTAAGTGCTCAGCGCCGGAGCGAAATTGAATAATGTGGTGGTGTTTGTGTCTTAATCTTCCCAACAGCTCTCTCAAGTTTGCTCTGCTGGTGTCTGAAAGGCTTAAAAATAATAAACCCCATTGTACTGAGCTTTGAATGCAGAGTGGAGCCTTGTGTTCCTGTAATTGCTGGCAGCTCAGGGGTGGACTTGCTAGCTGCGTGGCAAGGAAGTCGTTCTCCCGGCGTGCCTGGATTCCTTTCTAAAAAGTCTGTCAGGGCTGTGATCCCCAAATTTGTGAAAATATCAGTGTTTTGAAGAAAGACTTGCAGGGAGACCTCAGTGCAAGACTCCAAGCCCTTCACTTGGGCCATCAAACCATTTTAAACCAGCTCTTGTCCTCCTCAGCTGTCTGCTGGAAGCTCTTCCATTGAGCAGGATTGATGGATTTGGGGCGGTGAGGTGGTCGCCTGCCTGG
>VXBP01005782.1:726-20123 GCA_013400115.1 Rhinopomastus cyanomelas
TCACATTCTGGTCTCCAAGCTGGTGGAACATGGCTTTGATGGGTGGAGCACTAGATGGGTAAAAAACTGGCTTGACGGCTGCACCCAGAGAGTGGTTGTTGATGGATCCATGTCCAAGTGGAGGCCAGTGACAAGCAGAGTCCCTTAGGGATCAGTCCTGGGACCAGTCTTGTTCAACATCTTTGTCAGTGACATGGACAGAGGCATTGAGTGCACCCTCACCAAGTTTGCTGATGACACCAAGCTGTGTGGTGCAGCAGACATGCTGGAGGGCAGGGATGTCATCCAGAGGGACCTGGACAGGCTGGAGAGGTGGACACAAGCCAACCTGATGGGGTTCAACAAGACCAAGTGTAAGGTCCTGCATCTGGGTCGAGGCAATCCTAAGCACAAAAACAGGCTGGGCAGTGACTGGCTGCAGAGTAGCCCTGAGGAGAGGGACTTGGGGGTTCTTGTGGACGAAAAGCTCAACATGAGCCAGCAGTGTGCACTTGTGGCTGGGAAGGCAAACAGGATCCTGGGCTGCATCAGGAGAAGTGTGACCAACAGGTCGAGGGAGGTGATTCTCCCCCTTTTTTTTATTGTGTTATGTATCTTCCCATCTACCAGCTCTTCTATTGAAGAAGATTTTGAATAATTCCCACTTCCAGAGTATGGAGATGTAAGACAAATACAGAATTTTTAATTGTACTTTAAAAGCATTGTAACACCACCAAAATGAGAGAAAGCTGAAGTGAGGGAAGTCCCAAGAAAGGAAGAAAAATTTTATGATCACCATATTCTTGAACATTTTCAGTTACGGAATGTTATTGCTGCAATTTTTAGCAGCTACTGATGTCTTTTATTCTGATTAGAAATACTGGTAGCTAAAAAAGTTTCTGATTAAAGGAAAGTAAGGTTCCTGGACCTTTGCCATGTAATGTAATTCACTACATGGTATAAAAGGTCCTGAGATTGGCTGTGTATGTCCATGATGAAAACACTCTAGCAGAAAAGAAATTACCTAATTATCAAAGTCAGATCTTAGTTTCGGCGTGTTTCTTGTGCCTACAGAAAGTTAACTGAGAGAAGTAAGGACAATGAAGTAGCATTTTCAATCAAATTTTCAGTTGCATTAATGACACCCAAGAATACAGGCAGTTCCAAATTATTAAGGACCCAAAACTGAGCAGCTCATATAAGAAACAAGGCCCAATTCTCAGGTCCTCAACTAACTGACAATTACCTAGGCAGCTACCTAAGCTTCAGCACACATCAAAACTTGAAAGGTTGTTCTCACACTATTTTCTCAGTGCTAAAACTCGGTAGTTGGGGTGAAACCCCTGTAAAGTCTAATGTATAGTACAAAGAGATATTTTGTGACCAAGAAATTTAGCCACTTACTTCAATCCTCTTCTCAAACTTCTCTCCTTGTATCAGACGATCAACATAGATTTTGGGAACGTGAATGTCTTCTGGGGCAAATGCTCCTATGTCAACAATTTCTTCAACCTACAGAGAGAAAAAGGAAAGTGAAAACACGTAGACAAAATATTCATGGGGAGATTTTATAAGGAATGAAGTTTCAATGGGAAAAAATAGACATACCCTTTAAATGAGGCTACTTGACATGCTTATACTACCTATTCTCTCAAAATATATTTCTCCATTTCTAATCATTGAAACTAGATTGTTTTTACAGACCAGTTTGTAGAACCACCTTGAATAAATACAATTACATCACAGCTATTTGTAACTACAAATAATTTCCACCCAAACAGAAGGAAACACAAACAATATACTGTTAAAATGTCAGAGTACAAAGCAAAAGTATGAATTTTAAAAATAACGCTACCACAGAAGCTGGCTTGAAGATCCTCCACAATGTACTTAAAAATAAAATTGAAAACATTTGAACATTTGAAAGATGTGAAGATCTAGAAGATTCTATGGATATTCAGCACAAGACGTCACTGATTTACAACATAGTGCCCTTGAAACGTCACCATAAACAACAGGGTTTTTTCTTCTGTCTATGTCTGAATTCAGGGTGGTTTATCTGGAGATCATGCTATGGACAGATGCCTCAGCCACGTCTGGTACTTTCCCTGATAAGTCTCATGTACATATAGCACATCCCACTCTGTCACGAAACACACTACTGTTAGGGCTGACCACAGAAGAAATGCAAAATGTTAAATCAATAGGTTAAAAGGTAACATCTGAAACAATCTACTCAAAAAGAAATTGAGTAACTTTCCAACCTGCTTTAGTATCAGAAACTAGTTAAACACCAAGATGTTCAAAATTTAAGAACCAGAGTATGAAACATCATGGAATCATAGAACAGCTTAGATTGGAAAGGCCTTTAGACATCATCTGTAATTTCCTAGGTCATCTTTTCCACCCTTTTCGAAAATGGGGGTTCAATTTACTCTTTTCGAGTCAGTGGGAACTTCACCAGACTGCAATGATTTCTCAAATATGATGGATAATGCCCTAGCAGCTTCATCCACCAATTCCCTCAGAACCTTTGGGTGAATCCTACGGGTTTGTGAACCTTTAGGTTCTTTATACAGTCACAGACCTGACCTGCCTCTACCACAAGTAGTGCTTCTCTCTCCTAGCCCCGGCCTTTAACTTTTTTTACTTACACGGCATGGTTTGAGAGCTTTCAGATGAAGACTGAGACAAAAAAATCATTGAGCACATCAGCCTTCTCCATATCCCAACTTACCAGGTCACTTGTTTCCTTCAGGAGATGACCCACATTTTCCCTACTGTTACTTTTTTAATCAATATACCTATAGAAACTTTTCATGTTGCCCTTGATGTCTCTGGCCAGATTTAATTCTATTTGGGCTTTGGCTTCCTTAACCTGTCCCTTCTGTGCAGACAATTCCTCTATATTCCTCCCATTAGGGGTATACCTCTATATCAGTAAGGTACATCACTTAAGTGCCATCTCCAGTGACATAACAATAAAGAGCTTGCAATTCAGTTTGACATCCTACTGTTACTTCAAAATGCAATCAATAATTTGAATTTGATTGTACTACATCTGATAAACAATTAAGTTCCTACTGTGCTTTGCAGTGTGACAATAAAGTGGTAAGGAAGTGTCAATAACAAGCACAACATCACCAGCCAGTGTTCATGAAGAGCAAAATCACACGTTCAGAAACTCTTTTTCCATACGATGAGGAAAATTTCATACTGCTGTAACCACAGAGAAATGGTGCAACCACATGCATGCCCTACCTTACTTTAAATTTATTAATTTATGTATTTTGCACATGAATTTCAAAATTACTGTGGAGACCAAATCAAACACAGGTTGAAGTAAAAAGTTGCTGAATGACATAGCTGAAACACACTGCACTTTTCGAACAGTGACTACTCTCAGGACATTATGAGAAGGGAAGTAGGAGATAAGACTGAAATTTAATGAGTATTACAAGGGTAAGTATAGAGTCTTGCATCTGGGCAAGAACAACCCCAGGTACCAGTATAGGCTGGGGACTGAGCTGCTGGAGAGCAGTGTAGGAGGGAGGGATCTAGTGGACAGCAGGATGACCATGAGCCAGCCACATAAATATCAGAAGGAACTTCTTCACAGTGAGAGTGACAGAACACTGGAAGAGGATGCCCAGGGAGGTCATGGAGTCTCCTTCTGGCAACGTTTAAGGCCCACCTGGATGTGTTTCTGTGCAACTTGGTCTAGGTGATCCTGCTGTGTTGGGGGGATTGGACTAGATGATCTTTTGAGGTCCCTAATCCCTAATGATTCTATGACTTTTCAATGAAGACATACATAAACAATCTACTGCTGACATAATTCCCAAATTTGCCTTTTCTAATTAAAATTTTCTTCACTTACCAGGTAGAAAATTAGGTCTAGGGAATTTTTAATTGCTACTGATTTGAACTTCTCATGGAAAAAACTACATTCATTTGCTGCAGTAGTTGAGATTACAAAACCTAAATATTTCCCAGTACAATTCAATCAACTTCAATAGAATTATGTCGTCAGATAAACTTGACATACTGTCTCACTCCTCCCACAGAATACACAAAATCACTATCCAACAATAAATTGTTGGACTTTGTTACTAGTCACTGCATTCCTTTAACTGGTTAGTATTTGTCTCTCTGGAAACAGCAGCCAATATGATAGCTTTTCCACTCCATTAACATAATCATTAACATAATCATTTATTATTTCCATATATTATTGTAAATTAATGTATCACAGACAAACTGTATTTCATCCTAGGGATTTCAAATGAGCTTAAGGTCCCTGAAGACTGGAACACCTTTGTGCTCACAGGCAGCCCCCACTAATACAAAATGTAATTAAAATACAGCAATAAGCCAGAATTTTGAAAAGGGATTAAAATTTGTGTGTAGTATTTGCAAGAGTACATCTCATTCAGCTCTGCAAATGAGCTAATCAGCATGCTTACATGGAAATTAAAGAATTCGTGCAAGGGAAGTACTACTTTCAACAAATTCCTCCAACTCTCTGTCCTAATTCTGCTCACACTGAAGTAGACAATACTCCAGCTGAGACAATGTAGATGGGCTGGCAGCAGCCTCCATCAGTATTGGTAGCACTGCTGCTGCAGATGAAGCTATGCCAATGAAAAGAAAACCAGGAAATCTGACACTATGGGAATCAGCAATTTAACTTTCTTTGATCACTGCAAGACATAATCCAAACATCCACTTAGATAAGAATTCAAAAACAAATAATTCCATAGCTCGGTACTTTCACTTCTCCTTTGCTGTTCATATTCCTTTATGAGTTTTCTCTGTAATACATCAACAGTCTAAGCCTCAATGAGACATGCAGAAGAGTGTTCATATTAGCAATTAAAAGGATGTGTTCTGCTCTCCATCTTACCTATCTTTCTTTCTTTTCTGCTTACTTTGCCCTCAGGCATTCCTTTTGTACATGTACAAAAGTAATGTACAAACGAATCCCTGTAAACATAAAAAAATAATTGCACTGCATCCACCCAAGAGACACAAAGTCTGTCAACGCAAAAAAAAAAAAGGAACTAGTCAGCACAGACAACCTCCTCCACTCTATTTAATTAGCAGATAAAATCATGTCACATGTTAGAAACACGCTAGAAAACGGAAAATGCTTACAACTTTGTTAAACAGGTAAAGCTAAAGATTAACTTCAAGACACCATACAGGCCGAGTTCCTTCCTCTGGGAGGGCTCCAGTGAAAGCCTCTCATTGCGTCAAGAGTTTTCTTCCTGTTCCTGCAATGTCTGCTTGTTGACAATGGGAGCAGAACAAATAAATTAAATAATTTCTGAATGCTGGTTTATTTGCATGTACACCCAGAACATAAAAGCTGTTCTCCGCTATGATTCACAAGAGCCTTCTGCCATTCCTTTTGGTATCAGCACTCACAGAATCAGTGGTGATTTGTTTCACTTCCTTCTTTAATTCACATCTACTTCTGCCTTTTCAAAGTATGATTTTTTTTTGCTTATACATATTCAGCCATTGTTCTATAGTTTGATTTTGAGATTTCTAAAGGCTTTGTGAGCGCCTATATTCCCTTTCTAGGAACCTTGATTATGGACTTACAGGAACAAAGGTAAAGGACTCCAGTTCTTAGCTGAAAATTGGCAAGGTAATTACAGTGACACAACTACTCATGTCAAAACGCTTGAAAATAAAAAGGCCTTTCCTTGGTATTGTTTTAAACTACTTAACCTAATTAAGTCCTTTATGACACATTTTCAGTTGTTTTAGTTTTAAATCTCACTTTTCATAAAACTAAGCTATAACCAGAAATGACAATATAATTCCTTATTATTTAAAAAAACCCCAAAAATCATGCTTGAGTGGGAGAGTGACAGAGAACAAGCTTAATAAAAACTGCATTTTTAAGCAGCTTTATTTTTGCATTGGTTTTATTAAATCTATCACTGTTTTAATTATCTTAGTACATTTTGGTTCTTCAAATTGAAATAATAAAAATACCTAGCAGAACAAGTAGAATAAATCATTACGACTGGTCAAGTGTCCAAAATAACAGAATACAATCAAACTCAGTCCCTTAGATGCTCAAGACAAAATATTTATTGTGCTGTTCAGTTCATTGCTGGAAGCATCAGCATGCCACTGCAAAATTCAATGTGACATTTTTAAAACCTAAAGAAAAATAATTCACAATAAATAAAAGAAAAATAAAAAAAAGAAATAAAACAACACAATAAGGGCCACAAAGAAAAGTCACGTATCTGGTTCCTTCAAGAGAATAGAAACTGAACAAAAACTTCCCATGGCTAATGACAAAAAAAAGAAAGTCGGTCTTAATTTTAAGTCTTTAGACTGAATTTCACAAAAAATTCTGAAAACAGGTGACTGGAAATTAAGAGAATAGTGTACAAACTTATTAGGCTACAGCAAAGATCACAGAAGGCTAATATTTACTCAACTCTGCCTGCACAAAAGGGGATGAAACAGAGAAACATCTTTGTTCAGTTCTTTCCTTCTCTGAATCTATGATCAGTCAGAAATTTCTACTCCTACCAAACGCCTATGGTAGCAAAATTACCATCAGTCAGCAGCCATCCTGAAGAAGAAACTTACAACAACTTTAAAAAACAAGAAACTGCCAACTAGTCTGATAAAGGCTCATCGTGGTTAGTAATCACCACACTACGCTCACAGCAGCCTTGGAATAAACGTCTTCATAAGCACACTGAATGGCAGAGGAAGAGTAAAGTTCAGATTTATTAGACAAGCTTTAGACTCATAAAACTGATCTGAGCTACACTGAAGGTCTTTTTCTTGGCAAAGTATAAGAAGTTTAAAAGACAGTTATTGGTTAATTCTGGTTACATTCGCCCAAATTCTAGCAATGTGCAGTTTAAGGATGTCTTCAGTCAGAATATGGACATAGGCTACCTTGGTTCACAGCTTCTGATGGACCACAAACTTGCCTAGTAGTTTTCATGGAATCCAAAAAACCCTGTAGTTGCACTTCTACAATTCAACTAGCATAAACTGGCTAAATGTCTCTATTAAATTGATGGAATGCCTTGTTTGATAATTTGCACAAGTAGGTTTATATAATAGGCATCAAAAAGTATAAATGGTAAGTTGCAGCTGTTTTCTTGCTTCTTTACATTCGTTTGGATTTTACATTATTTTTCTACTTCAAAATTACCTAAATTTAAAATGTTAGAGATTAGGATCCAGTGATCTGTTAGTCCCCGTATTACCAATAAAACAAGCCTGCTGCAGCAGGCACATCTAAGGAGTAATTACATCCTACATTCTCTTTAAATCTGGTTGTTTTAATATAATCTATCAACAAATTCATGCTGGTTGTGATCATGTTTTCAGACTACTGCTGTCTTGGTGAAATGAAGTGATTTAATAGTGCTAAATGCTCATTTTTATTACAGTCAACTGGATGATAGTGGTGACAAAAAAACAGGAACATAATGATGTTGTTACATTTAATTGTAAAGTGCCTGATTTGTATTCAGTACATAAGGTCTTAACACACAATGAAATGTAACCATCCATGTTGAATACATACAGAACTGCCTTCTTGGATGTAGAAAAGACAGTTTTGTAAATATTTTTATAGATTACATTATGCAATAATTTTTGAATTATCAAAATTGAAATAAAATATCAAAATAAAGGAAGACGAGCCAAAAGAAAAAAAAACAATCAAAACACAATCCTACAATAGTAATCTGTCAAGGGGTGGCTATAAGAACCTGCTTAACCTGTACTTGGTACTTCTGCTGAATATTCAGAGGTAAGTGAGCACATCCCAAATCTTTCCATTCCAGAACAGCTGCTAACAATATTAACTCTGTTGGAAATATTTCATTTAACATTTTCACAAACAAAATATATGTTCGTTTAAATAAATTATTCCTGTATATAATTATTTGTTATTTTCAAAATGTATTAGATTAAAAGTCTCAGAACTCATTAAAAGGTAAAAATAAGTTAGAATTATTCAAAGCTTACCAAGAATAATCAAAACCTAAAATAAAATAAAATAACCTTTAATTCCAACAAAAGACTTTATCTTCTTACTCAGAAAAATGACAAATGAAAAGAGACTGAAATCTAATTTCCTATGCATTCAGAGAATTGTAACTTAAAGGTCAGGAGATAATTTTAAGCTTCACTTTCGAAAACGATCTAACAGGAATTTAAGTACTGAACAGCGAGGTGGAAAAGTAAAAAAAACATGTGAAAACGTTGTTAAAATACTGGGAGATTTAATTGTACTATTCAAAAAGTAATTCTTTGCATTTTTCAGGCTAAGCCACCTACAAATTCCAGGAACCTCTAAATGAAGTTCACACCCAGGCATGCTAAGCAGGAGACATACAGAATTAAATCAAGGTAAAACAACATATTAGCAGGTACTTTGTAACACACCATATTGTTCTTTCTCTCAGATAAGAAAAATAAACCCTGCAGGATTTTCAATAAAGGCAACAAAAAGACATCATTTCAAAAAGCTCTGAGCTATCCTCTTATTTCAGATGTTCACTATAGATAGTGGTAGTTTCACAAAGATTTATGGAGAGTATACGTTACCACTTTCTTTCCCAAGGAGGGATCAGTGTAATAATTTTCACCTGGAAAAATCATTGCATATATCCCAATCCCCCCAAATACTTAAGATCCATAAACTTTTTCAGTGTTAAGGCAGAAGGCAGTCTCACTGTGTTTTTTAAGAAAAGTATTGGAAGAAAGAAAACAACTGACAGTAGTATGTCATGCAGCTTAGACACTTTCAACAGATTAATCAGAAACCACAGGCATGTGGGTATAAAGAGATTATAAATTTTAAAATCAAAACCTTTCTCATACCTAATCATTACCCTTCCTGAAAACTCCCTGAAAAGCAGTGAATTAGACATGCATAGAAATAAAAAAGAATAAAGTGCCTCACAGAATTACAAATTTTATTTGATTCTGAGGCAGACAGAAATACATCATTCCACATCATCATAAAAATAGAACTTATTTATCACAGCCCACTGAGAAAACTCTGATTTCTTTCCCTCTAGCAAAGGTGAAAAATTGTCTTTAGCACTTCTGATATTCAAAGTCATAACAAGTATGATCTCTAATCTCCTGATTACATTGGGTTTTCTATTCTGTCTCTGTATTTACTAATGTCAGAATAATCACTGAAGCACATCAAGCCAATATAAACTTGGCCTAAAATTTCCAGCAGAATCCTAATGCAACTTATTTAAACTCTGTTTTATATAAATGGTTTATTTGGGTTTTTAAACTGTTCTATCCACAGCGTCCCCCAATATGACGTTAATAATGGACTCTGTTTGCTGTCTCTGGTTCCTCTGAACTACTGAAGGAAAAATTCAGCTGTTTTAGAAACCTTCACATTCATTAGGCAATTTCTGTTCTATTTGTGACTAAAAGTCTAGACAATGCCTTGAAGTGGGTGGTTGGGTGACCAGCCTCATATAACTCATCTGGTTCTTTCCTTTCCTGTAAGCCAGGAGGCAGATGTCTAAATCAGATATGTTTGGTTAGCATATGTTCAACCTTGAAGGAATCTGACAAATACCAATTCATTTTTACTGGCTGAATTTAATCCCTTAAATCTGGAGTTTCTTAAAACCCAAATAACTTCTCATTTTCAATGAACACGTGTACCATCACAAGTCCGTAAAATATAACCAAAAAAAAAAAAGTAAAAGCAGCTTTTCTCAGCGTATGAACACCTGGTAAAACACAGTACATTCCTAATTCAGGAAAATCAAGGCATAGTCTATTTTGGTTTGTGTCTCAGAACAGGTTTCCTTTCTAATCATTGGTGGCAAAGGCAGTAACAAAGCATATAACCCTTCCTAAATGCCTTATAGGAGGTGACCAAGCACCAGAGCATGAGAAAGCTGCTGTCCAAACTAGAAAGCCTGTTTCTGAGCCAGCCTAATCCTAAAATGCAAGACCTCTCAAAATACAAAAAGCAAACAAACAAACCAAAAACCAAAACACCGAGCAGTGAAAAGCTAATTTCTATTAAGAAACTTAGATTAATAAAATAGTTGTTAGATGATGCACTTGTACCTTCAAGAGTTATTTCACAGAACATTAGGGATTGGAAGGAACCTCCAAAGATCATCTAGTCCAATCTACCTGCCACAGCAGGATCTCCTAGACCCAGTCACAAAAGGACACATCCAAGCGGGTTTTAAATGTCTCTAGAGAAGGAGACTCCACAACATATCTGGGCAGCCCATTCCAGCACTCTGTCACTCTCACTGGGAAGAAGTTCCTTCTCATATTTATGTGAAACCTCCTATGTTCTAGCTTACCACCAGTTTGGAGAAGAGGCCTCTCTTCAGTGACAAAATGTGTGAATTAAAATGCAAAGACTACTACTATTTCCCTAAAAAAATTGGTAAGTTTATTCTCTTCACTGAGCAGTGAATTATCAACAACTTTGGCCTCCTAGCCCACTATGAATGTACTCTGAAAAGAAGAGGGTTTTTTCCACTTTTAAGTCTTCTATATCTATATTAGGCTGGAGTTTGCTCCTATGTGCTTAAACTTTCATTTCTGTTTGGGTTTCCAGTGCTGCAAATCAGACATCTGACTTTGTTTACATTCTTTTGCTATTTTTTTATTCCGTGTTTGATACTGTAGTGACTGTGACCAAGATCAAAAGCCTACTTCTCTTTCAATGCTTTCTCCATGATGGAAAATTGTATTCTTCTTCTCTTAATAGTCTTTCCCTAACTTCATTTCAATTTAGCTATATGGCCCAGAATTCTTTAATCTAACAAGTCAATGAGGTCATTAAATCAGTCTTGCTAAGAAGCAATCCTGACATTTTGCAGTTTTCCATTCTATGCGTCCTAATGATCACGAGTTTGCATATCACAGTTACTCTTCTACAAGCATTCTCTCCAATCTTTATCGTGAGTTCCTTTGACAAAGCATAGTGTCATATCTATATAACTGGGTTTTGTAAATTCAGATACTCAAGCATTGCTGACTCAGGATTTAGCCAAAATATCATTATGTAAATCCAATCATAAAGTCAAAAGCCTTGACTAACCACCTAAAGGATTAAGATGTAAAGGCTTTCATACTTGCAATATATATATTTATGCTTAACACATATTTTGCACATATTATACTAATATACTGTGGCAAATAGAATTCTACAGTCACCTATGCCAAAAGCTGCTGGCTAGATGGCAGGACTAAGCAATCAGTGTCCAACCTGTGCCAAATGGGATTCTAAAACAAAATATGCCCTTACTGCAAGTCCCTGGGACACCTCCTCAGCACACACTTAGAGGAGTATCATGACTGAGCAATCAAACATTATTGAATAAGACTATCAAACACAGCAGCCCAGTGATTACAGCCTTTGCACAGAACAATCTCAATTCTGCATCCTTCTTGGCCTGATCTACTGTGTCACAGAAACACATCCTAATGCGAACTCTGTGTCAATCCCAATCCAGAACCTCTTTCTGTACCAGCAATCAGTTTCAAGTTCCATGACTGGCATATCCAAGTAAGAAGAAATACTACTGTAGATTATTTTTTCCACTGTAAAGTAGTACTTATAGGCTTGTTACAGTAAACTGTCACTGTGCAAAAACTCTGACAAGTAGCTCAGAATAGAGTCATTCATTTGAATAAAGTTTTGTTGTTGTTAAATCATTTGGAGGCACAGACAAAAAAAAAATAAAAGGTTAATGTTCCATTTTTGTCAGCAAAACACCATATCACAATGTAGCAGAGATAAGAGGATAGAAATAAGCTTATTTCAGTCTGCTTCTGCCCCTTAGTGCAGCACAGTTCATTGTACTGGAGATAATGGCGCTCACTGACGTGGCTCCATTGTTACTAGGCAACCAGAGATAAAACGCAGGGTTTAATGATTTTTATTTAATGCATTTTTATGAGAAAGCACACTCTCTTTTTTCCTCCTTTGATATTATTTAAGGTGGAAATGCTGTTTACACAGGGAGATACATTTAGCCATCTTCTGCAGTCTGAACAAGAAAATTATTCAAACTTGATATTCAAATAAACAGTCAATAAATATTCCTAAACATACCATTACCCCTATCAAACACTTACATCACGAATGTGGCTGAAATACCACTTCACCAGATACAAGCATTCAGCAGGTCCAACAGCATAGAATAACAATGGTAAAAAAACAGATGACAGTCTAAGAGTGTTTGTGGCTATTATTGAAGCTTATATGCTCCTTCATGGTAGAGACAAACAGGCTTGGGCTTTATTACCCTTTACCTCTCCCATACTGTCACAACACTCACATGTAACAAAGTCACACCATGGTTTTTCCTTTTGACAAGTGCAGAGTCCTGCATCTGGGGAGGAATAACAAACTCCACCAGTACAGGCTGGGAGGTGATCTACTGGAAAGCAGTCCTGTGGAGAGGGACCTGGGGGTCCTGGTGGACAACAGGTTAACTATGGCACAGCAATGTGCCCTGGTGGCCAAGAAGGCCAATGGGATCCTGGGGTGTATTAGGAGTGTGTCCAGCAGATCGAGGGAAGTTCTTCTCCCCCTCTACTCTGCCCTGGTGAGGCCTCATCTTGAGTACTGTGTTCAGTTTTGGGCCCCCCCCGGTTTAAGAGGGACGGGGATCTACTGGAGAGGGTCCTGCGGAGGGCTACGAGGATGATTAGGGGACAGGAGGGCATGGCTTATGAAGAGAGGCTGAGGGACTTGGGGCTTTTTAGTCTGGAGAAGAGAAGACTTAGGGGAGATTTGATCAATGTTTATAAGTACCTGAAGGCTGGCCAGGAGTGGGGGGACAGGCTCTTTTCACTTACTCCCTCTGATAGGACAAGGAGCAATGGGTGTAAGTTGCAGCAGAGGAGGTTCCGCCTCAACACAAGGGGGAACTTCTTTACTGTAAGGGTCACAGAGCACTGGAACAGACTCCCCAGGGAGGTCGTGGAGTCTCCTTCTCTGGGGACTTTCAAGGCCCGCCTGGATGCATTCCTCTGTGATCTGTGTTAGATAGTTTTGTCCTGCTGCGGCAGGGGGGGTGGACTCGATGATCTCTTGGGTCCCTTCCAACCCCTAACATCCTATGATCCTATGATTCCTTCCATAAAAGAGATGTAATCATTAAAGGTGCAATCCTCCTGATGGGGCTCTGCTCACAAGAGCCTCTTCAAGAAGACACACATCTTAGAAGTGCCCTAATATCACAGCCCTTGCCCTTGCAGGCTAGGCAGACATCCAGGGAGCTTCACTGTAACTCAAGCTGCTACACATTTCATTTCCCGTAACAAAATTTAAGCAGGTCTGTAGAGAGGCCTGACAGCAGTGCAGATGTGTCATTTATTCAACAGAGCATATTGGCAACGATAGCACATACATAAGACCACACGAGTCCTCAAGTTTCTTTACACGTCAAGCCCTTTCTCTGCACCTTTACAAGGGATGGTGGCTCATATACAGTTTGCGTCCACTGAGGTCCTCTTAAATTGGCTGAGGTCCTGATTCTCCTGTCTTTGCAATATGTGCAAATGTTTATACATGGAAAGTGGTTTTATATCTGAAAATTAACAGAAAGCCTCAGGCTGAGCACAGGCTGATGGCTCAGGTCCAAACAAAACTACAGCTCTGACTGCATACTTAACTCCTGCAAGATGAAGAGAGAAGCAGATGAACAGATGCCTTTTTTTAATGCAGCACTGCATAGGAACTAAAAAAAAATATCAGATAAACTTCTAAATTATTTTGCTTTCACAAATAGATAAAACCAAATTAATGCTGCCAGCACTGGATTATTTCAATTTTTTCTCTGCAAAGGTTACCTTCCAAATAACAGGAATCACATACTAAACTGAAAACTTTTTTTGACCTTTAATACTGGTCATTTTTAAATTAAAGTGGAAATTACACCCCACTCAGTGCAGTTGGATCTTCACAGACAGTTGAATGTAAGCAGGTTCTACTTACTGTTACATAGATAAATAAAATACATCCATGTAATGATCAAAAAATATTTATGCAGGTCAGCATAAATACTGACCTTTTATACTTCTCTTTTACTTTATTAGATGCTTATAGTCAATGAACTTCTAACGCCAAAAAGAATGCTGAATAGCTCATTCTGACCATTTGTCTAATCAAAATAAACAAGCCTGAGCATCGGACAAATTAATCTGAAATTTGTTCTGGGGGAATTTTAAAAATCAGTAACTCTCCACACAGCCATACAAATGGTACAGCATGATCTCCTCCTCCCTCCGAAGCCTCTCTACATCTAGTCAGCCTCCCCCCTCACAAGCTGGGAGCAGGCATTATCTATCAGTTTGTGGTTCTGTGAGGTGAGTAGAGGTTATTCTGTCTCTTAGCCTCCAAATCTGTCAATTCTGCCATGTTCTCCCGCCTCAGATTTGTTACAAAATTGTGAATACTTCAGTTACGAGAGTCTAAAATGCCACAGCGACTTAAATTAGAGAACAGCAGCTTTCATACACTAACGAAAAATGTGGTTTTTACTGACTAAGTGTGTCAGAAGATTTCACAGCTTGTTGGGTTAACTTAGAAGGACAGGTTAACATATATAATTGATTACAAGTGAAGTTCCCACTTTCACCATGTTCACAAGTACCTCGAGATTTGATTTACACTAGTTTATATTTCCCTTGGTATTGATTTTACTATGCTGAGTGCAATTCCGTATTTTTATCAACAGCTATTAGCTAAAATAAATCTGCAGAAAGTTTGATGAAATAAGAAATGAATGCTAAGAAAGAAGTGGAAGTCACACACACAACACATAAACTGGGTCTATTCAAACGTAACAGGTCACCTAACAAAGCGCAATGACAGCTGCGAACAACAAAGAGAACCATAGAATCATGGAATCTTTTAGGTCAGAAGGGACTTTTACACACCATCTAGTCCAGCTCTCAATGGGTTGGACATGTTCTATCTAGATCAGGTTGCTCAAAGCCCCATCCAACCTGTCCTGGAACATCTTTCTCCACTGTCCCATTACCCCCATTGCTTAAAAAAATTCATCCTTGTATCCAATCTAAATCTACCCTCTTTTATTTTAAAACCATTGCCCCTCAATTATTTGTTAAACTTACAGAATGCATTTTATTAAACACTGATTACACTTTTCCTGAAACACACTGTAGATGTATCGACACTGTGTAAACAACGAGTGCTGTAGGGACCCCTGTATAATGATCAGCAAAAGTGAAGTTATGCAAACAAGCAGCAGGACCAACAAGTAACTTTATTTTTCACTAACATTACTAGTGCTTGTGTTAGAATGCTGCAGACACCCCAGCTGGTTACATTTGTAAAGTTTCATGAAAAAAGCAAGTGTGTGAAGGAGAGGCACATTAAAAAAGATAGGACAGCTGAAGAAAATGTTTTTCATTTAGAATCATTAAGACTTCCATCTCTTCATCGTATCAACAGCACTGAAACATCACTCAGTGAGAAGGAAATAACAACTTCGTAAAGGTTTTTAATCTAGTAGAAGACAGCAAAAGCACTGTCTTAAATCTAAGGCAAAAATAATTACAGTAAAGAGACATATCAGAGAGCGTGATTAACCACTGCAACAAGCACAAACAGAAGGATGTGATTTCCATCTTGTTTTGTTTGCATCAAGCCAGGATGACTTTCTAATTAAACCCATCTTCCAAAATTTAACTTAATCTCAGTAAGTACATTCCTTCAGAGGTAATGGTGACATAAGTGAACGCCAAGCATCCTTCTAATGTCAAGTTTAAGTGATCCAGTTCCTTTTCTGATAAAGAGGTTGCTTCTAGAGAGGAGTGAATAAAACTGGATGTTTATAATTAAGCAAGAATCAAGTAACTCAGAGTAGCTTCAAGGAACACTAATGCTATTTTTCTATATATTTACAGAATTCATTTTAAACAAAAAAATTTAACACAATAAAAAAAAATCAGGAAGACAGAGGAACATACCCTAAATTTGCTAGCTACCTGCAACAGCTTGTTGTTTCGTGCTAGACAACCAGGTACAGACAGCATAAGACTGGTTGTTTAACAGGCACAAAGATCTACACTTAAAATAGGAATGCAAGCACCAGGCCAAGAAACTACCACTCTGTAAATCCCAATTAATCACCAGATTACTGTGAAGACAAGCCTCATCTTAGCCAGTTTGGTGGAAAGAGCAGGGATGGCTTCAAATCGCAACAACTGTCTGCTTAAATAAGTTAAATGGTGAGTGAAAAAACAGAGCTAGGAATAGACATTAGAATCCAGAAGATGTTGTGGTGCCACAAGAGCATCTAAATTGCTAACCCACACAAACTCCTTTCTCCCTGAAAATGGTATTGAAAATTTCACCCTTTGGCCTTGAATAATGTTACCTAAGGAGTCAGGGAAAAACTTTTCCATTGCCTCAATTTCCCAGTGATTAGCTCTAGCCATCTGCAGACTGACAATGCTCAGTACTGAGGATCTACTAGATGTCATATTCATAGAAGCATAAAATCATGAAATAGCTCAGGTTGGAAGGGGCCTCCAAAGATCATCTAGTCTAACCCTCCTGTGGGGGAGCAGTGACATGCACAGTAACTAGATCAGATTTCCCACAGTCTTGTTGAGCCTCACCTTGAATACCAGAAACACCTCTTCAGCCTTCTTGTAGGCCCCTTTCAGGTACTGGAATGCCGCTATCGAGTCCCCACTGAGTCTTCCCTTCTCCAGTCTAAACAAGTCCATCCTGTCTTTGCAGGAGAGGCATTACGGCCCCCCCCGATCATTTTTGTGGCCGTCCTCTGGACTTGCTCGATCAGGTCCACGTCCTTCCTGTATTGAGGGCTCTACAGCTGGATGTAGTACTCCAAGTGAGACCTTATAAGAGCAAACTGGCAGAATCACCTCTCTCGATCTGCTGGTCATGTTCCTTTTGGCATGGCCAAGGATGCAATTGTGTTTGAACTCTTAAACCCCAACACAATATTTTCAATTCTTCTTTATAAAGAGTGATGCTTAGATGTTAAGCCAATGAGGCATTCCATTTGGCTCAAAATATCTGTTTGTCCTAAACTTTTGATTGTGGCCTTTCACCTATTAATATTTTCATAAAAAGCTATAGTTGTAAAACAGTATTAATATGCCCCCTTGCAAAGAACTTGTCAGTTTTTAAATGGTATGGACATTATTCACAGATCTACTAAAGGTTGTTAAGTAGCAAGAAGGATGTCACATGATTTCTGCTCACTGACAAGAAAATTCTACACTATAACACATGGACAGAAGAGCAGAAAGAGACAATGAGATGGAATGTAGGTGGAAGGCTTTGATCTACTGAAATTCTCTAAACATCAGACTGAACAAAGTATGAAGTACAAGTGACTAGAAAGAAACTGAATGATGTGTCTATTTCATCTTTAAATGGAAAAATATTTTAAATCTGTCTTGAAAACTAACTGGCAAAATTCATGTACTGTTGCCAGACTGTTACTGTAAATCATGTGAGAAGTTCTATGTGTTTTCTTACCACAGTTCTATCAAACATTGGAATAACACTGGGATAACAAGGAATAAGGGCAAGAACTTTGGAAGAAACTTCTGGATCATCTGTTCCATCCTCTTTCTCAAGGTATAGCCATATGCTTCTACCTCATTCTGGATTTATATTTAATTTATTACATTTTAGAGACTGTAACTGTGACAGCTCCATCATTTGCTCAGTCTATGTTGTTAGGTACTAATCTTCACCATCAGAAAGCTTCACATAAGGTCTTGTGTGATCCTTCTCAAGCACAGACTAAGCCTACAGTTTCGTCTCTTGTCCACATACTATTTTATCTAACAAATTTGAATACTATTGCCATTTTTTCCCCTCTCAAAGGCTGATATAAGACAACAAAGTCCTGATCAGGATCAGACGAAAAATAAAAACATGATAAACCATGAACTCATCACTAAACAGATCATAGTTTTAAAAACAGGAAATACAAGGAGATGGGTTATACCACTTTTCCTGGTATGAAATCCCCCAATGAACCAAGAAAAAGAGAACTCTGTCTCCATAATACTATGCAAAATAAAGGGGTTTGTTGGCTAAAGTGTCATGGGAATTATGCCCTACCTCTACCACAGTTGTCTTGGCAGCTTTGCACATAGGTTGGTTGAAGTTTCTAGCAGTTTTCCTACAAAAGAAAAGAAAAGAAAGAAATATTAAAAGCTGTAACAGTACAAGGAAAGATTTTTTCAGAGATAAGCTACTACAAGTATCTCTGCAATGTAAACATCACAAATCTTTTCACCAAATAGCTACAGAGATAATAACAAAATAGGGAAGAGGAAAAAGTATTACGGAATAACGTAAGGTGCATATGAAATTAAGTCTTATTTTGCTACCTTAGAAAATATTGCAACTTTTTTTAATCAGCACCTTGTTAATTGAAATTGAGTACATTACTGATACCCTCATTTATTCAATTCAAGAGCAGTAAGCAATCTGGGCTTTGTACAATGCATTTTTCCATTGTTACACTGATGAAAGAATGAAATTCATCTCCACACTAGGGCTAGTGCAGGGCCTAACAACCTCTCAGTTCCCAAATAAGGCTTCATAAGTATGACTAGGACTTGGATAGCACTTTGCACAGCACTAAATTTAATCCAGTTGTCCTGATTGGAAAAGCTGTGCCAATTTTGGCACTCACTGTAAGACTCTGACATTCATCCTAAGTGTTCCCACACAGTATTTCTGTAACAAGGAAAAAGAATGTCCAGGAAATAAAAGTAACACATCACATAGCAACTGTGTTGGGATCTGCACCAAAATCTTAATAAGCTTCTGGAAAAAAAGCAAACTGTGTCAGCCCAACTGTGCATTTTTCAGAAACAGAACTGTGTGGCATAATATTTAAAAAAAATTTATAGAATCATAGAATCACTACAGACTAGAAGGGACCTCAAAAGATCATCTAGTCCAATCCCCCTGACACAGCAGGATCACCTAGACAAAGTCACACCGGAACACATCCAGGCAGGCCTTGAACATCGCCAGTGAAAGAGACTCCACAACCCCCCTGGGCAGCCTGTTCCAGTGCACCCTCACTGGGAAGAAGTTCCGTCTCAGGTTGATGTGGAACATTCTATGTTCCAGCTTACAACCATTGCGCCTCATCCTATCACTACAGGACACTGAGAACAGCCCAGTGCCATCCTCCCAACACCCATCCTTCACGTATTTCTACATGTTAATGAGGTCACCCCTCAGTCTCCTCTTCTCCAGGCTAAAGACACACAGCTCCCTCAGCCTCTCCTCATAAGGGAGGTGCTCCACCTCCTTCATCATCTTCGTTGCCCTACCCTGGACCCTCTCCAGCAGCTCCACATCCCTC
>VXBP01005783.1:6293-19334 GCA_013400115.1 Rhinopomastus cyanomelas
CCCCTGAATATGGCTCTTATTTAGCCATTGTCCAGACTGCTGAGCCTGGCTCCACCTGTCTACCTCTATTTTAGCCTCTCAGTTCTCCTAGTTCAGCTTGCAGCCTTTCAACCTCATCTTGCAACTGTGTCGCCCGGTGAAGCAGATAATGCACCGTACGCAGCCAGGAAGATGGAAAAAGAAACACTACATTCTTGGCAGCTTGTTACCTGCAAAACCTCATCTTGTTGGGGGACCTCTGTTTGGGTTCCCACCTCCATGTGCAGTTGTGACCGAAGCCTGGTCCTCCTCTGCTGCTGTGTTGTTACCATTTTTTTTCTTACCAACCCGGCGGTTAAAGCAGCTAAAGCAGCTTAAGCAGCTAGCGCTCTGACTTCTTGTGCTTTTAGTTATCCCTGCTATGCATTTGGAATACCTATGGGCATTAAGCAGCATGAGAACTACTAATGTTATAGTGAAATCTGTGCAGTGCTACCTTAGAAATGTTTCCTCACTCTTGGCTATTTTAAGCTGTGGTTTTTAAGAAAGAAGAAATATTTATCGACTTCAGTGTTGACTACTCATGCATGCTTTTTCTGTTCCTAAGAGCAGTGGTGAGTGTTCATTAATGTGATACTGAGCAAAACAAGTCAGCTACACAATTGCTGTGGAGTATCTTTAAGCATTTATCTTAACTATAAGACCAGGCTCAGACTATAAGCCTGAGAGTGAAAACCTGTAATCTTCAGCCCTGGGCTGCAAGAGGATTGTCTTCTCCTTCCATTCTCTCTCTCCTTTACATCTCTCCACTTACACCACTCAGAAGCCTTGGCTACAAAAGCAAATTAACATTTTATTTAGGGAATCCATGTAAGACACACACACAGCCTGACTAATCAATCTCCGTGGAATCTCTGTTAACACTCTGAGAAGGCTCCTGCACAGACATGTGAGGAGTTTGGAGTGGCTGGACTGTTGCCTAGAGTGTCTGTGGAGGATTCAAAAGCAGTGCAGCTAGGAACAGCTCAGTTTAAACTCAGAGAAGGAAGACAAGCCTCTTGGCAGGAAGCATATGTGGGAGGAAGCACATGACAGCACACATGGATAGTTCCAACAGACACAGCACGGGCCTGTCAGTGAGCACAACAGACAGTTTAGCCCTGTCATAATGGTGGGTACTTGCCTCAGGACCAAGGCCACGGATTCTTCAGAGAAAGCCGCAGTGATGTCTGATGTATCCACACAGACAGAACTAGCATCAGCAGAAATTTCAGTACAGGCAATGGCTGCAGTGACTGCCCAATTCCCTCTTCCAGTGAAATGACAAGTACCTACATGAGGTGTGCACAAATGGATGACCTGTTATATCACGTGTTTGAGTTACAGAAACAGTAATTTGGCTGCGTAGCACTAGAGGAGCAGAGTTTGATAGGTGGCTTCACAACCAAGTTCCACCAACAGATACCACCAAAGATGAAACACTCACAACTCTGGAGACCCACAAATACAGATATCCACCAGTGTCTAACCTCCTGCATCTCAACTAAAAAGAGATTTGAATTTTTAACAACAGTAGATAACCATGAGCAATTGCCCACATGTGCAACTGCACCAACAATACATGGCAGATATCCCAGAAACGATGTTTGCTTGTGGTAGGAGACTCTCTGTTAACAGGCACGGAAGAACCTGTCTGCCAACATGACAGGGAATTGTACAGGACTTGTTCTTTCCAGATACACGATGTTACGAGAGTGCCACAACTTGTTAGAAGTATGTGTGACTATCTACTATTATTGTTTCATGTAGGCACAAATGACACTGTAAGCCCTAACTTGGTCAGAGGAGAAAGTGAAGAATTTTGGTGCCCAAGTTATATTTTTTCCTTTATTAGCAGTTGAAGGATTAAGGGCAAATAGGAATTGACAAAAAATGCAGATCAACTTCTGGTTACGTGGCTGGTGTTACTGTGAGGGCTTTGGTTTTCATGATAACGGGACATTCTACAAGAATTTGCTAGGAAGGGATGGAATCCACCTGTCTAAAAGACACAAATGATGTTGGACAAATTTGATCACCTTCTATGACAAAGTAACACACTCAGCTGATGCAAGGTGAGCAGTGGGCATTGTCATGCTGAATTCTCCAAGCTTTTTGATACACTGTCCCAGAGCATCCTGTTTGAGAAACTGGCACAGTATGACAAGTGGTCTGTGCTGGCTGAAGGACCATACCCAGATGGTAGTAACAAATAGCTCCTTCTAGTAAAGGAGCAACTAGCCACAAGCAGGTTTCCCCAGGGATCAGTATTGGGCTCTACACTATTTAATATCACAGAATGACAGAATCACACAACATTAGGGATTGGAAAGGAGCTCAAAAGATCATCCAGTCCAATCCCCCTGCCACAGCAGGACATCCCAGATCAAGTCACACAGGAACATGTCCAGACAGGCTCCAAACATCTCCACAGAAGGAGACTCCACAAACCCCCCAGGCAGACCCTTACACTTCTCCGTCACCCTCACTGGAAGAAGTTATAGAATCATAGAATCAATCAGAGTTGGAAGGGACACAGGATAACCCAGTTCCAACCACCTGGCCATGGGAGGGACACCCCACCCTAGATCAGGCTGGACAGACCCCCATGCAGGCCAGCCTTAAGCACCTCCAAGGATGGGGCCTCCAACATCTCCCTGGGCAACCCATTTCAGGCTCTCACCACTCTCATGGTGAAGAACTTCCTCCTCACATCCACTCTAAATCTACCCATCTCAAGCTTTGCTTCATTCCCCCTAGTCCTGTTGCTACCTGACATCCTAAAGTCCCTCCCCAGCTTTTTTGTAGGCACCTTTCAGATACTGGAAGGCCACAATAAGGTCACCTCTGAGCCTCCTCTTCTCCACACTCAACAGACCCAATTATCTCAGTCTGGCCTCATAGGAGAGGATTGGTGCTCCAGCCCTCTGATCATCGTCATGGCCCTTCTGTGCACTTGCTCCAGTACATCCACATCCTTCTTGTAANAAGATCCAGGTAAATTACATCAGTTGTTCGCCCCTCATCCACTAATGTTGTGACCTGTTCATAGAAGGCCACCAGGTTTGTCAGGCAGGATTTGCCCTTGGTGCATTTGCCCATGCTGACTGTACCCAATCACCTCCTCACAAGAGGATCTGCTCCATGATCTTACTGGGCACAGAGGTGAGACTGACTGGCCTGTAGTTCCCTGGCTCCTCCTTCCTACCCTTTTTGAAAATAGGAATTATGTTTCCCCTTTGCCAGTCACTGGGGAGTTCACCAGACCACCATGACTTTGGGAATGTAATAGGGAGGGGATTAGCAACCTCATCTGCCAGTTCTCTCAGGACCCGTGGGTCTATCCCCTCGGGTCCCATGGACTTGAACACTTTCAGGTTCTTCAGATGATCACAAACCTGATCTGCAATTATGATGGGCAGTTCTTTCTTGCAGTCCCTGCCGCTATCTTTCATAACTCCAGGAGTGTGGCTGGAGGCCTTTGCAGTGAAGACTGAGGTAAAGAAGTCATTGAGAACCTCAGCCTTTTCCATGTCACTTGTAATCATGTCACCTGTTTCCTTTCTGAGGGGGCCCACAGCTTCCCTAGATTTTTTTAACCATTTATATAGCTGTAGAAATTCTTGATGTTCCCTTTGACCTCCCAGGCTAGTTCCAATTCAAACTGTGCTTTGGCTTGGCTAACCAGATCTCTAGCTGTTTGGGCAGCTTCCTTATATACCCCCCATTCTAGCAGTCCTCCCTTCCACTCCTTGTAGGGTTTCTTTTTGTGTGTCCATGAGTTACTTGCTCAGCCAGGCAGGCCTCCTAGCATTATTCCCTGCTTTCCTCATTGTTGGTAGACATTGCTCCTGGACACAGAAGAGCTGATCCTTGAATACTAACCAGCTGTCCTGGGCCCCTCTTTCCTCTAGGGCTTCATCCCGTGATACTTTGTCCAGCAGATCTCTGAAGCGATCAAAGTCTGCACACCCAAAGTCCAGGGTTGTACGCTTAGAAAACTTCCTCCTGGTTGCCCTGAGGATCTTCAGTTCAACTGCTTCATGGTCACTGCAGCCAAGGCTGTCCCTGAGCCTCACATTGGTCACCAGCCCTTCCCTGCTGGTGAGAACAAGGTCCAGCATAGCACCTTTTCTTGTTGGTTCCTCCACCATTTGGAGGAGGAAGTTCTCATCTATGCAATCCAAGAATAACCTGGATTGCTGGTGCCTCACTGTGTTGTCCCTCCAGCAGATGTCAGGGTGGTTGAAATCCCCCATGAGGATCAGGCCAATTCCTGCCCCAATACCCTTTTCCCCCTCTGGGACAAGTGCATTCCATTCGTTGTTTGGAGCTCCAGTGCCTTGTAAACAGAGCCGTGATTGTAGAATACAAACCCCTGTTGATGACAGCAGTTCTGGAGCCATGAGTNCTTTACATGTCACTTATTTGCCTGGGTGCTGCTGGTCACAGCCCAAGACAGCAGATGACCCTGCCGTTCTCAGAGGTTCTGCGATGACATAACATCCACTAGCATCACAGCTCACAAACAATATAAATTTAAGCATCAGAAATGCTAGTACAAACATTTCACAAGCAGTTGTCACTGTAAAGTACTTCTGCCCTGGACTAAAGCTTTGTGAAACATATGAACTAACATCTGCAATTCTCTTATTAAATTCAGTTTATCAATGACATAAAAGATAATTTTTGCACGTTCTTGGCAATAGAAGTTTCATTCAATCCCTTTTTAGAAATATGCAGTATTACAGGACAATAAGTCAACTCCTACTTCCACTCCCAGTCAGTTCATCAAAGTATTTCAGTGTATGCTCAAGTTAATAACTTAAATATATCCAAATCAGATTAGCAAGAATTTAGCTATCAAAGGAAGCACATGTGTTTACTCATGTGGGTATTTTAAAGTAATTTTGTGTCTTGGAGACATCTTCCAGCACCACTAAAGCTCTTAGCTCATAACATTTTCATGAAACAAGTGCTTTCCACTGTTCTAGAATACTTTTGTTTACTACCTATAATGATTATCCATGGCATTACCTAATGGCAGTAGAAAAGTTACATATCATAGAATCATAGAATCACAGAATCATTACGGATTGGAAGAGAAGATCATCCAGTCCAATCCGCCTGCAACAGCAGGATCACCTACACCAAGTCACATAGGAACCCGTCCAGTCGGGTCTTGAATATCTCCAGTGAGGGAGACTCTACANCAAACTGTAACAAGAACCAGCAATATAGGAGTATTTCACTCAAGATAATTTGTAAGGTGAATTTATAGTAAGAGACTAGTTTATTCTCCTGGTGTTACCTAAAAGCCCCAGATACGATATAACTTCAGTATTCCTTTTGTCTCTGATAGACCAAATATTCTTTTCAGCAGTATGTGCCACCACTATTTCAAGTAACCCCCAAGCAGGAGACAGCATCCAGCCTTGCTTTCCAAAGAACTATTAGGTGAACGTTTGCTTTTTACTCAGACTTGTTCAATCACCTTATATTTCTATGGCTTGGGACTAAAGCACTGAGTGTTTGGTCTGGAATGACATACAAGAAGTATGGAGCAGCAACTTTTTAAAATACTTGTTTCCTTTACATATATTTTAACAATCCTTTTGTAATAAGTTAATACTACATTTCAGAACAGTAATATATAATACATTCACAGAAGCTAACAGTACAAATGCTGTACTCATTTATGTGGGTTATTATGCACTTGCAACTTTTAAAGTCTAAATCTAATTTGCTGAAAAAACAAAATTGCAAAACAATTACGAAGTATATTAATTTCCAAATATAAAGTGGTCAGAAATTAAATACAATAAAAGGATGTGGGAAGAAGCTACCACACTTGCATATCAATACCCAAAGCTACTTTGAAGTCCCAAAGACAGCTTTTACTAGTGAAGTTTTATAACCTCAGATGTACAAAATATTTCTTTAACTGTACTAATCTACATCAATAAAGAGAATAAAGAATATTATAGGTTTTAATAAAAACTCTATGTATAAATTACACCTTTACACAATATTTCATCAATATTTTTCATAAACACTCATATAGGAAAAAAAAATTGTGTTCTACTAAAATTAAGTGCATAAGTTCAAAAGATTCACAAAACATATAAGATTCTTCCTGGTCTATTACTATCAGCTTCTTCCTGTAAAAAGAAAAGATTACTAGTATAACATCCAATTTACCTAAAAAAATCACATCAAATACTTGAGTCAGGTGGATCTCAGTGATCCTCAATGTTTCTTCAATAAATATATTTGAATTCACTCAGTTTCTCATCAGCTCTAATGTTTTGTCAGTGTCTTCCAATAAGCATAATGTAATTTTTATTTAATAATTTAGGAAAAAACCCATATATTTCCATAAACATATTGTAAGAAGTTACACCTTCTCAGACTCATGTTGAGTATCTCTTTTTTAAATATGTTCTCACAAAGTCCTTAAGTTACTTGTCCTCCTTCCTCAAATTTTCCTTTTCCCGCAAGAAAAATACTATTATGAGTAAATTAAACACATGGTTCAAATACAGATTACATAAGAAATGGCTTGTATAAAACATTAAAACAAAAAACATAATTATACCCAGTAAAAAATTTCATATTTAAGTTGCAGCCATTGAACACTACAAACCATTCAAGAGGGCTTTTTGATAAAACTTTAAGGGCTTATGCCATTTTGCCTAGCCCAACTTATAAAAGCTCTTTGGTATAATTACATCTAAATATTGATTTTGCTCCAAGACATTACAGAAGCATTATACAATACATAAAGGAAAAACACAGCCTGTTTAAGGTCATGCTAAAATCTGTAGGCTTTAGGAATAATTACAAAGATGTACTCTGAACCAGAATTCATAAGGCTAATCACTGCCTAAAGAACACATTCACATTAAAATGAGGCTCTTTTTAAACTTTACTGTAGGTCATGTAAAACCTGCTATACCCATGCTTTCAGTTCCATGATAAAAAGCAAAACAAAAGATAGTACATAAAAATAAATTAATAGTTTACAAATATTCTTGCACAAATTTGGGAGGCTTATGAGGGTCTTAGGAAGTTGCTTGGATCTATCCTAGTACATATTCTACTAAAGTTCCTACAAAACAATTCCTGTATTTCAGGATTTTCAAACAGCAAATTTAGTACAATAAAACAATTGTAGTAGATCAGTTTTATATTTATTAACTGTCTTCCTCTGAACTAGTTTGTGAGGAGAAGGGCCCCTTAAAATAGCACAGACTGTAGACTAGCAGGATGGGAAAAGGTTCTGTGGAAAAAGACCTTTGGCACAACAAAACATGAGCCAGCAGTACACCCTGGCATCGAAGAAACCTGACAGTATCCCTCCATGTTGGTCTAGGGTTGGAGCACAGGCCTTGTGAGGAGAGGCAGATGGAGAGGGGTACTTTCAGCCTGGAGGACAGATGGCTTGTGGGGGCTTACTTGTACCTACAGGTTCATCAAGAGGACAGTGTGAGGCTCTTAACTCCCATGGGAGATACTAAACTTCCTCAAAAGGCAAAAATAGTACCCAGAAAAGCCCACTTGACATTTTAGCAAGTACCTAATTATTATATTTAACAAATTATTTGTTAAATTTGATACCAACACAACAATAGCAGCCACAAACTGTCTTAACTATCTGAAGACAGAAAGATCAAATTTCAATCTGGCATATATGTTTTGATTAATTAATGTAGCCCAGTTTTACTCAATACAAATCTTAAGACACAGCCAACAATGAAAGAATATGCAATTAATAGACAATATTTAAAGTTATCTCTACTCAGCAGTAGTCACTCAAGTGCCTTTAATAGCACAAGTCTGCTGTAATTTGTAGAAAGATAACACTTATATATCCTAACAAACATTTTATACACTGATGAACAGCATAAAATTAACATAATGGTTCTTCTAAATGGCTATAAACATTTTTTCTTCAGAAGTTTAATTGAAAATTACTAGATTAACCTTTTCTTTAAAATTTTAAATACAATAGAAGCAATCAGGGAAATAATCAGCTCTATTGTTTCTCATATACATTTAATAAAAATCATTTTTTCATGCTGAAGTTACAGCAGTTTACACTTCCGTGAGTAAACACTGGAATTTAAAAATTTGTCTTAAAATACTACAATACAATACAGTGCTTGAAAATACCGTGATCTCAGTGAGTATTTCTGTCCTTTATAGGCATGGTATAAACCACATGCACATCAAGAATGTATAGCACATCCTAATACTTGGATTTTACATTATATCAGTATTACAATTGTCTCCTCACATTTCATTACACTTCCCTCTGGTTTGCAGGTAGTTACTGTGTGACATCAAAGGTGAGGTGACAAAAAAGTATCTGATCTTTCAGTATTGTGTTTTTGTAAGGGATTACTTCACAAGATAGACACGGACAATTAGTAGCACTGTAGATACAAAATTAGTTTATTGTAGAATGCATTAGCATAATTAGAATTTTGGTCCCATTTTTTAAAGTGGCATTATAACGAGCATGTGGAAATTTTCTAAGACCAAGAGTAACTTTGTAGAATATTTTTTACAAATAATAATAGAAAAGTATTTTAATTTTATAGATGTCTGAATATTTATCAGTGAATTTTCTCCTACAGTCTTTCTGGAAAATTCTACACAAAAAAATAACCTTGAAGTTTCTGAATAAACTCTGCATAAAATGCATGCCTATATATTTATATATGGATGTTATACAGTATTTCATGTTTCAATGCAAACACAGTATCTTGAAATTTCAAGAAACATTACAATATTAGATTATGAAACACAGCAAAAATTATAAATTATTATCTGTACTTAAATAGTGTGTGTAAAAATATTGGTTTAAATCACATGCAATGTCACAGTCTATAAGTATTTTCTAAAAGTAATTAACAATGTATGGATTTATAAATATCTGTTTCCTAAGTTGAAGGATTTTTGTGAAAAACTCGTCTTGAAGACATTTACAAATGCATTGATGTGTTTTTTAACTTTAATATAGCTGGGTTACTTTGCTAAACCATACCACCAACAGATTTAAGATGTCGTAAACTGATAGATGATTCTTATTTAAAACACGTGGAAGAATGAACAATTTTTAATTCGTGTAGCCATTTTAAGATGCAGTTGAAAATATTTATGAGTATCTTTGTGTCTGACCAATAGAATCACACAATGGTAGTGGTTGGAAAGGAGCTCTGGAAATCAGCTAGTCTAACTCTCCTGCCAGAGCAGATTCTCATAGAGCAAACCATGCAGCGAAAACCTAGTTTTTCTAATATTATGTTTTCTAAAATTTACTTGAAAACTAAGGCTCTTGCACTTCTTAAACTTCAAAACATCCAAATTGCAGTATCTATCATTTTTAAAATTCTTGTTTATTTTCTGCAGCTCAGTTGCAGTCTGTATTTCAAACGGTGAATATAATACAGAAATACAGTCTACAGAAAGTCTCTCTTCTTTTTACATTTAATACTGAACAATTGTCTTAACCAGGAGTCAGCAAAATAAATCACTCCAGGAGTTGAGAGGTGAGCCATGGGAAACATGGGAAATCAAGTTATTTCACCAGAGACAGATGTATATTACTCTCCAGAGAAATTACACTTTTAGCCTTATGAAGGCTCTCCTTAAGGAACATGGGAGACATATTTCTGAGCACGACCTTGAGACAATGTTCCCATGGGTGTAGGTTAACTTCCCATCGGTAACACCGTCTGCTATCTTTACAAAAGAACTTTGGGACACTGTGGAGGTAGAATTGTGGGACGCAGCCACAACCGAGAATGCTGCGGCTCAGCGTATGCTCCCATGGTGGAGGATTACATTTGAGACTCTAAAAATCCAAGGCGGCGAAGACGGCCTGAGGGTCGCTGAGCCGCGGCGGGGTCAGGGAGCTGCATGCTGGTACGGATGCCGGCACAGGCTCACCAGCAAAGGAGTGTCTCGGCCAGGAGCTGCGTAAGGGCGGAGGTGAGAGCGTGGCCTCAGGGCTGCAAGAGGAGTGGTCACAAACTGGGGAAACCCCAAGAGCACCTCCCCCGCTGCAGTTTGAAACACAGCACTCTAAATCCCCGGGCCAGAGTGCTTCAAGCTACTTTCCAGGGAAGGATCCCCCAGATCCTGATCCTGGTGATCTAGAAAAGGAAACAGACTTGTATTCACCTAATCCGCATAATGTAGGGCCTAGCATAAACAACAAGCTCTCAAGGAAGGCGATTTTCAAGCGGCTGAGATGGTAGTCGCTCTTGTTATTTATCAAGGTTGGGGGAAAACCCACGGTGGGAATCTCTATCCTTTTGGGTTATTAATGAGCAGCGCCGCACCATCGCTGAGCACGGGCTTTCTTTCCCTTGTTTCACAAACCTTCTGATCTCCGTTTGCGGGAAATTGTTATGCGTGTGGGAAGCCAGGTCATTTGAAAAAGAATAGCTTAGAGGCGCGCAGTGGGGCTCGGCTCAGGGCTCCTGAACTTTGTCCAGGATGCCAGAAGAGGTGGCATTTTGCTGAAGTCTTCGCACAGCAATAGCAGGTAGTGTCAGACTGGACCTGGCAACCTCCCACACAGTAATCATAGGATCATGATCATAGGATCATGATCATAGGATGTTAGGGGTTGGAAGCGACCCAAGAGATCATCGAGTCCAACCTCCCTGCCGGAGCAGGACAAAACTATCTAACACAGATCACAGAGGAACGCATCCAGGCGGGTCTTGAAAGTCCCCAGAGAAGGAGACTCCACGACCTCCCTGGGGAGTAGTTTGATTCTTCAGTTCACTTACTATCAACAAAAGTTATGGGACCCTTACCCCCAGGAACACAACCGTTGCTATTCACAAGTAGAAAGGGGACATACTGTATGCTCAACTAGTCCCTGGAATTCTCCTATTTTTGTTATTAAAAAACAAAGTGGCAAGATGTGCTTGCTCCATGACCCTAGAAAAATTAATGACGCTATGGCAAATATGGGTGCCCATCACCGACCATGATTCCTTGACACTGGCATTTGACTGTGATTGATCTTAAAGACTGTTTCTTCAATATTCCATTGCATCCAGATGATGCCCCTAAATTTGCTTTTTAAGTCCCAAGCATCAATATGCGAGCCCCATTACAGAGATACCAGAGGGTTGGTGCTCTCACAGGGAATGAAGAACAGCCCTACAACCTGTCAGTGGTATGTGGCTAAGGTGCTTAGTCCTATTTGGATTGCAATGCCCGATACTCTGCTTTATCATTACATGGATGACATCCTAGTGGCTGCACAACATCACGAGGTCATGGAGAATCATAGAATCACTATGGACTGGAAGGGACCTCGAAAGATCATCTAGTCCAATCCGCCTGCAACAGCAGGATCACCTAAACCAAGTCACACAGGAACTTATCCAGTCGGGTCTTGAATATCTCCAGTGAGGGACACTACACAACCCCCTTGGGCAGCCCGTTTAAGTCTGGTCTATGTATCACGCCTGAAAAACATCAGAACAAGCCTCCACCATTATTGATGTATGCCCTGACTGTCAAAGACATTCTTTCCCATCAATAGCAGGAGGAGTCAATCCCAGAGGACTTCAGAGCCTACAACTGTGGCAAACAGATGTTACACACTTTCTGGAATTCGGCAAATTGAAATACATACATTCATCCATCGATACCTTTTCAGGTGCTGTGTTTGCTTCTTATCATACAAGTGAAAAAGCATGTGATGTACGCAAACACTTAATGCGTCCCTTTGCCACTCTGGGTATACCCTCACAGGTAAAGACAGACAATGGCCTGGCATAAACCTCAAGTGCAACAAAAACTCTTTTTGACCTATGGGGTATAACTCAAATTACTGGCATCCCTCATTCCCCCACAGGCCAATCCTTAATTGCATGCTCTCACCAATCCCTAAAGCGCCTTTTACAACAACAGAAAGGGGGAATGGGGACTGCTACCCTGGAGAAGCAGTTACAGAAAGCATTGTATGTTTTTAATTTTTGAATTGCTCCTTAACAGACAACAGTCCTCCGATAGTTTGGCATTTTAACGCGAATGCTTCGCTTGAAGTGCGAAGTAAAGCCCCGTGTTGATTTGAGACCCAGAAACATGTAAGATCCTGGGACCTTATCCCCTAATTACATGGGGAAGAGCCTATGCTTGAATTTCCACAGAAAGGGGCCTGAGGTGGATTCCAGCAAAGAATGTACGACCATTCCATGAACCTCTGCCGCAGTCATCAAGCGCTGACTCAGATGGTCTCCCTACCCAGCAGGCTTCTGAAATTCCCGCAGCGATGGATGACTGAAACATTGGAGGACTGGGTGTTTACTTATAATAATCATTAAGAAGTTAAGACAGTTATGCATGTTTTAGTTGGTTCTCTCTTGTTATTTATTTTCCCCTTGTATGAAGGAGTTCTTTTTTATACAACAGAAAGGGGGAGATGAAGGACAAGGCTTGGTGAGTGGCCCTTGTGGGTCACAGGCCTTAAGCAGAGGTGGGTGGAAAATTACTGAGGATGGTTGGGACAGCAGAGAGGCTGAAGATGGGGGGGCAGGGAGCAAGGAAACATTGTAACAATGGCAAACAGAGGGTCTGAGCATCCCCTCCACCTAGGGTGTAACATGTGCTTGCTGATTGGGTGTTATAACTTGAATAAAAACTTGGGACCAATTAGCTTTGAACACATGGCCTTGTTCTGTCTCTATAAACCTGTTGCTTTCTTGTAATAAAAGGCATTTTTTGCATCAATCAGTGCTCCGTCTCTATTTGCGGCAGAATGATACCTAGACTTTATGATTAAAATTTACATGAAAAGATTCAGTAAGGAAATAGGTACTTCAAGTGCTCTTTACACTGTTAGGTATTTTCTCAGTCACAGAATACTATTGACCCAAACAGAATACTATGTTCAAAGTTCTCTTTCCTACATACATAGAAAATGCTACACGTGCATATTTGCATACAATAAAAACATGTGTTGCAGTTTGAGCACTGCTAGAACCCGTA
>VXBP01005785.1:13181-30622 GCA_013400115.1 Rhinopomastus cyanomelas
CCCATTGACCACTACTCTCTGACTTCTGCCCTGTAGCCAGTTTACAATCCACCTTACTACCCGAAAATCCAGGCCACACTGCCTCAGCTTGGCTGCGAGGATGCTCTGAGAGACCATGTCAAATGCCTTACTTAAGTCAAGATAGATGACATCCACAGTTCTGCCGTCATCCATCCACCTGGTTATGCCCTCATCAAAGGCTCTCAGGTTTGTCAAGCATGACTTTCCTTTTGTGAAGCCATGCTGACTGTCCCTAACGACCCTCCTGTCCCCGATGTGCCTGGAAACAGCATCTAGTACAAATTGTTTCATCACCTTTACTGGGATGAAGGTGAGGCTGATCGGTCTATAGTTACCCGGGTCTCCTACAGATGTTCCCTCTGTTCTCCCAACATCACTGCTGAATTTACTCTGACGTATTGGTAAACTAAATATACTTCTACTTTACATGCCAGGGTATTAAATGTCATTGACATTTAATTGCTCTATTGTTCTGAGGTGCTGTATGAGGACGTTTGAAATACCGTTGCATAATAAAAATTTTTAAAAGTGCTGCTACTGGAAATTCTGTGTATCTTTGTCCATGGAGAACAAGGAAATGCAACACTAAATGAAAACAGAGGTTGAACTGGGTCACAAAACTTGTTTTCTGGAGAATCCCATTATTGTCAGTTTTTTCTCAGGCTCTGATGGCTGTAGAAAATGACTCTTGAGCAAATAATGTTTAAAACATAAAAACATCAAAGGAATACATGCTAAAAAATGAATAGACTTTATTTAATGTATCGTTCCTGAAACTGCCTATTCATGTAAAATACATGAGGCCCAGAAGCGAATTCTATTAATGGATTCAAAGTAAAGTGCTCCTGTGGGCAAACCTCTCATTCAGAACTAGTTTTTATGTTTCTGCAGAGTCGTTTTGACATGTGCACAGAATGGATTACTCTGTATTTATTGACATGATAACATACGTCTTAAAACCCCAAACTCATAAAAAAAACCAGATCTGTTACAAGTTGCTCATCATTGACTAGAATAAGAGCTTTAAGGACAAGTTCACCTGATGCATTCATTACAGTGACTCTTAGTCTTGTTGTTGAAATACATATTGTCATTTCAAAGCTTTCCTTTTCGTATTTTCCTTTTCTCTACTCATTATTGACATTGTACTTTACTTCTAAGCAACCATTCCTTCAAATGAGATCTTACCATCAGAATGGAATTGGAAATAGGAACAGTAAAATTATAGCACTGAAAACAGATCCTACAATTTCTACTGTTAGCATGCTAATATAGACACAGCACATGACAGCACCTCAAAGTTATTGTAAATCATTTTTATGGTCTGAAATATTCCTCACTACACCTAACCTGTTTTGAGAAATTAGGCATTGAGTGATTTCTCGCTACACATATAGCTGAAATTATTCATATTTAAATAAGATAGGATAGATAGATAGATAGATAGATAGATGATTGATAGATAGATATACAGACAGACAGACAGACAGATAGATAGATAGGTAGGTAGGTAGGTAGGTAGAGGGCAGGGCAATGCATAGGAAAACAATGTAAAGAAAGGAAAACTAGGCAGAAGCAGAGAAGACACAGTCTGCCTACACACAGAGTCTGCACAAACATCTTGGTGTGACAAAGAGACAATAACATTAATCATAGGAGTAGGAATTTAAAAGTTCTTACACTGGCTCTGCTTTAAGTGCAATTAAGTAACAACTTCTAAGGTGATTTAAGCGTAAACTGTAGGTTTTTATTTTAATCAAAGAACATTAATACAGTGGTTAAAACACTTGTTGCTAGTAAATGTTAATTATGAACACAGGCTCATATTTGTTGTGTAGAGTTGGTAAAACTGAAAAAAACATGGTACTTCAGTTTAATTTTCTTTTAACTTCTAAGAAATCTAAATTGTATGCTAAGCTAAATATAGAGGATCTTGACAATTATTTTATTCAATTGTCACTTTATCTTTTCCTTATTTGTTAGACATACCTAAATAAATTCAGATACTGTTTTAGAAAGTCAGTAAATCAAGAAACTGGTTTTGTTTTTCAACTTTAGATGCAGTCATCAACAAAAAACCCAAAACAAACATAATATGTATGTAATTAGTTTTCATGAATTAGTTTCAACTACTGGCCTTTACAAGACAAAATTGTCTTACGTAAGACAGTTCACTATCTTCATTTAATAAGAACAAATGAATAAAACTTGAACAAAAGTAAGACTAATGTTAAAAAATCTTAAAAGATCTTAATATTAAGATCTTTGCCTTGATTTGAGCACATAGTTAACATATTCTCCTCATAAAGACCTTAATATTTTACTTCTATTACTTCCTCTTTTGACAGTATCTGAGCTGATGTAGCTAGTTAGTGTTTCAAAATGAACCAAACAGACTTAAAAGATAATATTCAAAACCTATTTATATAAGCAAAAGATATACAAATAAACATATGCAAACACTAGGGTCAATAATAGACATATTTAAGTTTTTGCTGACCTGACCTAGTTTCAGGCATAAGTTTAACTTCTGCCAACATTATGGATATAGTATCACCTAGTTTATTTCTCATGAGCCGGTTCCTCTCATGGCTTTATGGGTATGCTTTGATGCCTGCATTGCATTATGTGCTTCCACCACCCAGATGAGTTACACTGCATTTACCTATGCTCTCTCTCATAATTTATCATGGCATTCTGTCACCTGAAATAGTTCTCTGGCCTACATTTAAGTTTGGCTGTCATGGCAATGCTGTTCCTGGTCCCTGAGGTAGCACATTTGAGGTTGTCTGTGACAGGTCTCTCTAAGTTCTATGCTGTAGTCTGCAGTGGAGAGAAGTATGCTCTCAACAACAAAATACTACAATGCTGTTTGAAGATGTATGAACTGGAACCCACTTAAATATGAGAAGACAAGCCAAATGAGTGCATGCTTACTGAATTTTGCTTCTTCATAACGTGTTTCTCTGTTGTTCTATTGCTTTGTACAGAGCCTAGTCATTTTAGCAAGTAGAGCTTGCGCACCCCCCTTCTGCTAAAACACACTGGAGCTGAACTGTGAACTCTTGTTTATGCAGTGGTAGGGCTGAAAACGGAGAGATGAACATTGGCATCAAGCCCACTTGAAACATTTAATTTTAATTCTCCGTACTTGTGAATTTTATCATTGTCTAAAAGAGCATCTGATAGAATTAGCTAAGTACATTACAAGGGAAACAGCAGAGAGGCAGCAAGTGCCTACAAAACACTGCCAACACTAAAGAAGAGCAAACTACTTTCATTGTAGGTGTACTGTTAAAGAGCATGAAGGGGTTTTGGGTATTAACTGTGGTCAGAGAATCATCTCTTAGAATCTGATCATAGTATGATGTCTAAAATGTTTAGGTAGTCTAAAACCAAATAATAAAATACACTTTTGTACACTTCCCAGAAGCTTAACTAATAATTTAACTCTTAAATAAGAAATGTCAGTGCTGTATACATCTTCTACAAAATTATATTTGCCTGCCTATAGTCCGATGTTTTTCATGTAGTCTGATTAGAAGCCTGAAAACACAATGCACGCATTTTACAATTTACATGTGGATAAGGTCTGTCCAAAGACAATGCAGCTGTGAATCTGAAACCACACTGTAGCCATGAACAGTGCTTAGATTGCTAAAAAGAGAAAAAAAATTGGCAAGGGGATTAAACTATGTGATGAGAATAGATTATTGAACTGAGCAAATAACAAGCAAAGAAAACACTTAGAAAAAGAATGAGAAAGACTGGGAGGTTAAGCAAAGTGTAAAGACAGGATAGGAATGCAGCAGCTCTACTTGACCTAACAATATACACAAGACATAATTTCTGATAGTATATCTTTTATGAAAAAAATTACAAATTTGGGGAGACAAAATGGACACATACTTTCTGCACACATATTTCGGGTGGGAAGTACCCATCTGAGTGCACAAAGATTTACTATTCTGATAACTGCTGAAGCAGCTTGTTAAAACTTTATGCCTGGCCCAGTGAAAATCTTACATATTTGTAGAAGCCAAGCTTGACAGAGGAAAATTACCAAAGAAAGGATACTTTACTACATTCATACAAAATACTAGGATGATAATGAAGAACCAAAAAATTTTGGGCAATATTTTATCCAGCAGTGTAAAAAGAATATTTGAAGGACAATAAACTGTAGGCTTCTCTGTTCTCCATTTTTGACTTGTGGGATTTTTTTAAATTATTGTTCCCTTTAAAGGTAAATTTAATTCTTATTTCACCTGTGAAAGATAATCAGACGGTTGCTTAATCAATGAATGTAGGGCACTGTCAGAAACACTTTATGAAAAAACAGTGCTCTTTGTCTCCAAAGGCAATTTAAAGATACTAGTTTAAATTCTATCACTACAACACTTCTAGGAAAGTTTGTACAAATTATAATAATATCAACTCATTGATAAGTATTTTGTCTCTCCTTTAAAGTGGTGAGTTTTACTACTTTAAGGTTTCAGTGTGAGTATTCAGGGTAATAACAGTATATAATAATATCAAATAATATATAATAAACAAATGAGTGTTAGTGTAACAATTGCAGCAGTATCATAATAGAACTGTAAGTAATATTTTAGTTCTAATGCTGAAATCTCACTTGATTATATCTTATGTCTAATACAGTGTTTAGTTTCCATTAAATCCTTGTCTGAAAAATCTGTGCTTGAATGTGAAGGCGATAAACTAGGGGCTTTTAAAATATGGAGAATGGATTAAAAGTAACAATTCCTAGCACTTTCTAATATTAAGATTTCTCCTTTTATAGAAAAAGGTATTCATAAATGATGTGCTTGTGGAAACTTTACTCTTCTACTTTAACTATTATTGCTTGCACCTATTGTATTCACTTGGTTTGGGTTTTTTTATTGCTATGAACAATACTGTTGTAATTTCAATTTAGTGAGTATTAGCATGAGGAACTGGGAGTTGAGTATGGTAACTGTTCATTGGCAGATAGAATCTGGAGTTCTCCCTTAGCTTCAACCCTAACCAGCACCTCTGAGAACAAGCACTTTGTTAATGTGGAATATAAAAAACTAAATACTACCAGTTTTGGAGTTTTCTGATTCCTGGTTTTGTTTTCGGAGAATCTTGTCTGTTCATTACTCAAAGAGGAAGCACATGTCACTGGAACTGGGCACAGCAGCCATCTTGACCTTTGGAACATACTGAATGAAGAAAGAGCAGAAGTTTGGAACCTCGGAGATCAGTGGAGAAAAAGTTTTGCCTACAGTCCATCATTTGCTGAAACAGATTAAAGTCCTGTCTGGGGCTCTTGGGTGCACTTTAATAGAGGGTTGGTTGAAAGCCCATGGAAGAGGGAAATGGTCCTTAAAGTAAACAATAGCACTGAGGAATGGATGCACAAACTGGAGCGTGGATATCATATTTCCACAAGGCAAAGAACAGCTGGAGATTTCTTTATCCTCAGGGGTTGAAGGTAGCTGCTTGGCACAGATATGTAAGAATACATAGGAACGTGTAATTAATTTCTGTATATCTTTGTGTTGGGATTTTATGCTGTGTGAATTATATATGTCTTGCTTTTTCCCCAAATCAAGCTAGTCTTTGATTTTGTTTGTGACTTTGAACCTTCCTTGTTTGTTTTTTTTTTTATTTTAGCTCACTAACATACTAATTATGTTAATTAGTTAATCTTATATTGCACCTGATGAACAGGATCCACTGATGACAAATACTGAGAGATTTTGAAGAATGTCCAGTTTTGGGCACCCCAGTACGAGGGAGACATCGAGATGCTACAGCGAGTACAGAGGACAGTGAAGCTGGTGAAGGTCCTGGAGAATAAATCTTCTGAGGAGAGATTAAGAGGGTTGAGGTTGTTTAGTCTGAGGAAGAGGAGTCTAATGGGAGACTCCATCACTCTCTACAACTATCTGAAAGGACATTGTAGAGATTTTGGTGCAAATGTCTTCTCACAGGTGATTAGTGACAGAACCAGAGGGAATATATTCAAGCATCCACAAGGCAGGTTTAGATTAGACATCAAGAAAAAATTCTTCACAAAGAGAGTGGTCAGGCACTGCAATGGGATGCCCAGGGTGGTGGTTGAGTCAACATCCCTGGATGTGTTTAAAAATCACTTAGATGTAGTGTTGGGCGATCTAGTTTAGAGGTTGGAGTAGGGTTGATGGTTGGACTCAATAATCCAAAGAGTCTTTTTCAACCTGAATGATCTTGGTCTTTCTCCTGCATGCCCCTGTGATAGATTTCTCACATAGTAGCTAGTTTGAAAACCTCTGACATTAGCTGGAGTCACAGAATCACAGAATCATAGAATCATTACGGATTGGAAGGGACCTTGAAAGATCATCTAGTCCAATCCCCCTGACACAGCACGATCACCTAGATCAAGTCACACAGGAACACATTCAGGCGGGTCGTAANAGTCTTGGCAGTGACTCATCCTGGGTTGTATTCCTGCAGTGCAGGCATACATAACTGCAGTTTTTCAGAGACACATCAGTTCCATTCAGAATATGTGATCTTAGTTTTGTCCACCATAATCATGGGTTTATCTATGGATAACAAACATTACTCACGCTTGTTCATTTCTCCTCTTCCAGTGTTGCACATGAGATTTTTAATTTTCTCAGGAGTTTGGTTTTATGTTTTAAATGTGTGATTACTTGTTCAAAGTTGCTAATATTAATGATCTGGAAGTTGACTACACCAACAGATTATGCCAAACAGGAAGGTGCTTTTGATTCTTTTGAAGGATGAGGTGTCTTGCAGAAGGATCTAGATAAGACTAGAACATTAAACAATAACTGAACATGAAACACTGAGTTTGAAATTTAACAATAATAACTAATGGACTCTGCATCTAGTTTGGAGTTAACACTAGGCACAAGTCTCAGCTGGGGAGTGGAGTGGCTGGAGAGCAAATTTTTATGCAGAAAGGCATCTGGAGGTTCTGGTTGCCATTAAGCTCCATAGGAGGCAGCAGTGTGCCCTGTCAGCCAAGACAGCAAAAATCATTCTGGGATGCTTCAAATAGAGAACAATTAGCTGGTTAAAAGAGGTGATCATTGCACAGTATTGAGCCTTAGCACGGTCTCACTTTGATTATTGTGTGCACTTCCAGTTCACACAAATTAGTATGAATGTGAGGGCCCCAAATATTTTCACAAGAGGGCAACAAAAGTAGTTATAGGTCTGGGAGGTATGTCCTATGACCAACAGCAGAGGACTCTGGGTTTGTCTTGTTTGGAGAAAAGGAGGCTGAGGGCTGACCTCACTTCTCTCTATAGCTTCCTGAGGAGAGAAGTGAAGACGGAGGTGCTGATCTCTTCTCCCTGATATCCAGAGAGAGGGAAATGACACAAAGAATCTTTTCTTTACCAGGATGATGTTCAAACATTGAAACAGACCTCCTAGAGAAGTTCTTAACGCCCCAAGACTGTCAGTGTTTAAGAGGCATTTGAACAATGGTCCTTAATAACATGCTTTAGTTTTTGGTCAGTTGATCTTTGTCTTTTAAACTAGACAATCTTTGTAGATCCTATCCATCTGGAACTATTCTGTTCTAGTCTAGTCTAGTCTATCTCATCTAGTCTTTTCTATACTATTCTACTGTAATACATAGTGTTTGAATGTTGTTCCTTACTTCTGGAATATCTCAGCCCTTTCCATTCCTTGTCTCCCATACATGAGAAAATTCGTGGTTATCAGCTTTACATTAAACATTTTCATGAATGTGCACATGTGGGAAGATGTGCATGGAGAGGAAAGAATTATTTTTCCTCGACACTTGAGTATAAGGAACAATTTATTTGTTCTATTAGTCCTTAACCTGCATACTTGACAGATGGAATAGACACCTATTTCAAGGATAAAGCAATCTAAGTCAAAGCCTTTGTAGTATTTTGCAGAAATTCTCTAATTTTCCTTGCCTTTGGATTCAAACAATAATCTATAACTCAAACGTAAACTTCTCATTCTCCTTGCTTGCCTGCATACTGCAATTTCCTACACTCTTGGCAAATCAATTCAACCACCTCTAGAAATTCTCCTGTAGAGACAGTCACCATATAAGACTAAAGATTATTTTTAAAGTAACCTATTTTTCTTCCTTATTTATTCATGTGAAGTCAGTTATGCAGTTATGCCAATCGAGTGTTATTTATTTCAGTATGCATTATGTAGAATTATTAATATCATTCATCTGCAGTCACTCACAGAAATACATTCAGTGTCACTCCTGGAAATAAAAAAAATTTCAATATAACTTAAGCTGTCATTATACCATACTATAGATACATTTTGTCAAATACAGTAAATTCATGAGTTACAAATATCTTGAAATTTCTTAATTGTTCTCTCTAAGCAATGCTTTTTAGTTTCTCGTTTGGTTGATTTATAGCAAATATTTTCCTGTTCTGGCAGGGGGATTGGACTAAGTGATCTTTTGAGTTCATTTCCAGGCCCTAATGTTCTGTGATTCTGAGTAATTCTGTGAAATAATAGCATTGAATATTTGTGAGTCCTATCATAGCATTCTATATTTTATTTAACTTTAAGCTTGGAATTATTTGCACAGTTCATTCTGTATATCTGAACACAGCAGTTATTGATAGTTGTTTGTGTATATACTTGGTTTTTGTACAGGATGAAAGATCTGTAATCAACAAATGTCTCCTGAGAGGTCTCTTTCTTTCTTTCTTGTTCAGACGTCACTGTATGTTTCTGACACCATCATTTATCATTGTGTGAATGTCTTGGTGTATGTTCAGATGGACCATCCTGACTTAGCATCATTTAAGAATAACAGCGACAAAAAGATTCATTGTATCTAAAAGAAAAAATTCACTGCAGCATCACCACTGTAGAGATCAGGAAAACTTCAACACAGTCAAGGATAAAGATAATTTATCTGTTCCTTCCTACATGAATATACCTACTTCTTATCTATCCCACACAGGCAATTTTTCCAATATTATATTTTGTTACAAATTCCCCATATGAAATCATGCTCACATTATATTGCAAAAACATGAAGAAACTGTAAAAAGAACAAAAAGAGAGACCAATATTTTCTGCCTTGATGGGAAAAGCATGTAATTCTGAAACAATATCTTTAGTACTTCTTGAGAATATGCAAGAAAAAAATCTTGAATCCAAAGGCAGAGCATCCACTTGACCATTTCCCAGAAAAATATTTGTTGAGATTATACTTTTACAACATCAGAGACAGATTATTTTGAAACTTTTAGAATTAGACTTATGCTCTGCACCTTTTTAGATTGGAAGTCCTCACAAAGGTATCCAAATCCTTTAATTACCTTAATTTCAAATGCATTTGGCTTAACAAACTTCGTAGGATTTCTGAACACACCTTGCAAAGCATCCTATCTTTGCATATTAAATAATAATTTATTATAACTATCATGGAAAATTAGTGAACCAGACTACCTGGATTTAAATCTGTATTAATTAGCATAGTATAATTATGTAAAACCCTATAAATATTGAGCATTTTCTCAGTATGTTTGGTATGTTTTTAAGCTAATAAACTCTTCTACTATCATGAAATTACTTAAAATAATATCCTAAGCTTTATTAATAAAGGAACTAAGAAAACATTGTTGACTTACAAACATAAAACATGATTGAGTCTTGCTATCTAGGTTAAAAACTACACTGAAAAATAAAAATAACACAGAAGAGTGACAGAAATAAGACACAAAGTTATCCAGAGCAAAAGGACAGATACGTTTATCAGTACTTAGTGAATTTCAGATGAAGCTGTGCTAACAAATTGCTAGGCATCCTTAGAAATCCTATCTATGTAATCAAGAGGGGTAAAATTGCAGTAACACATTTATACTCATTTACAAGAAAACAAGACTCAAAAAACCATTGAAATTTAAAAGGATAAGAACTTAATCTGTTTAAATAGATGAGCATATGAATTTGTCATATCTATATATAGCAGTATGTTGTCTACATTGATATCAATATATCAATATATAATGCATCTAAAATGCACGGTGTCATTCTAAATGCTGTTTTCATATTTTTGTTATACAGCAAAGGTATTATTCAGACCTGGTTTTAAGACCAGATATTTTTACAAAGAATAATATTTTCTTCAGTTTAGTGTCAAATGTATTCACTCCTCTGTACTTTATTCTCAGATGTACAAGCCAACCACTACCTTAATAATTTCAGAGCCACAGTTTTCTATTTAAAGATATTTCTTCTCAAATATTCAGATCAGATTTTATATATCTCTTCTAAAATATTCTAGTAACTACACAGGAAACTCAGAATACAGGACTTCATGGATAATTGCTCTAAATTGCTGTGGTCTTTATATCTTCTTAACACTCTGTTCTCATAGGTTTTATAAAGACTGCTATATTACAGTCTCATCCATCAGTTTATATAGCAAAATCCAAAGAACTGAAAAAGCATTTTAAAGTGACACAAAATACAGTAATAACAAAAAAGAAAGACATAGTATGCTGAGATTCATTGATGCTGCAAAAAAACATTCATATTTTTAAGAAATAATTGAAGGGGCAAGTTAAGTAATGTTTTATACCCACAAATGAGAAAAACATTGAATGGTACAGTATCTAGATGACAATGTCAAGTATCTTAATGTGCTAGCTTTTTCGAAAACAGTGAAACAGCTGTAGGATCTCAAAAATTTGGATAGATTCACAGCAAACATTGAACAGTCATTTAAAATGAGTCTTAAAGAATACTGCTGTTCAGTGTGTACCCAATATAGTTCTCGGCAGCTACCACTGAGCTCCTGAGAGATGGTATACAGAATCAACTTGAATTCCACCAGATGTTAGTGATTTAAACATTCCTCTTGAAACATTTTGCACATCCTGTAGTACTGCAGAAAATTGCCCCTGTTGCTTTTCCACCGGGAACAAGTAGGCAGCATGCTAAGAAAAGTATATGCCTTTCAAATCAACCTCAGAGTGAAAGTGTTTTGAATATTTCTTCTTACTGCAGTCTGATGACCTATGTCAGAAGTCAGCAAGTTAATTGTTACTCTCTCTATGATATGGGAGTGGGTCGCTAGAGTCCATCCTGATTTGGAGCACAGGAAGAAAGCCCTGTTGAAGAAACACTTAGTCCAAGCAAATGTTGAGAAATAGGATACTAAAATTAGATGAGTAATTCCTGTTACACATTGACTTCCCTTATTGCATAAATGAAAATTATGCTGTTTCTGACACTTTTTAATTAAAAAAGGTTATACAAAGTGTTGTAAGACTTACTAGTTTTAGGATAAGTTTTATACTCTCTGGAATATTTTCCATGGATAAAATTTTCAGCAGAACTGTATATCCTCCATTGAAAAATATAGATTTGCAAACATCAAAATGCTTTTGTCAAGTTGTTGGGGTTTTTTTTAATTATATACATGAATTAAAACTTTGGCTTTATAGTTCATCTTTTTACACCTTTGTGAATGCTCAATTTTGAAATGAAATACTAATTTTGTTGCAAATTCATATAATTTCATATAATCCGAAATGCTTCCTTTTTGATTTATTGGTTGATCTGGAAAATGAATTTAAATTCACCTTGCACTGGGTGAATTAATCTTTTCTGTGTTACAAATAAACCAAAAAATCAATTATTTGTTCAAGTCTATAATAGTGCTACATATAATAATTTTCCACATTGCAAAGATGCCCCTGCTGAGCCTGCTTAATTCTATGAATTAAAAGGCTTGTAACACCTTGAAAGACAAAATATTCACCAAGTTGAAGAAAAAAAAAATCAAGGTACATTTTATGTTATTTTGATAGACGGAAAAGATTATAAGCTTTAAATTTTATTCACTCTGGATCCCTGACAAGGTGTGCACACTCACTAGTAATTATAGACAATTTCTGCATCTATTAGCTCTGAAGGAAACAACCACCTAAATATAGTCCATCACAATTATTCTTTGCAAGTGTGTATAGTGTTTACATTATTACTAGATTTATTCTGGCCCACTTAGTGAAGCTTGGAATACGTGTTTTTNTTTTTCAGACGAAGAGCCATCATCGACATGTGTAATGTGGCAGATTTAGTGTAGTGGACAAATAACTGCTTAATTTTTAAAATGCATTATTACAGACTTCCTTTCATGTATTTCGGTTTTATACATAGTATCTGACAATATACATAAATCTTCAATACGTTCTGAATATTAATACTTTGAGCTTGGGTGACTCCATTATTCACGCAAAGTACATCTAATATAAAATACAAAGGCCTTGTTTATCATCGAATCACAGAACAGTAGGGGTCAGAAAGGACCTATGAAGACCATTTAGACCAATCCCTCTGCTAAAGCAGGTTCACCTACAACAGGTTCCATAGGGTCATATCCAGGCATGTTTTGAATATCTCCAGAGAAAGAGATTCCACAGCCTTTCTAGACAGCCTATTCCACTGCTCAGGCACCTTCAAAGTAGATTTTTTTCCTTCATGTTCAGATGAACGTTCCTGTATTCCCATTTGTACCTGTTGCCTCTTGTCCTGTCACTGGGCGTTACCAGAAGGAGTCTGGCCTTACCCTCCTGACACTTGTCCTTTAGACATTCGTAAGTATTGATAAAATCACCTCTCCATCTTTGCTTCTCCAGGCTGAACAGAACCAAGTCTTTCAGTCTTATATATACACTGACATTACTTTTTTTTACTGATGTTGAATTATAGAGTTACTTTCATTTTATCATTCACTTGTAAAGGTATGTCTGTGTTATGAAGAGAAACTAAGTAGAAAGCTAGACACATTTTCTAAACCTCTCAATGAACTAAAATGTATGTGATATTTAAACAGCAAGGTTTACAACCCTCTTCTATTGGTCCTTACAAAAAAATTCAGAGTTTCACAGTTTTCCATTCAGACAACATCAGCATTCCTAGCCCAGCTGGGTTGTAAGGCATTAGACTAGTAGTCTGCAATGTATATACCACTGGGTACAGAACCTTTTATTAGACTTCATGCCAGCAGCAGTCACTTTAATCTGACTCAGGATCACCTTTGTCAAACATAAGGATGGAAAACTGGGAGATAGAAGGACACCATTTTGAAGGGAGATTATTTTTAGACAACCCAGAAAATGGCAAATGCATGACAGCTTCTCATAAGACAAGAGCCTTAGCACTGATGCAAACTCAGATTAGTAAAACAAAATAGATGGAAAGACATTATGTTTATAATACCATATGAAATTCATTTTTTTTAAAAAAATGTGTGTACCTATTCATTAAATGGATAAAAAGAGAGTACGGGAACAATTCCTCACCAGCTATTTTTAGAAACATTTCAGAATATCACACAACAAGTCATACTGACTTGCAGTCATTTTCTATGCCTTTCTGGTGAAGCAAAGTAACCTCAAAAATGGAAAATAACATTTCAAACTCTCTCTTAGAGAGTTTCTTAGTTATTTAAGATACAGTGTTGCATGAAAATAGAAAAATTGTGTGGTTTGCCCATTTCATCCAAGCTAAAGAACATTTCCAGACTGTGTTTAAAAGTCAGCTAACTTTTGTTAGCATGACCGGGGACAGTCATTTTTGAATGCATGTCCTGACTATTCTTAAATCAAACTCTTCAGGATGAGGTTCATTTTCTGAGCCCTCCTCCTCTTCCAAAGTGTGAATATTCCTAGTGTGTCTACAGTTTCTCATTGTGTTATGTATATATGTACATAAGTCTACAGAAGCTCTCCACTGATAAGCTATTCTATCAAGATCCATGTAAGAAGTCCATGTGAGATGCTTCTCAGATGAAGCTTGGTGTGGAAAGGGGGAAAACTGCACAGTGGAGTGGGAAGAGGTGTAAGAACAAACAAAATAAAATTTAATGCTGATATTTTGCACCTACAACTTTTTTAATACTTCTGCTCTAGGTTTTCTGGTTGGTTGTTTGTTTTAATCAAAGGATGTGTGTTAGCTAAATATCACTGCAAATTTCACAGCACAGCAGTAGCTGCAGTGTTATCTGCGTTCTGTCTGCACACTAGACACAGGAATTTTAATTTCATACATCATTTACAACTTACCGCAGTAATTCTACACAGTCAGTACATCTCTTTACCACAAGAAAAAAGAGACTGGTGTCACTTTACCTCGGATCCCACATTCCCTAGACTTAGACTTCTTCTTACTGTGGCTCAATGTCCAAGCAGGAGATCAGTTGCAAGTGTTGTTCCGCAGGGTTCTGGTTTTGGTTCAGTGACGTATAACACGTTTCTTGTTGATATCGACAGTGGCATCGAATGAGTGCACCCTCAGCATGTTTGTCAACAACCCCTAGCTGTGTGGTGTAGTGGACAAGCTGGAGAGAAAAGGAAGCCATGCAGAGGGACCATGACAGGCTTCAGAACTGGGCCTGTGCAAACTGCATGAAGTTCAACAAGTTAAAATGGGAGGTCCTACATGTGGGTAGATGCAATCCCAAGCACAGGATTGAGAATAGGTGTGAGGAGAAGGAGTTGGGAGAGTTTTTGTAGATGAGAAGCTCAACAGGAGCTGACAGTGTATGAGCACAGCCCAGAAGGTCCAACTGTATCCCAAGCTGTATCAAAAGACATGTGACCACCAGGTCAAGGCAAATGATTCTCCCCTTGTATTCTGCTCCTGTGGAATCTCACCTGGAGAACAGCATTCAGTTCTGGAGTCCTCGATATAAGAAGGACATAGAACAGTTAGAATGAATCGAGAGGAGAGCCTCAAGGATGATCAGAGGACTGGAGCACCTCTTCTGTGAAGACAGTCTCAGCAGACTGGGGCTGTTCATCCTAAAGAGGAGCAGGCTGTAGGGGGATCATATAGCAGCCTGCCTGTGTGTGAAGGGGGCCTACAGGAATGCTGGACAGGGACTTTTTACTGGGGACCATAGCAATAGGCAAGGCAGAATGGTTTCAAGCAAAAAGATTGTAGATTTAGGTTAGATCTTGGAAAAAATTCCTCCCTGTGAGGAGGTTGCCTGGAGAGGTTGTTGATACTCCCTTCTTGGAAGTGTTTCAGATCAAGTGGCATGGGTCCCTGGGCAACCTTTTGTATTGAAACGTGTTCTTCCCTATGGCTAGAGGGTCTGAACTATATGCTGTTTGATGTTCCCTCCAACCTAAGCCAGTCATTTAGTTCAGCGTAGGGCAACAAAGATGATAAGAGAGGTGGAACACCTCCCTTATGAGGAGAGGTTGAGGGAGCTGGGTCTCTTTAGCTTGGAGAAGAGAAGACTGAGGGGTGACCTCATTAATGTCTACAAATATTTGAGGGGTGGGTGTCAGGGGGATGGAACTGGGCTGTTCTCGGTGTCATGTAGTGATAGGACAAGGGGCAATGGTTGTAAGCTGGAACATAGGAGGTTCCACATCAACCTGAGAAGGAACTTCTTCACGGTGAGGGTGACGGAGCACTGGAACAGGCTGCCCAGGGGGGTTGTGGAGTCTCCCTCACTGGAGATGTTCAAGACCCGACTGGACGGGTTCCTGTGTGACTTGGTTTAGGTGATCCTGCTGTTGCAGGCAGATTGGACTTGATCATCTTTCGAGGTCCCTTCCGATCCATAATGATTCTATGATTCTATGATTAGCACCTGAGTTATTGAGTCATCCAGATAAAATGATGAAAGAACCAGCCTTTAACTCACTACCAGTGACTGCTAGAAGGGTACACACTAGTCAAAGTGACTAAGTGAAATATATTTGACACCATCTCTGAAAACCTTGGTTTTTGTCTATAAATGTATATACATTTGTATGTATATATGTATAAATACATTTACATAGTAAAAGTATAGGTTTTTATTGAACAAAACCAAATATACTCAAATACCTTTCAAAAACATCACCTCACATGGTATCTGTCTGCCAAATACAGACAATACTAAACCAATTTACTACAGAGACATATTTTGATAGAGAGGTGTTCCACTTAAATTAGCGGTATAGAATAATAAATATTGACTATCTTTGTTCAACTCCAAAACTAACCAGGGAGTATATGCTTTTATACGAGCTCTACTGTATGTGGTAAATACATTGGCAAATATTTATTCAGATCTGGTTTGTATATTATACACTATATTTTATCCCATGAATCTGTTTGTAAGATTTAATTCCCAAGACACATGGCAACTGCAGAACCAGCTTTAGGAGAAATCATACAAGTGTGACTTGGGAGGAAATGAAAGCTTGTGGGAGTTCCTTCAAAACATAACCTTAAGGGACAGTAGAGAGGGAAGATATATAAAGCTTATGATGCTGCCCTTGCATGCAAGGCGTGCAGAAGCCAAGAAATGTTATTTTCTATGATCCATTAATAAATGATTTTTAAAGACTCTGGAAATGCTGTGGCAGAAGCCATCACAAAATTGGAACACAGACAACTTAAACTAGATTTTTTCCACTTCATTTTTTTTGTTTCATTTGTTTATTTCTATTTTAGACTTTCATTTAATTGAGGCAGAATACTAGCAAAAGGCTAAAATACTAGGAGAAAGTAAGCATAGTTTTATGAGATCAAACAAGATCTTTAAGTATTCTTAATTATACTTGTGGTTTTAGTTTTATTTATTTTATTTTAGTTAGAATAGGCATTGCAATCATGTTCCAGTTACATCTACCAGCCACATGAGAAAAATCAAATACTAGAGTATCTGCAGCTCATGAAGTTGCCTAAGATGAGTGACAGTGCATGAAATAGGATTCCCAAAATGTGAATCGTCTGCCTGTGTTGTCTTAGAATAACAACATCGAGAGGTAAACCTGTGGATAGGAGACATAATGTAAACTGTTTTCCAGAAAACCATAGAATGACAACAGCTGATCACAATAATGTCTTTCTTTAAAAAGTGTACACTTTAGTTTCATGCTTAAAAGAAAAATGAATGCTCTTGAACAAATACTGTGGTGGGTTCAGGACCACAATTCAATATCAAACAAAGGAAAGCAAAGCAGTGAGGTCTCAGTGGCATCTCGGATAAAATTCACCAGACAATCAATGGCTTAGGGAAACTCCAGAAAGATTTATTAACAGTAACTATACACAGAAATGGTTATGCAAGACGGTGCATACAAACTGTGTCATTAATGCCCTCACAGAACCTGAGAAAATAGAATGGGAAACCACTCCAGTTTGGGCCTTGGATCTTCTTCCAATTTAGAGACCTGGGAAGGAAAACATGTCAGTCTGGGATGGCCTGAGTTTCTCAGTGCCCACATCTGCGTCCGGTGCAGCTGCATGCATTTCAGCGTGGATTCTCCAGCTCAATGCATAGGGATGGCCTGACTGATCAGCGCCCACACCTGTATCCCTCTATGCAGCTGCATGCGTTTCAATACTCTCGGGATGGCCTGAGTCTCTCAGTGCCCACA
>VXBP01005785.1:30990-46542 GCA_013400115.1 Rhinopomastus cyanomelas
CTCCTTTCAGGGCCACAGCCCGCGAAAAGAGGCGCGAAAAGAAAGCTAACAAAGACCCTGCTCCGGTTTTTTATAGGCTCCCCCCAGCCCGCCCCTCAGGGGCAGGTCACAGGACAGATGCCTCCGGGGGGAGGGGGTCCCGTGACCTGTGCAACCAGAGTAGGACCCCCAGAACACAACAAAACTTTTCCTCCTCATGAAAGCACTTCTACAGGTTCTAGCAGTTCTCAAACTGCAACAAATACCTAGGAGTGTTCCAAAGTATTGCCTATAAAAGAAAAATTAATTTACCTTTGCTGAACCTCCTGAGATCCTCCAGCATACTGAAGACCCTATGAATAAAATCTCTGCCTCCAGTGAGAGTATTTATCTTTCTTTCTCAGTTCAGTGATGTTAACAGACTTACTAGGATCTCATTACCTAGCTATTTAATAAAGAATATTCACTGCTGTCATTATCTATTGAGCTAGTCATCTTCTCATAGATGTCTATTAGGTCTGTTAGGAACAGTTTGCACTTGGAAAACCCACACTGACTGTTCATAGTCCCATCTTTGTTCTTCAAACAAAGCCTGGAGATGGCTTTGACAAAAGAACTTCTTCATCTTCCCAAGGATCAAGGAATGGGAAGTGTTTGAGTCACCATCCCTGGATGTGTTTAAAGATTGTTTGGACGAGGTGTTGAGGGATATGGTTTAGGGGTGAACTTGTAAGGTAGGGTAAATGGTTGGACATGATGATCCCAGAGGTCTTTTCCAACCAGAGTGATTCTGTGATTCTGTGAATGCAAATCATCTAGTTCTCCTACTTTAAGTGCATGAAGGTGCAACATTTGTTCTTCTCAACGATAAGGAAGTTCCCCAACTGACATAATCTTTCAAAGACGGCAGAAAGCAACCTTTCAGTGACATTGGTTATCCATCCAAACATCCTCCAACCCATATCCAAGGGGATAGAGTTTCCTGCTCTATCTTCTTAAGTTGTAAGTACATTTGCAAATTCTATCACCAAGGTCAGGAAAAATGGAGAATGAGATGGCAGAGCTTCTCACAAAGGATTGCTCTAAACAAGCAGCCAGTACCTCAGCCTTTTCTCTGTAATTTGTCAATAACAGCACAAGGCCCATATTTTCTTCAGCCTTCCATCTTCCATTCATTGACCTTCATCTCCCACGCTAGTTTCAACAACTGAGCTTTGACTTGCTGATTCTGCCATGCATATTAAATAGTTTGTCATATAATATATCTGCACATAATTGCAATTATCTATGCATTTACAAAGAAGAATTGCCTTTCAATCAGCTGCATCATTTGATGACATTAACAACACTGAAACAGTGAGACACGATGCATGCAAGCAGATAAATTGACAGTTTGCTCTACATACATCTGATGATACAAGAGAGTAAATTTTGCTTATATTCTGTGGTGTTGAACTGTACTGCATTAGAACTTGTGGCTAGAATAAATTCTTGTATATTACAATGCTTCTGAAGAATGGAAAAGTTAGTGTTCAAAACAATACTTCTTTTTTTGTGCTTCCAAACACTAATCTGAATTACAAAACCAAAGGAAATTTGTATTTTATTTTCACTGCATAGAGTATCTTTTAAATTGCTGAATCATTCTATGACCCTGTGTTGAATGAGAAATCCAAGGTGTCATGCAACAGCACTAAAACACATATTTTAACAACATCAAAGAAGAAACACAAAGTAGTACCAGGAAGGTTGACATCGGTTAGATCAGCAGTTAGGTGCAACCACCTGGCAATACGCTTACTTTGTTTCTCAGAAATAGTAGCCCCAGGGATCAGTGCTGAGACCGGTCCTGTTTAATCTATTCATTCATGACTTGGATGAGGGATTAGGGTGCACTGTCAGCAAGTTTGCTGAAGACACAAAACTGGGTGGTGTTGCTGACACCCCTGCAGGCTGTGCTGTCATTCAGCAAGACCTGGACAGGCTGGAGAGCTGTGCAGGGAGAAATTAAATGAAGTATAACAAGGGTAAGCATAGAGTCTTGCATCTGGGCAAGAACAACCCCAGGTACCAGTACAGCTGGGGACTGACCTGTTTGGAGAGCAGTGTAGGACAAAGGGATGTGGGTATCCTGGTGGCCAGCAGGATGACCATGAACCAGCAGTGCAACCTGGTGGCCAAGAAGGCAAATGGCATCCTGGGGTGGATTAGAGGAGGGGTGGTTAGCAGATCGAGAGAAGTTCTTCTCCCCCTCTACTCTGCCCTGGTGAGACCACATCTGGAATATTGTGTCCAGTTCTGAGCCCTTCAGTTCAAGAAGGACACATTGCTGCTGGAGGGAGTCCAGCATAGAGCGATGAGGATGATGAAGGAAGAGGACTACCTCTCTTATGAGGAGAGAATGATGGAGCTGGGTCTCTTTAGCTTGGAGGAGACTGAGGGGTGACCTCATTAATATCTATAAATATTTTAAGGGTGGGTGTCAGGAGGATGGAACCAGGCTCGTCCTGGTGTCATCTAGTGATAGGATGAGGGCCAATGTGTGTAAGCGGGAACACCAGAGGTTCCACATCAATCTGAGAAGGAACTTCTTAACAGTAAGGGTGATGGTGCACTGGAACAGGCTGCCCAGGGGGCTTGTGGAGTCTCCTTCACTGGACACGTTTAAAACCCGCCTGGGTGTGTTCCTGTGTGACTTGGTCTAGGTGATCCTGCTGTGTCAGGGGGATTGGACTAGAAGATCTTTTGCGGTCCCTTCCCATCCGTAATGATTCTATGATTCTATGAAAATATTTTTGTAAGCTATATATTGCATTACATCTATCTGGGCAAGCTCTGAGAGCTTTATTACTAGTAGAAAAGAGTCTTGTGATGAAGCAACTCCAGGAGTGATCACAACAAAGGTCTTGATTCAAGGGTCTATGATACAGTCATTGCCTGATGCAAACATTGCCATTTTTACCTCAACTGTCCACAATCTTCTTATAGGATATCTTGAGGGCTGTTGGCAGTGCTGCAGACAGAATGACTTGACTTAACATAGCCAATGTGCATCCTTTGCTAACAGATGAATTGACAAAATGCCCCAAATGTTATCCATCTGCTCCTGTCTTTCCAACCTGTTCTAAGACAAAGAATAAACATTTGGAATTAAAACTCATCCCTTGTCTAAGACCTACCTTTATTTACAGGGGAAAAAATAGACACAAAAACTAAAACAAACAAAGGAGCAACTACAAAATGCTTTAAACATCAGTTTACCCCAAAACAGCCTAGGGTATTGTCACAGGGAAAATATTTTCAACAAGACAGATTTCATCTGAGCAATTATGGCAATTTTCTTCCCACCCATGTAGCCTTTTTAGTAATTATTTGTCTGACAAGCCACTAATTGTCTTGAAAAACTGTAGATGTTGTGAAAGAATCATGAGGAAGAGAGGGATCTTCTGAAGTTATGTAGCCCAGCTTGTGTATCATCAGGATATGTGCAGTATTCTTAGCAGATTTTTGCATCATATACTTTCAGAGACTTTGATGGCAACTTTGCTAACAAAATACATCATAATTTCTATTATTTTTATTTTTTCACCTGATTTGAGTCTTTTTTTTCCTTCAATATACACCCAACTTTATTTTTGCTATCACAAATGGATGTGGAAAAACTGAAACAGTTTCTTTCTAGAAAATTTTCCCCTCCACTTTTTAAAAAATACTTGCAAACCAGGCTGTTTCAGGAAAAAAGAAAATATCATTGGTTTCTCTTCAAAGATAATAAAGTTTTGCAGGTTACAAAATTCTAAATTTTGTATTAGTTAAAGATTCTACTCTTTTAAGATAAAAGACAACTTGTGTAATTCTTTGCGTGTATGCTTTGGAGGGAAAGATTTTGTCTATTCTAGATTGCTTTCTAATTACTTGCATATTTCTTTCCTAATATGATCTGTATTGACATTGTCATGCAAAAGTGGTCAATCTTATATCATGGAATCATAACATCATAGAATGTTCTGGGCTGGAAGGGACGTCTAGAGGTCATCTAGTCCAAGCTCTCTACACAGGGACAACTCTACTTAAGTCAGACTGCTCAGAGCCTCATCAAGCTTGACCTTAAATGACTCCAGGGATGGGGTCCTCACCAGCTTCCCAGGAAGCACATTCCTGCCATCAGCCACCCTCACCTTTGAGAACTTTATTCTAATATCCAACCTAAACCTATCCTTTCCCAGCTTGAACCCATTGCTCCTTGTCCTATCCATACAAACTCTCTTGAAAAGACCTTCCCCTGCCTTCATGTAGCCCACCCTCAGGTACTGGAAGGTCAGAAGAAGATTGCCCCAGAGACTTCTTTTCTCCAGGCTGAACAGCCCCAACTCTCTCAGCCTGTCCTCATAGGAGAGATGCTCCATTCCCCTGATTATTTTAGTGGCCCTCCTCTGGACACACTCCAGTATTTCTACACCATTCTTGTGCTGTGGGCTCCAGAACCAACGGAGGTCTTATATGAACTATTGAGAAAAATATCTGCTAATTTATTTTAATCTCTGATTAATTTATGTTATCTGAGGTCATGACACACTGCCAATAACAATCAGATTCTTGGTTAGATTTGTAACATTTTTTTTTCCCTGTATAATTTTCTAAATATATAGCCCATATATGTTAAAGTTGGTATTGAATCTTAATTTCCAGAGGAGAGGAAAAACTATAAAGTCAATATAAGATTTGGCACTTAAATTATTCCTCTGCCTTCTTGTCTCAGGGAAAATTCAAAATACTGCTTTATTACATTTTATTTCTAAGAAGGCTATGTAGATTCCTTCATTGACATTGCATCAAGATGTGGCTGCAACTGTAGCAAGTTTTTTGCTTTCTGAATGACGATTCTGTTATTTGCAATTTTCAGAAGCTTTGTACATCTGATGGAAAGCAAAATTTATTCATCAAGGAAACTGTGAGCACTTACAGTCTCCCACAGCATCCTTGCAGCCAAACTGAGGCAGTGTGGTCTGGACAACAGAGTAGTGAGCTGGATCGTGAACTGGCTGCAGGAGAGAAGCCAGAGAGTAGTGGTCAATGGGACAGAGTCTGGTTGGAGGCCTGTATCAAGTGCAGTCCCACAAGGATCAGTACTGGGACCAGTACTATTCAATCTATTAATTAATGACTTGGATGAGAGATTAAAATGCACTGTCAGCAGGATTCCTGACGACAGAAAGCTGGGAGGAGTGGTTGACACTCCAGCAGACTGTGCCAAATACAGATATTCCTAAGAAGATACCATGCTCAAGCTCTTTTAATGCAGTAGGAAACCTAGCTGAGTGGGAAATGCATAAAGGATATTCATACATTTAAATCTAATAGCTGTCTATTGAAAGAATCTGCAATATTATCAGAAAAGTTCATAAAAATGAAGTTTGACCTGAGATGGATCTCTTTTGTAATAGGCTTATACAATCCACATGTATCTGCATAGTAGGTAGAAAAATTTTAACATGTTCTGTCTGCTTTTCACATTACACTGTAAAACACTTCAGTGACATTCAAAGATGTGATTATTGCATAGCTGTCAAGGTCAGTGAAACCTAAGGTAATGGTTATGTAACATAATAATTTAATATACTATGACCTACAGGAGAATTGACTTGCAGGGGTATTTCTGATATCTCATGTATGTTGGAGAATTTTTTTTTTTCTGACTAATACTGCTGTGATCTGAAAGTAGCTATGCTTTTGAGAGTACTCAATAGTGGTCCTATTGTGCTCCTGCTATTACCTCATTCCACTACCTTTTGTCTGCACTGGTCTTTGCTCCCTGACAAAGGAAAAGAATGTTGTTCCTTTAAGGGGCTGTACCATAATCATGGAATGAGGAGGCTACTTAAAATGGCCAGTCACTTCCTTTATCTCTTGAGTAATAAGAAATTGTGTCATAGCAAAAAGAAACAGTAAAACCAAATAAATGATTGTTACAGTGAAAAGGAAAATGTGAAGCTTGTACAGTTCCACTTTTCTACAAAGGCTGAAACCAAAGTAGGCATTTGCTTTGCGCATCAGCTTGAGAAAACCAGAACAAAAATATGAGGTAGTTGCATCTTTCCATGCCTCTAATAAATCTTTAGCTTCAGAGAAGGAAAAACAGCTGAATGCAAACTGGTCTCTAAGGAGAGAAAAAAAGCTTTCATTTGTTTGAGACAGTCTACAACAAAAATCACTTAACTGAAGCAAGATATACACACTATGCCATATTCTTTCTGAAAATAATTAAAAATAGAAGTACAGCACATGAAAGCAAGTGCTTAACACATTAGTGATGCTTTTTACTTGATTATTGAGACAGATAAAAAAGTAAATGAGGTGTTATAAAGGCTGTATTTGGGTTTGGATCAGCGTACTCCTGAATATTGAGGAATCAAGTTAATAGTCCCAAGTTAATTAAGCTATTAATTGGGTTAATAGTTCAAGAGTGTTGCATTTAAAGCACAACTCTTTATTATCACTGAATTTTTCATTTAATTGTGCAACAACAGACATGGCCTGTCTTACGCATATACTAATCAATCCCAAATAATCATAAAAAAATTAATAAGGAAGTGAAGAAATTCATGTGATAACAGAACCCCCTTTAGAGGTTAAGATGACCATATGGATATAGTGCAATTAAATTAACAATATCAAAGTCTATTCCTCTCTGCTGCACACGAAGGTGAGGTCCACTAATGTCTTAAGTTGGCTGTCATACTTGTTTCACTTCTTTTAATTTAGTTATTATTTTTATATAATATATATTATAAATACAATATATAATAATATAATAATAATTATATTATATTATTAATGTAGTTATAGAGCTTGCAGTGTTGGTTCAGTGCATGGAGACCAGGGTGGAAATGAGATATTGCTGTGATTGTCTGTCTCTATGACCTGATCTATGACCTGAGTCTCACACTATCGTTAAGCTATTATGCTACAGGTGCTGAGTGATGAAAGTCAGAATAACTCACATTGATTTTTATTGAATGGTATTTCAGAAATGTTAAAAAAAAATTTGGCAGATTCAGCTACCCAAAAGAGCTTACTCTCAGGATGTAGGTTTTGCACTCTGTTGGATATCTTTAAACAGATAAAATAAGGTGCAGCACCCTGTGCAATTGACAGACAAAGCTTTGCTGAAGGATTTAACTTCCTTAACATTGGCTCTCAAGAATAGAATGTAAAGGGTTGCTGCTATAATTTTTCACTGCTATAATTATAGCCAAGTTTTATTGTAAGCATAGAGGAATAGGAAACTGGCTGTGATGACTAGTGTGATAGTTGTTCAAAGAAAGTGTGGAAAAATGCTACTTTCTCCTAAATTTCTGATAGGCAATGACTTCGCAACATCACAGCAGCAAGTTGCAAATGATGTATGAAATGAGAAAACCTGCCCAGGGCACAGAGGAAAACCTACAGATAGTATTGTGCAGTGACTGACACTGTGTGTTTAATGTTGCAGAATTAAATTTGGTCAGACTGATCACAGACACAGAGAATTTTAAGGGAAAAACAAAGTAAAACATGTAAACATGTTTTTCAATATCTTGATTCTTTTCTGCTTTATCACAAAGCAATTGTCATTCTGAGGTGGTTCATGTTGCATCACCATTTAATATTCTACTAATCTATACTAAAATTAATTCTATTTGGATAACATCAGTTTTCTCTTAAATGAGATAACATCAGCATTCCATTTCCTTTAACTTTAAAAAGGAGCCAGCATTATATTAAAAATATATTGGAAATTTGAAAATGTTTACCTTCATGAAGAAATTATGTTTACTACAGAAGGACAAGAAATTCTTTTCAAACTTATTTAGTCAGTTTGCAGATCACATCAAGTAGAGTGAATCAATCTGCTTAAAGATACAGAGTCTCTACTCAGAGACATGGGTCAAGGCCAATGGTATGAGGTTCAACAAAGGAAAATGATGTGTCCTATACTTGGGTCACAACAACCCAATACTGTACTACATGCTTGGGAAAGAGTAGATGGAAAGCCTAGCAGAAAGTCATCTGGGGGTATTGATTGGCAATCACTAAATATGAGCCATCAGTATTCCCAGGTGACCAAGAAGGCCAATGGTATCCTACCTTCTATCAGAAAAAATGTGATCAGCAGGAGCAGGAAAGTGATTAGCCCCTGTACTAAAATCAGGCCACACCTTGAATTCTGCATTCAGTTTTCGATCTCTTATTACAAGAAAGATGATGAGATGCTGGAGGATGTCCGAAGAACAGTAACAAAACTGGTCAAAGGTTTTGAGAGTAAGTCTTAGGTGAAGCAGGTGAGGGAACTAGGGTTGTTTAGTGCGGAGAAAAGGAGATTCAGGGGAGACCTTATTCCTCTCTACAACTGAAAGGTCACAGTGAGCTGGTGGTCAATTTCTTCTCTGAAGAAATAAATGACAGGACAAGATGAAACAGTCTTGATTTGTGTCAGGGGAGGTTTAGATTGGATATTAGGAAAAATTTTCTCACCAAAAGTGTTGTCAAGCATTCGAACGGTCTGCCCAGGGAAGTCACCTTAGATGGAGGTATTAAAAAGACTTGTATATGGGCAGCTTAAGGACATGGTTTAGTGGTGACTTGGCAGCATTAGAACTATAACTGAATTTGAAGATCTTAAAGACTTTTCAACACAAATGATTCTATGTTTGTATTGATTGTATGTGGCAAATACAGGCATTAACTAGGCAAAAAGGGGTTTTTTTCTCTAGCAATTTTAATAATGAAATATGTAATGTATTGTGAAAAAACCTTTTACATCGGGATGTAGAATTTAAAGATATGGTATTAGACAGTATTACTGTGTGTCACTATATCTATTATAGATTATAACAGACACTGAAGGGTGTATCTCAACTGTACTATGGAGAGAAAAGTCTGCACTGTGTATTTTGGGTAAAAGTCCCAGAGCCAGCAACTGGAATGTTCCTGTAAGGCAAGTGATGAAGAGGCTAACTGAGGCGATTACCAAAAATGACCAAGACCCACAAACCAATTAGGTTGTTTTAAAAAAACATTAAATTCATTAAAGGAACAGATTATGGATTTCTTTAATTGCCTCCTGTTGTACATTTGGTTTGCATTTGTAAGTTTTGTCAGCCAGAATCCTTTTTTCAACAAGTATAAATATTTCATAAATGGTTTCATTACATGAAAGGTAATTACATTACATTTCATTCATGAAATTACAAATTCTATTTTAAAAGAAAATACAGAGCTGGTATTTAAAGGACTTTTTTATCAGAAACACTTAAAAAAATAGAGACAAGTCTACTAAAAAGTGCAAAGGCTAAGATGCGTAATTAAAGCACAGCAGATCTCTGTTTTAATGTTCTTAATTGTCCTTGAAAAAGAATTAATCTATAAAGCCCTCTAACATTGCTTTAATTTTGAATGAGAGTTTGCAGAGACTGTAATAATATTTAATCACCAACTTTTTTCCTCACAGACTTAGCTGATTTTTGTCAGTGTTTCAAGGTAGACAGTTGGACAACACGTATGTTATGCATCATGCACTACAACCATTAGGAAATGTAGATTTCCTACATATGCACCTAAATTACCATGTCCAGTTTTGCCCTGCAGGAAGATTTCTTTACTTACTTGGATACTGACACATTCCTTTTAAGGATATAAATTAAAATATATTATATTAGAAACAAAAAAATAATGAAGAACAACACTTATTGGATGATGATCTTAAAGATGTCTTCCAAATGAAGAGATTCTATAATTCTGTGAAAAAAAGTGTGAGTGGACAAATTTGTATAGATTATTTTTCCCCCAAATATCTATTTAATGAGACCTTCTTTGTAATATAACAGATACAACATTATATGTTTCCTGTGCCAAAACATACCCTTCACTCCTCTAAAATTTCCATTTTTCATCTTGCCTACATAAATTTTGTTGAAGATGGGCAAGTTTTGCTCCCCATGGTACTCACAAAAATAGCATTGAGAACTTGTCTGTACTACCAAACTGATGTGATTTATGTTTTCAGTGAACCAGGTTGTACAGTGTCTTTATGAGGAGAGGCTGAGGGAGCTGGGTCTCTTTATCTTGGAGAAGAGGAGACTGAGGGGAGACCTCATTAATGTCTATAAATATTTGAAGGGTGGGTATCAGGAGGATGGAACCAGGCTCTTCTCAAAGTCATCTAGTGATAGAACGAAGACCAATGTGTGTAAGCTGGACCATAGGCGGTTCCACATAAATATGAGAAGGAATGTCTTCCCAGTGAGGGTGACAGAGCACTGGAACAGGTTGCCCAGGGAGGTTGCGGAGTCTCCTTCACTGGAGATGTTTAAAACCCGCCTGGATGTGTTCCTGTGTGACTTGGTCTAGATGATCCTGCTGTGGCAGGGGGATGGGACTAGATGATCTTTCGAGGTCCCTTCCAATCCCTAATGATTCTATGATTCTATGATTCTATTACACAGAGGAGTAGTGTAACATGTTGGCTTGTAATAAATATTTTGCTGAATTGTTTTAAAAAATATTTAGGTTTTAATCGGTCATAGGATGGAGAGAATATTACAATAAAAGAAACAAATAAGTCAATAAATACCCACTGAAGAAGATTCCTGCTCCAGAATTGCTGAGAAACAAAGTGTGAAAAGCTATTAAAAGTTTTTTCATAAACCACAAAGTCTGTGTTTTTACAAAGGGAAAACACATTTACCTGAGGAATAACATTTTGCAGATGTTTTGGTCCCTGAATAAGTATGATGTTATGTAAATTAAAAAGCAAACATAAAAAAAATGTTCTACTTATCAGAATAGATCTGTTAATGGATGCACCTTTGGAAAACATCATATTGATAAGCAATTTATATTTTAAAATGTTAACCTCAATAAATAGCAGGTAATTTAAAAATATGTTTTGATGACACACTTGATTCTAGTCTCCTGTTTGTGTTTCATTTGTTTGCCTATCCCTCGTCTTCACTGTGTGGAAATTATTCATGATACGTAAATTATGTGTCACAGCATAGAAGTGCTTTGATAGGGATTATTTGAGCAGCACCCTGAAGATGAAAGATGTTCTGCTCTTCTTGGCAAAAATGTTTCAGTTGGTGTGTTATAAGAGTAAGTGACTAGATCAAGGCTGCCCTTACCATGAAAGGTAAGGGAAATCAAAGTTGAGCTTCCTCACTAAAGAAATAACTTGGATAGGTTACCAAATAGTAGAAGATTGCCAATACACAAGCCTTCACAGATTTAGTTTTCTGTTTATCCTTATTTAACGTGGAGGACAGTCAGCTTGGTATCTTTGGTGTAGTGTCCTGCTATAGAAGAATGAAATGCACAATGGAAATATTTGTTCTGTGAACAATCCAATACAATGCCACTGGTTGGAAACACTGACTAAGTCTTAGACAAATTAACTCATTAACTTAACAAAAGTGCTAATGAGTTGAGAAACAATAGGGAGGACTTGTTCACTTGGTGCTTATGAGTGATAGGCAAAAAGGACAGCTGCGATGTGGGGGAAAACAAAACACATTTAATCCAAACAACAAAAAAAACAATGACCAAACCATACAGAGAGAAATCACAATGTTCTTACATTCCTGCAGCTCCCTAGGGAAAAAAAATTCCTTCAGCGGTTCTTCTCCCTGTGGCAATGTGGTGTCCTGCCCCACTCAAAGGAGAAAAGTTCTCAATGATATTTTTGTGGGTACCATGGGTGTTTTCTGCAGGCTGTGGGTTATCCAGTTCCTGACCACTCCAGCCTGGCTCCACTCCTCAGAGTCAACAGTCTCTTTAAGGATAAGTTGCCTGCTCCATGTCCACAGAGCTAGTCCCTTGTTGCAATGTGTCATCCCCCAACAGGCTGCAGAGGAGACTCTACTCTCCCATGCAGTTCAGTAAGATTTTTCAGGGACTCTTCATCCCTCTTTATCTCTGGACTCTTCATAAGCTTAGCTTCTCTCTCATCAGGATGCTCCCAGGGTAAAAAGCCTGCCAATAGCATGCTCAGTCCTGTGACCTCATTGCTTCTCCTAAAACAAAAGGCCCAAATTCAACAGGAAACTTGTTCCCCAAGGGGTTTCCCCTCTCCAAAACATGTTTATTTGCAGAGGAATTAGTTGGCTCAAACTTCCAGAGGTGAGTAACTGAAGCTGGAGTACACTCCTATATTAGAAGCTTCTTAATAAGGGCTACTGCCAGCAACACCCTTCCCCAGTACCAAAACCCCCTAACAGGCTCAAAATACATGTGATTAAAGGGTGCAGCATTCCATTGTTACAATTATTCCAAACAACTGTACAACAGTGCAATATATGCCACCACCAAGAACATCATATACATTATTATGACAATGACAGAATTTGTCTATTTCATCTGCCTTCTGCTCATTGATCCCTCAAATTTTCAACTACTGTAAGAGAACTTCTAAAAGCCTTTTTTCCCCTCATTTTAAATAAGTCTTTAAAACATTATAAGAAAAACCATATTATTTAAATATTAAGTACCTCTTCTCCCTCACATAATAAGCTACAAATAAACTCAACTTTCAGCAAATTACGCAGATAGGCAGTGTTTCTTTCAGTAATTTATAATCATCCTAATAGCTTACAAAGAAAAGGTGCATAAAAATAAAATTTTATTAATAAAACAAAGACTCCCATCACTCCAATAGATATGGTTGTAAGCTGGAACACAGAAGGTTCCACATCAACCTGAGAAGGAACTTCTTCATGGTGAGGGTGATGATGCACTGGAACAGGTTGCCCAGGGAGGTTGTGGAGTCTCCTTCACTGGAGATGTTCAAATCCTGCCTGGATGTGTTCCTGTGTGACTTGGTCTAGGTGATCCTGCTGTGGCAGGGGGATTGGACTAGATGATCTTTCGAGGTCCCTTCCAATCCGTAATGATTCTATGATTCTATGATTCTATGATATACTAGGACTTGTTTTTATGAAAGCACTATGATGACAGCAGTAAATGAGTGACACCTTGATATACAAAGAAAGCTACTTTTACACAAAACAGTGATTTAATATTCACTGAGACCTCTGTAACTCACCACGGGGCATTCAGAAAATAATAGGTTATGGTAAAGGAATATTGTAAATAATAATAAATACATAATGCCTGAAACAAACTTGAACATTAGTTTTTAACATATTCCCTAGAAAAAACACAAGATTTTGGGAAGATTTTTTTTGTCATTACAAGTTGAAGAGCTCAATATGTACAGTTTAAACAGAGGGAACAAAATCTGGTGTCTTGGTGGTCACAAAATTCTGGTGCCTGAAAGCACCAAAAAGAGAATTTGAGATGAGAAATGAATGACCCATCTTTATAAGCAGATCCCCTCAGAAAATAAAATGTTTTATCCAATATTACTGTGGATTTCCCTATGCAACCATTTTTTAAAAAATAAAGATTAGATGCTATTCCAAATGACCATCCTCATAAAAGCCAGTGAATAGGACTGAGGAAGAAAAAATGTGCACCCTCTATTACATAATAAGTGAAAACAAATTAACAAAATTACTTTTTTAAGAAATGCAGATTTATGTATTGATAAATTGTGTATGTATCAGCAATATGACTCAGTAACAGTCCTGGTATTTTAAAGAATTGACATCTATGACTTAATTAGTCTTTTCCAGTTTATAATTAATTTCAGTGTATTCTTTAGTATTTATAACCACTTTTTCAACACATCATAGACATGTTTAACAATAAACTGGCAACAATAGTTTCAGGCAAGTACGCAGCAGAAGTGAAGAGAGACTGTTTCACTAACATTTGTCCTAATCTTTAATTTCTTGAATCACTAATAGAAATACACACTCTTACGTGGTTTTTTTTTTCCCTCTTCCTATTTCTCATCACCTTTTCCTTCCTTCTACTTAATTTGTTTTTAAGGACAAATTTCTCCCTCAGGTATATACACTAACAAGTGCACAACTGTGTAAATAAAATCCTGACATTTAAGTTTCTGCCTTCATCTATTGAAGCCGAAAACTCCCCATGCATTACTCTGTCATGGAGCTGTTCAGGCCTAGCATATGGGATTGATGAACACTGCAAACACAGACTGATTTTCAATTGCCTAGGCCATTCTTCACTGGCTGATTTTGCCTTAAGCATGGCATGACCATCTTTTCTGAAGGTCAAGCACAGCTTCAAGATAATTTTAACTGTACCAGGAATTGCTAGAACTAGATTATATTTGCTACTGCATCCTGATCTGTTGCAGAGGCTGACAGCTCTGACTTTTTCATGTCAGTTCTCATTGCCTTTAAACTCCATTACTTGTCATTTGTAAACGACAGAAGTTCATAGAATCACACAATGTCTTAGTTTGTAATGGACCTCAAAGAGTATACAGTTCAGACCCCCTTGCCATAGGGAGGGACACGTCTCAATAGACAAGGCCGCCCAGGGACCCATGCCACTTGATCTGAAACACTTCCAAGAAGGGAGTATCAACAACCTCTCCAGGCAACCTCCTCACAGGGAGGAATTTTTTCCAAGATCTAACCTAAATCTACAATCTTTTTGCTTGAAACCATTCTGCCTTGCCTATTGCTATGATCCCCAGTAAAAAGTCCCTGTCCAGCATTCCTGTAGGCCCCCTTCACACACAGGCAGGCTGCTATATGATCCCCCTACAGCCTGCTCCTCTTTAGGATGAACAGCCCCAGTCTGCTGAGACTGTCTTCACAGAAGAGGTGCTCCAGTCCTCTGATCATCCTTGAGGCTCTCCTCTCGATTCATTCTAACTGTTCTATGTCCTTCTTATATTGAGGACTCCAGAACTGAATGCTGTTCTCCAGGTGAGATTCCACAAGAGCAGAATACAAGGGGAGAATCATTTGCCTTGACCTGGTGGATACAGTTGGACCTTCTGGGCTGTGCTCATACACTGTCAAGTCTTGTTGAGCTTCTCATATACAAACACAACCAACTCCTTCTCCTCAGGACTGTTCTCAATCCATTCAACACCCAGCATGTACTTGTGTTTGGGATTACATCTACGCATATGTAGCATCTTCTATTTTAACTTGTTGAACCTCATGCAGTTTGCACAGGCCCAGTTCTGAAGCCTGTCACCCTGGATGGCCCCCTTTCCACCCAGCGTGTAAAGCACAGCATAGTTTGCTGTCATAGAAAAATGTGCTGAGGATTGTCATGGTTTAGCCTATATCGTATTCTGCCCAACCATGCCGAAGAAAATGTCCTCCCACCCCCTGGCAAGGAGTAGAAGAATGAGGTAAAGACACTTCTGGAAACAGGAACTAGAAATATTAATCTTTATTAAAGACTTTGTTAAGTAGAAAAAAAAAAAGAACCAAAAAATGGGAAAGGGGAAAATAAAGTATTTTCTTCCTCACTCGAGTCCACCCCTCTGCCTGCCCAGATCTGGTAACCCGTAATTCCTAAGAACTGCTAAAATCCACAGATGAGGGGGGAGTAGAAAGGAAAGACTGGGAATCTCCTAGGCAATACTTCAATATTCTGTTTAATCATTTCCGCTGCTATGGTCCAAAATTGCAGGAAAGGATG
>VXBP01005786.1:0-16269 GCA_013400115.1 Rhinopomastus cyanomelas
TGCACCCTCAGCAAGTTTGCTGATGACACCAATCTCTGTGGCACAGCAGACATGCTGGAGGACAAGGATGTCATCCAGAGGGACCTAGACAGGCTGGAGAGGTGGGCACAGGCCAACCTGATGGGGTTCAACAAGACCAAGTGTAAGGACCTGCATCTGGGTTGAGACAATCCTAAGCANAAGTTCTTCAGCGTGAGAATGGTGAAGGCCTGGAATGGGTTGCCCAGGAAGGTGGTTGGGGGCCCATCCTTGGAGGTGTTAAGGCCAGGCTGGATGGGGCTCTGGCCAGCCTGGTCTAGGGTGGGGTGTCCCAGCCTGGTGCGGAAGTTGGAACTGGATGATCAGGTGGTCCCTTCCAACCCTGAGTGATTCTGATTCCATAACTTCTCCAGTGAAGTGATCCTGCTGTGTCAGGGCGATTGGACTAGATGATCTTTCAGGGTCCCTTCCAATCCCTAATGAGTCTATGATTCTATGATTCTAACCCTTCCTCCACTGCTGAGTTCAGAACATATAGTCTGTGCTGTAGCAGTCAGGTTGGGGGTCATGAGAAATGATCATAACAGCATTTTGTTGTAGGATGCTCAGATGCTGTTTTAATACATCAAACAAGAGGAGATACCACTGTTCTTGCATGGGACCAACAGATTCTCCATTGCCATGTAAGTCCAGGCCCACAAAAGATTGAAGAGGAAACAGAGGATGTGGCAATTCCTGGCAGAAGAACAACAGCTTCCAGCACTATTGTATTTAGAAAGAAGAAAGGTGTCCTCAAGCACAGGCATCTTCGAGGAGGTAAAGGTGGGGTGTGGAATCTCTGCACTCTCAGACAAAGGAAAGAGGTTCAACTTGTCTCTTTGAACTAATTATTCTATCTAAAGGCTGAACTTTATCTAATAACTACTTTGTGGAGCTTTGGCCTTCAGCAAAAGTACTTTCTGCACCAGGAAATGAGATTGATGCTTTCTGAGTCATTCTCCCACCCAGACAACATGTCTGGATCATGTTGTCAATAGCAATTTTAAAATACTGTCCCACTCCCTTCCCTGCTTCTGCTCCAGCAGCAGCAGCACGACACAGGATCATTCAAACCAAATGCAAAGAACAGATAACTAGCTGGTTTGGCTTTTCACATTCTCCTGCCTTCACTCCCAGGACAAGAAGCTGATTGCAGCTTCTAAGTGGCTCATTACTCTTCCTCTCTGTCCCTTTTATTCAAAACAAGACAATAATTTGAAAACAAGCACTAGGAAACACACTTATATCTGCACTAAGAAAACAGCGAAGCTGCACACACCAAAGTAAATAATGCCCCCCACAATCCTCTTGGGATTGCCCCATCATGAGCTGTGGCACTGGGACTTGACACAGGTTCAGGGCAGTCAGCACTTCCTCAGGCATGGGACAGACATTCAAACCCATTTATAACATCACTGCTGCCAGAAGGGAGCAGGGCTGTGTTTTTAACACCAATTCTGGGGCACAGAGGAGGCACAAAAGCAAAGGATTGCATTTATCATCACAGAGGCATCACATCAGTCTGTTCACTGGCTGTCTTTGCATTCAAACCTCCAACAAGGGTAAGCATGTCTGAGAAACATGACAGGCCCAGCTACCTGAGATGAAGGCTCTGTCCAGCAGATCTGGCTGTGGTGCCTGCAGCTGCCTTCACCTACATTTCTCTTCCCATCCTCTTCACCAAAGCCGAATGGATGCACTGAAGAGAAAGCACTGCTGCCTCCTAGAAGAGCCCATTTAAACCTTGTGCCTGGGTCTCTAGAATAATTTCTTTCTTATGTCTGTGTGCTTTTAACCCCAGAGGAGGTGACCCAAAGAGAGGACATCCTTCTGCTGATGAACACTGCAGCGTGTGGTCCTTCACACCCTGAAGACCTGCACGGCTTGCCTCTAATTCTCTGCTATGGTGAAGTAAAGCAAAAGGGTCAGATCCTTGAGCTGTTTCCTTAGCAGCCCCCTGGAAGCAAACTGCTCATTGGGTGCAGCTGTCAAAACCTTGCCCCCAATGAATATAATTTATTGGTTTCAAGTAAGGGATGACCTTCATGAAAAATGCAGCAAAATAGTATTTTGCCTTTTGTTCCTGTGCTGGATGAATATTCACAGAACACAACAGTAAGAGGGTGATGCAACAGTGAAACTGTACCTTATCTCAACTAATCTTGTTAAAATAATCATGTAACAAACTTAAAACATGGATTGACACAGAATGACAGAAAAAGAAGAATAATCATTTCTTAATCACAAAGAAATTAAACTCACCAAATGCCCAGTAAACAGAGACACAAGCGTAGCCAGCAAGGCCCATCCAGGCATTGTGCACAGAACTCTGAGAAGGACCTTCACCTGTCCTCCCACTCCTCTGCAGTAAGAAAGATGCTCCTTGTTTTGATATCATTCCCACTATTTTAGTTCCAGAATTTTCTGTATATTGATAAATAATTCCAGTGCATTTTGAGCTAAGAGGAAAGCAAGGAGAAAGGCTCCGTTTCAGCAGCCGTGATGCACAACTTAGGTTAGGGTTAGGGTTAAGGTTACTTTAGAGATGCTCGCGGGCAAAACTCTCCTGATGAATTATACATCACGTCAGACTGATCTATAATGGAATAGCTATTGTCCACTGCATGTCTTCTAGTTTAGTCTTCACTTGAGGGTATCTAATTCTGATTCAGTTCCTCTCCTGTCCCGGAGCAAGTCTATCTTGTAGACTTGGTTATCCTCTCTACCCTTCAGGGTAAAACTATTGAACAAACACCTCTAACTTCACACATGGAAGAAGCCAATCATGATCCTTCTGTTCTAAGTAAAGTCCTGCTGTTGCATGACTATTTAATTAGCTCTTCCGTACTCAGAAGTGTTTACCATCTTAATACTGGCTGCTTTCTTCCTGAGTGACTGTGACACACAGGATGAGGTGTGCTGGGCTGTCCACTGACAGCTAAGGTTCAGTGCCTGAACCAGTCTGAAATGGAAGGAAGGATTTTTGGTGAAAATCAAAATAAAGGAATACACTGGTCCCCCCAGTAAAACACTGTGTGTCACAACTAATGAACAGGCAACCAAACTCTCTGAAAGCCTATTAACCCCACAGACGTGTACACAGATTAGTAGTTCAGACTAGTACAGGCTGATTGAAAGTCACAGCCAACAGCTGTAACTGATTTGACTGTAGTCATTTGGGGCTTATTTAGTCACCCACTACCCCCTGGTTGATCAGACATTGTGATCAATACTATAGAAGGGGGTTTCTCAGCATGAAGGAGCCTCTGGTGAATTGCAGCCTCGAGCATGTTTATGCACAACTGTAGACATCATTACCATTGCCTTCTCCTGCATGCAGTTCTCCAGACCATTCTAGTCCTTTTAGCATCTCTAGGCTGTTCATCTCTTTTGTTCGGCCCAGAGAAGGGAAGGCTCTGGAAAGATCTTATAGCAGCTTCCAGTGCTTGAAGGGAGTGGATAAGAAAGCTGGGGAAGGGCTTTTCACAAGTGTTCATAGTGATAGGATGAGGGGAAATGGAAGAAGGGAGATTTAGATTAGATTTTAGGAGGAAGTTCTTTACAGTGAGGAACTGTTGTGGCTGCTCCATCCCTGGAAGTGCACAAGGCCAGGGTGAATGAGGCTCTGGGCAACCTGGTCTGGAGAGAGGTGTTGCTGTCCATGGCAGTGGGTTGGGACTAGATGATCTTTAAGGTCCTTCCAGCCCAACTCATTTTATGATTCTATGACATAGATGCATCACCTTTCAACTTGCCCCTGAAGAAGGAAAGCTGAGTACCAGCCTGCCTAAAAATAAAATGTGGGTTCCTCAAACAAAATAAAAGTGCATCTGCTTTTTTTTCCTTGTTTGTGTAAATTTCACTGCAGGCTGCCAAAAAATCCTGGCTGCTTGTGATATCAGCAGGCCAGGCTTTGTTTATCCTGCTCTGTCAATGTCCATGGCTCCTGTGGATTGCAAACGCACACAACTGAGGGAAGAGGCTTACCTGCCACACCAGTGTGCCGTGCTGGGCTGTCTGTGTCTGCCTACAGGTACACTGGTCTGGCTGCTTTCAGACTGCCACAGAAAAGGGTACAAGCAAACAAGGGAATAAAATACTTTTTCCATCTGGAGAATGAGTGGTGAAAAAAATTCATTCAGGTGAAAAAAAAATCATTTGTACTTCTTCACTGAAAAATTATGAGAATAAGTTCCATAGAACAGGATAGCAGAATAGAGATGAGATCTGGACAGCCAGTTCCTTACTTACACAAGTTATCCACTGCTGATCATCACTCTTTAGGTTGGATGCAGAACTATTGCTGGCTCAATGGAAACCACGAAGTTCTGCCTTTGAAGCTCCTCTTTCTTGTGTAGTAGTCCCTATAGTTCACTTAATGGCTTCAGCTTTGTTAAATACAGATAATGGGGCATTAGCTGCATTAATCTAAACAAGAACTCAAAACACACATGAAAGGGTCCATGAAGATCATCAGTCTGACCAAGACATGGGCATTTTCCCCGGCTACCCAGGTGTTTTCTTCAATTATGCCCCCAAAAGCAGATCCAGATTTGTCCAACCAGTGTTCCACAGCTTTTTTCTTACATGGCCATGGACAGCATCTTTTGCTGATCTGATTACACTGCTGAGAAGCTGTTTCTAAGGTTTTCCCCAGCTAAACATACTCACTGGCATGTGAAATCTTCTAAATGGAACTGCAACTCCATTGAGACAGCAGCATTTTTCCCTGCTGAGAATTTCCCTGCTCAGCAGCGAAGAGATGGCAAGAAAGTAAATGACAATCACTTCAGTGTAGGTAAGTGTGAGGATGTGTATCTCGGTAGATGTCATTCCCAGCCAGAATAAAGAATCCACAGCTCATGGCAGTGACTGAGAAAGGAGAGTTTTGAAGGGGACTGCTGGGCTAGGACCAGTGCTCAGCTTCAGCAGAGCATCTCTGACATGCCTGAGCGATCATGAAGTGAAGGAATGTGCTCCAGCACAAGACTTTTAAGTGATGTCACCTTCCAGTGATCCAAATGTCTTTAGTGAGTGGATGCTAGATGTTAATTAATGCAATCTTCCTTTCCAAAATAGTCAAGTAGCCATTCACAGCAGCAAAGAGACTAGGAAGGGAGATTTGAGAATAAGTACAGACCTGGCACTTCATACAGGAGACAGAACTGCCTGTTGCTATTGGTAGATATCCGTCCCTGTGGTTTTACAAAACACCACAGAATCATAGAATAATGGCTGGAAAAGACTTCCTAGATCACCAAATCCAACCATACACACAACAACAAACCCCTAAATACCTGAATACCTAAATATCTGATTGACCAACAAACACAAAATAAGTCCCTCCATGCCTGCCACTATAGCAGGTCATGAAGCACCATGTTTACATGTTTCTTAAAGACCCCCAGGGATGGTGACTCAACCTCCTCCTCACCACTCTTTCTGTAAAGAATTTCTTCCTAATATCCAATCCAAACCTCCCTTGCCTCAACTTAAGACCATTTCCTCTGGTTTTGTCATTAGCTCCTAAGAAGAAGAGGCCAACACCCACTTCTTTACAAGGTCCTTTCAGGTAGTTGTAGAGGGCAGTGAGGTCCCCCTCTTCCCCAAACTAAACATGCCTTGCTCCCTCAGCCTCTCCTCGTATGACTTGTTCTCTAAACTCACCACGAGCTTGGTAGCTCACCTCTGGACACATTCCAGCACCTCAGTGTCTTTCCTATAATGAGGGGCCCAGAGCTGAACACNTTGCCTCAACTTAAGACCATTTCCTCTGGTTTTGTCATTAGCTCCTAAGAAGAAGAGGCCAACACCCACTTCTTTACAAGGTCCTTTCAGGTAGTTGTAGAGGGCAGTGAGGTCCCCCTCTTCCCCAAACTAAACATGCCTTGCTCCCTCAGCCTCTCCTCGTATGACTTGTTCTCTAAACTCACCACGAGCTTGGTAGCTCACCTCTGGACACATTCCAGCACCTCAGTGTCTTTCCTATAATGAGGGGCCCAGAGCTGAACACAGTGCTCAGGGTTAGGCCTCACAAGAGCCAACTGCAAGGGCATGATAACTTCCCTTCTCCTGCTGACCATGCTGTTCCTGATACAAGCCAGGATCCTGGTGGCCTTCTTGGCCACCTGGGCATACTGCTGGCTTATATTAAACCAGTTGTCTACCAGCACCCCCAGGTCGTTTCCTGCTGGGCAGCTTTCAAGCCACTCATTCCCAAGCCTTTAGCGTTGCCTGGGGTTGTTGTGACACAAATGCAGGACCAGACACTTGGCCTTGTTGTACATCATACAATTGGCCTTGACCCATCCATCCAACTTGTTGAGGTCCCTCTGTAGACCCTTCCTGCCCTCAAGTAGATCAACACTCCCACACAATTTGGTGTCACCTGCAAACTTACTGAAGGTGCTCTAAATCCCCACATCCAGCTTGAATGCTGCGGTGTTTTCACTAGCACGGCACTGCATCAGATTTACCATAACACAGGGAGCTGTGGTATATCACACCATCATAATTCATCTACAAGACATGCTTTTACATGCGACCTTCCTACACCACATACTAAATGTCATGTTAGATATGAGGAACACGCCATCTATTTCTTTCTGTGCAGGTGCATTCTAAAACGACACAGTCAAAATTGCAATAGACCAAGTTAATTGGGAAACATTTGACAGAATCATTGAGGTTGGAGGAGACCTACAAGACTACACAATCCAACCATTAACCCAACCCCACCCTGCCCAATAAACCTTGTCCTCCAGGACCACATCTGCTAGTTTATTAACATCTCCAAGGATAGCGACCCCACAACCTCCCTGGGCCCCATTGTTTCTGTTCTGCAAAGGTGTCAGGATTACTCCAAGCTAGCCCCTCTTTCTCAGAAACCAATATCAAACATTTCCTTCCTTTAAGGCAAAAGGACCCCCCGTGTGCTAAGAGAACATGGCTGTTTGAGACAAAAACCATCCTATCCTACTGGCAATAGAAGCAAAATCTGACCTAGAAGTCCATCCTCTGCAATATTCATCTTTCACAAGAGGTCTAAGGATGGTATATTACTGAAGGATGACCTGTTGTGACTCTGCTCAAAGGACACGTGGCCTTTGATGTCTTGGAATGTGGAATGAAAACAACAGACCGAATTTATACAGTATGAGATCCTGCTTCTGCAAGAAACTAGGTACATGGCCTAAGACAAGTTGTCATGACTCTAAAATGCTCTGAAGTATCATTTTCCTCTGTAATATACCAACATTTTCTGTCTTTTAAAACAAATTTTAGCTATTGTTCTGTTAATCACATTTAATTATGCAAAGATTGGCATTCAAAACCCTCCATTATACACATTTGTCAGAGAATTAAGCGAATTCTTTTAAGCAGCGCTGCACAAAAATGAAAGTAAAGAATCAATCTCTTCAGGCAATCAGACACAGGGTAGAAGTTGCTGGTGTGTTCCACACAGTGGATCACTAATCACTTTTACCCAACAGAGGTTTGGAAGACACCCTGTGGGATTTCTCCTATGCAGCCCACACATTTGATTACAGCTGCCATAATTAATTACACAAGCAAATTGGTCCATTTAACAAGTTGAGACTTGGGATGTAGTTCCTTTGAATCCTTAGTGACACGGCCTTTCAAGCTCAGGATTGGAGCCAGAAGTTTTTCCAATCATGCTCAGTGTCTGGAACAAGTCAGAGAACCACAGAACGGATGGGAAGTGCGGGATGTGAGTGGGTCTAGCAAAGCCGGTCTATTTCTATCTGGCTACCTGGGTTTATACCACTGAGATTAGCTGGCAGAACAACACATAATTTATGGGAAAATTTGAAGCAGTGTTTCCTGTTGGGCACCAATCCTTGGAATCAGCTTTGCAGACTTGTTCCTATATATTATTGAAAAGCCATGGGGGTTGGGTGGTGGTGAGTATTTCAGTTTACTCACTATCTCACTCAACCATATTGATTTGGGTTATTCTTTCATTTTGTCAGAATGTTTCTTGGACTGTAACTTCATGAAAGACATTTTAATTACTTCACTACTTTTTTAACTGAGAATCTTTCAAGCATTACTGAGCCCAAGTTGTTTTCAATTTATTCTACAGTTTTTAAAAGTCTGTTTTCTCAGAAATTAATATTTGTTTCTGTAGCACCACTTAGACTGTGGCCAGTTCCCAGACTTTCAAAGTTAGGTCCTGCGAAGGAACACGGAACGAGGGCCAGATAAGCCTGAAGATGAACCGCTGCATTTGACAGAATTACATAAATATTCACAGAGCTACTTCATAGAATCATAGAAACATAGAATCACTACGGATTGGAGGGGACCTTGAAAGATCATCTAGTCCAATCCCCCTGAAACAGCAGGATCACCTAAACCAAGTCACACAGGAACACATCCAGTCGGGTCTTGAATATCTCCAGTGAGGGAGACTCCACAACCCCCCTGGGCAGCCTGTTCCAGTGCTCCGTCACCCTCACCGTGAAGAAGTTCCTTCTCAGGTTGATGTGGAACCTCCTATGTCCCAGCTTATAAACATTGCCCCTCGTCCTATCACTACATGACACCGAGAACAGCCCAGTTCCATCCTCCTGACACCCACTCCTCAAATATTTATAGACATGAATGAGGTCACCCCTCAGTCTCCTCTTCTCCAAGCTAAAGAGACCCAGCTCCCTCAGCCTCTCCTCGTAATCATCTTCGTTGCCCTACGCTGAACTCTCTCCAGCAGCTCCACATCCCTCTTGAACTGAGGAGCCCAGAACTGGACACAATACTCCAGGTGTGGTCTCACCAGTGCAGAGTAGAGGGAGAGAAGAACCTCTCCTTGATCTGCTAACCACCCCTCTTCTAATCCACCCCAGGATTCTGTTGGCCCTCCTGGCCACAAGAACACATTGTTGGCTACTTCACAGGGTCTGAGCTATTTAATTTTGTTTGCTGAAACACTGATAAACCTAGAATCCTCCACATCTCATCAGGTGTAGCTTTAAGTCCAGATTTGGACTCAGGTGAAAATAAACCAACAAGCACCTGAGCTGAGGCTAATTGCTTCCCACATGGAGAGGTTTTCACCTGAAACAGGCTGCACTTTTCTAGAACAGAAAAATGCTGTGCCATTGCTTCAATAAACAGCTGCTTTTTGCTTTTGGCCTGTCCAACGGTATCTCGAGCCCTAAAGTAATAAAATTATTGAGCAGGAAAAGGCAAAGAGGGAGCAAACCTGTCCATTTTTCACTTCTCTAGTGCTGCAGTGCAAATTGCACAATTACATATCCTTCTCCAGACTCTGCATTTTTGTTTTTTATATTTTCTGCATAAAATAACATTTTATACTTGCATTGTGGACTTTATTTTACCAATAGATATGGATGGTAGAGTAAGTCCTTGCTTTCTGTCAAACTTGGATTTGAAGCCAGATGAGTTCATTTAAGACTTGCTGTTTTGCCTTGAGGCAGGCAGCATTCTCAGCACGGAGATGTCTGTCCAGCTCCTCTTTGCTCTTTCCTTTTGTATGTCTGGGATCACAGTGCTGTTAGCTGACTCAGACTCCTGGAGCTGAAAGAAGCACAGACCAAAAAGAGACATTTCCACCTTCCTGGGTTTTCTCAGGCACCCTGCAGTGGCCCAACAACACATCAGCAGAGTTATCAGAGTAAGTTTTCTTGTCAGTTTCTATTGAAACAGTCTAAGATAGAGCAGCCCATGCTGCTCATACTAAGGATTTGGTCTCAGTCTAACACAAGATATAATCAACCAGTGAGCTTTTGCTTAATAACATTTGTGCCATGTTTTCAGAAAACCAGCAGGAACTTGGATTACCTGAGCTTTGGAATGATCTCTACCCAATAAAGCACAGTAAAGGGTTTTCCAAAACACAGTCTAAAACCAGGAGCATTTGAACATTTCTGCAAAACTGAAGTAAAATTTGAGACTTTAAGCCTGAAAGTAATTCCTTTAAGCCCCTGTCCAGGCTGAATTCAATACTGCTGTCTAAATATATCACTTCTGTCTAGAACAACTTCTCAGAGCAAGAGTGCTTTGTTGAGTCTCGGGATAGTCAAATATTACAGAGAAAATTAAAAGCAAATATTACCAGTTTAATTCTGAATCTTCCTAGGAAGGGATTATAACCACTCTCCTGGAGAGTAATAAGTTATCCAAGTACACTTTAAACCTGTTGCAAACCCCTAAATCGCTATGAAACCCCTGAAGTGTTGGTGCAGTCTGCATGTCTTACTTCTTCGCATTGCCACAGCTGTTGGAGCAGGGCCAAACAGCTCCTTTTCAAGATGAAATTATGTACTCTTTGTTTGTTCCAAAGGTGAAAATTTAAAACTAATTTCTTCTTAAAATTTCAGTATTTTGAATTAAAACTACAATAGCCATCACTCTCCATCAGAACTCCTGAAAGGTGAGATACTACACAGAGGAGTCCCACAGGCATGCCTGCTTTTGAAAACATCTTGCAATTCTTAACAGTAAGAAATATTTGAAGTACAGAGGACCAAACTTTATTGGATGTCTTCCAATAGTACAGAAATGCAGATGAGATACCTATCACACACCAAAACACCTACCTTTCCATTCTCTTTTCAGTTTCAGCAGATAATTTCACGTTGTACCGCTGCCAGTCACTTTCCATTGTGCTGAAACACTAGCTAACAGTGGGACAACAACAGGTTAATATGTCCCCAGTATGAAAGCCAGAAAGAAAGCCCTCTGATCCTGGGGCAAAGAAAGGCTGAAGATGCACCCCTGATTCAACAAGCAAGGTACTGCTTTAATACAAGATTAAACGAGTGATACCAGCATAGATAAGCACTCTTTAGACATAGTTAACAAGAGAAGAGGATTTGCATGTTGCTCTGTGGGACTCAAGGAATGTTCCAAAGCAACGTCAGGATAAACTTTGCCTTTTGCTATAAATGTTTCCTGCTTTCTTCACATATTATATATGATTGAATTCAACAGAATAATACTTCAAACATCAAGAGCATTTCTTGGAAGAGGTAATCTGGGGTGTGTGTGTGTGTTCACTGCTTTGAAGAGTACCCTACTGAAAAGGAAACTCAGAAATCCCCTTCCACAGTAAGAGGTAAGATGGTCTTTTTCAAGTAATGGATTTTCTTACCAGCAAGTTATCTCTTCCTTGAACAAAAAAACCCAAACCCCGTCATCACAGAGAAGGTTTATGGAATATTAACTCTAATTCCTTTTCTTGACAAAATTGTGCATCAGTTGGGCCACCTGGGCCATGTTTGCAATGGCAGAAAGACAGAAAGTTCTTTTAGCTGACATGAACAGCCATCCTTTGTTGGATTGGGTTATTATTCAAGCTCTAAGCAGAGGAAAAGAAACAATGACCACTTGCTTTCCAGAACAATTCACAGAATCACAGAACATGAGGGATTGGAAGGGACCTCGAAAGATCATCTAGTCCTATCCCCTTGACACAGCAGGATCATCTAGACCAAGTCACACAGGAACAAATGCAGGTGGGTTTTAAACATCTCCGGAGGAGACTCCACAAACCCCCTTGGCCACCTGTTCCAGTGCTCTGTCACCCTCAATGTGAAGAAGTTCTTTCTGATATTTATATGGAACCTCCTATGTTCCAGCTTACACCCATTGCCCCTCGTCCTATCACTACATGACACCGAGGATGCAGCCCAGCTCCATCCTCCTGACACCCACCCTTCATGTATTTATAGACATTAATGAGGTCACTCCTCAGTCTCCTCGTCTCCAAGCTAAGAACAAAAGCACAGGGCATCAAAGAGCAGATTTGACAGAATTATTCCTCCACTGTGCAAATTCTGGTGCAAAACCTGGCCTGCTGGCTGGCTGCAGCACTGGGGCTGCTTGTGCTGCCTTTCTACTACTTCTCTCCACAGACTTCACTCTCCAGTGTTGCAATTTCCTGGTCTTTGCATAGGATTTGTTAAGAAAGAGCTAAGAAGTAGCGTAAGTTCATCTTGCAAAGTGCTGGATGTCTCCAGAGAAAGAGAAGCAGAGGATTATGGGGTTATTAAAACCCCCCATCTCCTTAAGGAAACCACATAAATGCACTTCTGAGAGAGACTGGAATTAGATGCAATCAAGAGATTTGACTGCCAGTCATTTACCTTACTCTGCTTCAATCTTCTGTACTTTCCAAAAGACTGCTCTGCTGGAAGACACAGCGCTCATCTAGCCAAGCTCAGTTCTCTTCAAAGATCTCTCAGAGCACTTTGGTCAGGAAATCATTGAGACTACAAAACTGTACATGAAAGGTAAGACCACTGCAGTGACTGAGCACAGTCCTTACATAGAATCACAGAATATTAGAGATTGGAAGGGACTTGAAAGATCATCTAGTACACAGCAGATGATTAAGATCACCTAGATCAAGTTGCACCAGGTGGGTTTTAAATGTCTCCAGAGAAAGAGACTCCACAGCACCCCATGACAGGCCCTTCCAGTGTTCTGTCACCCTCACCTTACAGAGCTGTCTGGTCTCCTGGGGTTTGGATCCTTTTCTTCTCAGGATCTTTGGATAGGGGGAATACTGCCCTTTGTCTGGGAGAATTTCCCGGAGCACAGCTCAGCTTCTGAAATAGTTGTACCAGTCCCATCAGCAACAGCCGTTGCTGGCGACTGAACAGGACAACGTGGAAAATGACATGACGGCAGTTGGGGCAGCAGCATATCTGAGCATCTTGACCATGAAAGGAACTAGAAAGGAACCAAAAATACTCCAGTTTCTCCTAGAAAGTAACTAGAAAGGTTCCTAGAAAAGAACTTGCAGGTGAAATGGAGCACCTCCCTTATGAGGAGAGGCTGAGGAAGCTGGGTCTCTTTAGCTTGAAGATGAGGAGATTGAGGGGTGACCTCATTAATGTCTATAAATATTTGAAGGGTGGGTGTCAGGAGGATGGAGCCAGGCTCTTCTCAGTGTCATCTAGTGGTAGGACAAGGGGCAGTGGGTGTAAGCTGGAACATAGGAGGTTCCACATCAACCTGAGAAGGAACTTCTTCACAGTGAGGGTTACAGAGCACTGGAACAGGTTGCCCAGGGTAGTTGTGGAGTCTCCTTCTCTGGAGACATTTAAGACCCGCCTGGATATGTTGCTGTGTGACTTGGTCTAGGTGATCCTGCTGTGTCAGGGGGATTGGACTGGATGATCTTTCAAGGTTCCTTCCAATCCCTAATGATTCTATGACTTAAAAGAAAAAATAATTAAACAAGATGATCTAAACTGCTTTTTTATCATCCTGGTGAAGTTTTAAGGGCTGGCTGGAACAATAGGATGAAGTTAAAACACCCATTTCAGTCCCATAATTGTTTGGTATGAGGACCCATTTTTGTCTTGTCTTCTGACTCTCATGGCAATGTTCAAGGAAATTTCTTATAGACAGAGTAGTGAGGATGAGTCACTTAGTACATGGAAGGAGCATTCAACATATTTTAAATCCAAACACTCTCAGTATTCAATAAGACAGGAACAAATGTAAAATACTGTTGGCAGGCTTCAGGAACTTGGCAGCCCACTCAGAAGATTGTTCTATTGATTAGTTTTAGAAAGCCCAACTAAATCTATATTACTGAACACTGTCCTTGCCTATTAAAAAGGTGATAGTCACTCAGAGTTACCGACACTTTTGTCATTCACCTTCATAAAAGTAGGAGCAGGACCACATTGTCCATCTAAGCAATGTAACACAAACCAAGGTGTGGATTTTGCTGTGTTCTACGTTCATCAGCTAGAGCTGGCTAGGTGTATATTACAGTATTTATAATTATGCTATCTCTCGACACTGTTGAGGCTGTAGTAGCTTGGGCAGAGCAGCATACACCACGCTTGCTAGCTGAGACGTTTTATGAAATGCCCTTATGCCTTCCTACTCTGTGTCGTCCATTACTCCGTGCTCTGCAGCTTTTCTGACAACTTCTCTAGAAAAAAAAAATACTTCTTTGCTTACATGCTGCTACAGTGACTTTATTTTGCCAATTTATTTGGTTTAAGACTTTACTTAGACATTGAAAAGTTCCCTGTTGCCTCAGTTGTCAGCTCACTTTATTTACTACATATTTTTACCGTATTCAAAACAATAAAAGGCATCTGCATCAGTGAAAGCTGCCTGCAGTTTGGGAGAAAGTGTTGGGTTTATGGCTTTGCTACACAGAAAAGTAATTTCAAAGCTGACTTCAGTTTCTTTAATATTTTGCTTTTAAAAGTCACATTATTAAGTGCTGTCATGGGAGGTCATGTGGATTTTTGCTGTTAATAACTGTTAATTCTAGTTTTTCACCTCTTTCAGTGTGTTAGATATTCACCTAACATGAGCAAGACTGCCTCAAATCACTGCACATGGACTCTACATTATCACCACGTCAGAAAGACGACTGTGGGAATAACCCTTAGTAGTTGTCCAATAGGTCTCATTAAAACACTTTCTGTCAATAGAACGTTTAAATTTTTCAACCACTCTGACATTTTCAAATGTTAGCTGTTCTATTAAGCACAGAAAGCAGTGGTGCCAGGTAAACAAAACTGCTCAAAACCACAGACTACCTCAGTGGAAAATGAATTATCTGCTCCTTAGAAAAGTATTTTTGCTACAAAATTCAGCTGTACAAACCCATGTAGAGCTTGAGAACCAAGCAGGCATTTCCACATCGAATACTGGGCTCCGATGAATATTTATGCAATCAACCTGAAATGTGTCTTGACACTAATTTCTACTTCTTTTTAGTGTGGTGTTACCTTATTCACTGGGAATAGTGCTGTAGGTATTTATCACTCATGCTGTAGCCAAATGTACAGCCAAGCATGTTGTAGCCAAACATGCTTCATGTGAGCCTCAACCTTGTTACACTGGTCCTGCCTTGCTGAAAAAAACTGTTGTTGAGCTATGCTGCCTTTACTTATTCCTAAGTGAGGGAATCTAGAGGTTACTACATCAGGCAAGATGAGAAAAAAGAACACAAAGTACAGGAGTGAGTGTGCTGAATGAGTAACAAGTTAGTAATTCAAGGGTTCAGAAGTGAAACACCCACATGAAAAGATAAAAAGCTAAGGAAAAAGTGGGGGGTCAACTCAGGAAGATCAAGGATCATTTTGTTCTCTGGAACAAAGACAAACACATCTTCAGCTGCTTGGTCATAGCTTGAAGAGCAGAGGCTGGGAGAGGTATGAGTACTAATGTCTGGCCTTGAAGCTTGCAGCTCCTGACACACTATGGTGAGCATTAGCCATGAACAAGAAAATTACTGGATACTGATCACTTGTAATCCCAAGTCCCTATGCACAGTAAACAGACACCCAAGTAAAAGTGACTCAGAGATCTCAGGATTTATAATATTATTTGTAAACAGTAATAATTTGCCCCTTGACTACAGAGAAAATCCCAAGGCAGGGGTGCTGTACAGAAATCTAAATAGAAATTCATGCCAAGGAAACACAAAAAGATAAACCCAAAGCCAAACAGGCAACCCTTCAATACCTTAAGAACCAATTTAGAGCAGGATTAAACCAAGCAAAATGTTTCCAGTAAATCCATAGGCTCTAATGCTTTTCAGGACCTGCCTCATATGGAATGACATCACGCAGGTGAGGCACCAAGCTGGTATGAGTCTGAACACAGCAGTTCTGAACGGTTGTGATGACATTCCAGCTAGCAGAAGCTTTCAGTGCTACCAGCATGTATCACACGTATGGCAAAGGTGTCCCACTCATTTATTAATAAAGTAGTGCTGTAGCTCCTCAGAGGAAAGACTTTGCAGGAAAAGAATCACAGTGCCAAACAGTAGCATACAGAGAGCATCTATCAGCGGGCATGAGAAGCACTAAGACAAGTAGACAGATCAGATAGATAGATAGATATATATATATAGAGAGAGAGAGACCTAGGGAGAGAGAGAGGGATCTAGAGAGAGAGGACCTAGAGAGGCAAGGTTCTAGAGAGAGATATTGAGAGAGACAGACTGAGACCTAGAGACATAGAGAGAGAGATATCGAGAACGAGAGAGAGAGACAGAGAGATCGAGAGAGAGAGGTCTCTAGAGAGAGATAACGAGCAAGAGTAAGATTGAGAGCGAGATCAAGAGACAGAGATCAAGATCTTGAGAGAGAGAGAGATCGAGATCTGGAGAGAGAGAGATCTGGAGAGAGAGAGATCTGGAGAGAGAGAGATCTGGAGAGAGAGAGATCTGGAGAGAGAGATATGGAGAGAGAGAGAGATGGAGAGAGAGAGAGAGGGAGA
>VXBP01005786.1:17277-48421 GCA_013400115.1 Rhinopomastus cyanomelas
GAGATCTGGAGAGAGAGAGATCTGGAGAGAGAGAGATCTGGAGAGAGAGAGATCTGGAGAGAGAGAGATCTGGAGAGAGAGAGAGATCTGGAGAGAGAGAGATCTCGAGAGAGAGAGATCTCGAGAGAGAGAGCAAGAGAGATCGAGAGAGAGAGATGTCTAGAAAGAGAGATCTCTAGAGAGAGATCAAGAATGAGAGCGAGAGATCAAGAGTGAGAGATCGAAAGAGAGAGAGAAAGATCAAAAGAGAGAGATCGAAAGAGAGAGATCGAGATCTGATTCAGATTTATTTGTGTTTTCAAGCTTTATCCTCTATATACTTTCACCTATAATGAAATTGAACCTGAGTTAGCCAACAGCCTGCTCGTGAGCTGTGACAGCTGTTAATATAGAATCATAGAATCATCAGGGATTGGAAGGGATCCCAAAAGATCATCTAGTCCAATCCCCCTGCCAGACCAGGCTCACCTGAATGGAGAAGCCATGGAATCAGAGTCACTGAGGGTAGGAAGGAACCATCATCCAGTTCCAACACCCCCAGCACAGGCAGGGACACTCCACCCTAGACCAGGCTGGCCAGAGCCCCATCCAGCCTGGCCTTAAACACCTCCAGGGATGGGGCCCCAACCATCTCCCTGGGCAACTCATTCCAGGCCTTCACCACTCTCACAGTGAAGAAGTTCCTCCTCACATCCACTCTAAATCTACCCATCTCCAGCTTTGCTCCATTGCCCCTAGTCCTGTCACTACGTGCCATCCTAAATAGTCCCTCCCCAGCCTTTTTGTAGCCCCCTTCAGATACTGGAAGGCCACAATAAGGTCACCTCAGAGCCTCCTCTTCTTCAGACTGAAGAGCCCCAACTCTTTCAGTCTGTCCTCATAGGAGAGGTGCTCCAGCCCTCTGATCATCCTCGAGGCCCTCCTTTGCACATGCTCTAGCATCTCCACATCCCTCCTGTAGTAAGGGCTCCAGAACTGGATGCAGTTCTGGAATATGGAAGACACTAAAACACTCTTAAGCAGATGCACTTTGTAACTAGAACCAGGACAGCTGATGCTAGTCAACAGCAACACCATGATTTTCTTGTTTCAGTTTAAATGTTTAAACTATTTGTGCAGTTCTCTACTGACAGGGCTCAGAAATGAGCAGAACTGAATACTACAAACAGTAACAACAGAATAAAGGGCAAAGTTATCTTCCAGAAAATTTAAGTATCTTGGGATAAAATAGCTTGTCAAGTCAGCTTTATGCCATACAGTTAATTTCCCAAATCCCAGCCACAGACACTACTCACCTCTGCCTTTTCATTCCAAATTAAATGAGAGCTTTGAAGGGAATTCTCACTGACATCTTCAGTAAACATCCATCTTTATTTCAGCTGTGGAATGCCATGGGGCCTTAGCGAGCTGACATTTCAGAAGCAAAGTGAGGGTGAGACAAGTTGTCAGGGAATTCAGAAGGGCCAAGGAAATTCTAAAAGTGGCAGGGAAAGGTGGCAGTTACAGTGATTGAGGCTTAATGGGCACAATTTAGTGGAGTGAGAGAACAGGCAGGTGAGAGCATTCCTCTGTCACTGAAATTCAAAGGCAGACATCTGCAATGCAATGGGAATGGACTTCCTAGCAGTAGTCAAGAAGTCCTAACTCAGTCACCACGGAACCAGACCTTACTGCACGGCTACAGATACAGCCACAGGGGCTGACACAAAAGAGCAGGGAGAGTTGAGTCTTAATGCTGTGAATAAAACACCAGCAAAAGGAGAAAGAATAAATGTTTTAAACTATTATTAGTGACTGCACTGAACAGAACACTGATGGTAGGTTATTACGTGAAGAAGCCTCTCAGAAATTGCTCTTCTCTGCTTCTGCAGTGCTGAGAACTCAGGGCAACTGCTGTTATCACTAACGTGTTTGGGAGGTCACATGCCAAGATCAGAATAGGGGTCATGGAGTTTGAAATGTGACAGAAAACTGAAAGAGGATGAGATGGACTATAGAGGTCACCTCAGACAGAATCATTTTAGGGGGTCAAAAATAAGCTCCGTGTGTTGACATTTTAAATGAAAACTTATTTCATTTGTACAGGATAGAAGCAACCATAGACCACCTACGAAACTACTTATGAGAATAAAAATTAGCACATCCGTTCCCCATTCACTTACTGGTGAAAGCAGTTGACAGTGACAACGAGAACATCCACTAGCAGAGGATCAATTGGCATCTGACCTTTACTTTACTTTCTCTTTCAAAAGTGCACAAACCCCCTTTCATCTTAATGAGGAGAGACAACCCTTGTTTCTGACATGTCTACGCCTAGAAAGCAGATGTAGTGAAACCAGTTGTGCTTCTTCATATTACCTGGAACACCTGAGAGGTACCCCTCACTGTTCCTGTGCTCCCTGTCCTCTGGGAGGAAAAACAGACAGAAGAGGATGCATAATGTCTTTTCATGTTTAAGCACTAAGTACAAACGGGTAAAAAAGCAGCACCAAGAAAATCTAGGATTTTAAACAACTCTGCAAATTGGAACTTGCACCTCCTTTAACTGCTGCTGAGCTTTTGTTGTAAATAGGTGGCCTTGTTCGGCTAGGAACCAGCCATTACCTCATCTGTCTTTGTGGAGCCAATCTGCATGATTGTTCTTTAATTTGAATGCAGCTGAGACTAGACTAGGGGTGATTATTCTTACCTTTACCCGCTCTGCTAGTGCACTGCATCTAATTCACAGATACAAGTAAGCAAGAAATTGATTGATTATAAAATAGGAAGTGAACTGGGGAGAGAAAGACAAGAAATAGCTGCTGGGTTTATTAGTCCTCATTACTCCTGGCTGATTTGCTGAAGACTGGTTATGTTCTTGCATTCGTCTTACTCAATACTCTAAGTAGCTAATCAGAAGCAAATTATGCCAGTGCCATAATTTGCTACTACAGGGACATCCTTTACATGGTAGCCTGCAGTCATTTTAGGAGGGAAACAGTTATCAAGCTGAACTCACAAGAGCAGAGCAAAACATTGAATTTAAAACCTGATTTAAATATACATCTCTCTGTAGTTGCTTTCAGTCTCTCACTGGAACCAGTGAACTACTTTCTCTTGAAACCAAGCCTTAAAGAGCATCAGCCATGGTGAATGCAGGGCTGAGCAGAGACAGGTGAACCTGTCACAGAGGATACTGCTGTATCAGGAATCATGTTCAGCTTGAGAAAGACCCAATGGCCTTAGTCTGTAACTGCAGCTTCTGAAAAGCTTGAAGTCACCAGCTTAGGAGAGCTCTGATGAGCTGAATGATGTTACTGATGCAGAGGTTTCTTTCCTACTCTCTAGGCAGATTGTTGGACAGTCAGGTAAGCATCCTGGCTTGCACCACAGACCAGTTGTTCCTCTTCTCCCTGTTCTCTGTGCTGCCTTCCTTATTTTTTGCAGTTCCCACAAATTATTGGGATTTTTTTTACTTTTTAAGTGATAGTTTCTGATGGAATAATCAGGGGTTGTGTATTGGCTGCTGGTGGTCTATACACAGCTTATTATTCACACACTTTGTGTTTCCAGCTCTGGAAACCAAATGTCCCAGTGTGGTTCCTACTGTGGGTACCTGCAGAGTTCCTGTTCCATTTGTAGTCACAAAGGGAAGGAAGAGGATCTGTCTGGAGAACAAAACACAAAGTCTGAAGGAAGCCCCACACAGACTAGGGCACTTGAACTGGTAGTGGTGTGTATGTACAGATGCCTCTCTTCCCATGACTTACATACGGGCTCTAAGCTATTGTATTTAATGAAGGGGAATAAAGCTCAGGTTAAAATCTTCCACTGTATGCAACATCATATTTTGCAAAGGCAAATACTAGCTCTGTGAGTGAGGAGAAAGCAATTCCTTATTGGAAGTAGCCAGCTTTTAATGTATCATTGCCCAAACATGCTCACAGGACAAGAGAATTGTTGGGAAGCTCATCACAGCTTCTAACCCTGTCCCACTCACTCAAGTCTAGCAGTAATTTCAGTTTTTTCTATTTGTTCTGGGAAGCTGTGTTTAGAAAATCCTTTCCTTACCTTTCTCTCGCCATCCTCTGCCTACAAGGATATTTTTATAAGGTGTTTGAGCTTAGTTTTTCTTCTAGAAGGTATTCTTCAGGATAAGAGCTACTTGATTTCAGTTACTTAACAGTTAATTCCTCTTAATGCAAAATGACAAAATCCTGTATCCTCAAGAAAGCAACTGCTTGCTTTTGTCTCAGAGCAGACAGCCCAGTAATGCAACTGCTAAAGGGATGAAGGGGTTCCTGATAAATTACAGTTTATATACAGTTTATTATAAAATACAGCTGCATTTTCCTCTTATTCAGTCCCTCATGTAACAATATCACAGTATCACAGTATTACCAAGGTCGGAAGAGACCTCACAGATCATCAAGTCCAACCTGTTACCACAGAGCTCAAGGCTGGACCGTGGCACCAAGTGCCACGTCCAATCCTGCCTTGAACAGCTCCAGAGTTGGCGACTCCACCACCTCCCTGGGCAGGCCATTCCAGTGGCCAACATCCAGTGCCATAGATTTAATGCCACATATCTGAGGTTCACTCCACTTACTGGTATTAGAATCATGGAATCATTAAGGTTTAAAAGACCTTCCCGACCATCCAAGCCCAAATATCAACCCAGCCCCACCTTGCCCACCAAACCCCATTGCCTAGGGCAATCAACACATGTTTGAGACACCTCGAGGGGTGACAACACCACAACCTCCCTGGGCATCCTGTTCCAACCTCTGACCAAAATTAAGGTAGTGTCTTAGCTTAGAAGATAAAAACTGTTCCCTTTGAGTTGGACTGAACTATGAGAGTTTTGAATTATAAGACTCTTTTTTGAAATTTGAGGGGGGGAAAAGCAACCAACCACGCCAAAACAACCCAAAAAAAACCACCTTTCCCACAAGATCATGAGAGACACAGTGTTGGTTTTTCTAGTTGAGTGATTTCACTCAGTGTAGCAGCTCTGCAGCTCAGTGATTTCACTGTCTCATGAGTCAGCCTTGATGGGCTGACGGTGCAGCTGCAAACAATCCAAAGAAAACTTCAGTACAGACTCTGTCTAAACACATAGACAGATTTAGCTGTTGCACATGGGACACTGATTAGTGAGAACCATGTGTAAGACACAAACTGAGGAGGAGATTGTCACAGGTTGATTACCTTAGACCTAACTCTCTTGCATCATGGAAAATCTCTAACTTGCAGCACAGTCTTGCACTGTAGGATCAGCCTGGCAATTTACCTTCAGATTTTAAGCAGGTAGTTGTGACTTTCTTGACAAAGAGGAGAAAATCTGCTCCACACCACATGACTAATGTGTGCACCCAACCCTAAAATACTTCTTGTGCACTTACACTGTGTTCCAAAGTGTTTTTGCTCCCCTGACAAACAAATTTTCTTTGAAAATTACATTTGATTTGATGTAAAAGTGCAATCATGTAAAACGTAACACATCTCAAAACCAGCAGTTTTTGAAAACAGTTTTGGGCTTTATTTCTGGAAATTTATGCAAATGACATTTTACTGTGTTCTTCACCTTTACCAGCATTTGCAGAAGAACAGATCACCTGGCCTCTGCTGGGAAGAGCACTCAGCTCAGACCAGCAGGTCCTCGTGGACCATCACATATCCTTTGTTATCCCGCAACTCTTGAGCTTTGCAGATTATCTTGGTGCCAACACCCACTTAATTTTGACCTTAAAAATATGATTAAATACTTCTTGTCTGAGCTAAATCACTGTTCTCTCACAGGTAACTGATTTTTGTAACTGGCTACAGGAGTAATCAAATCTTTCTCAATTTTTCTATCAAAGAGGCATGAGGGCATAGACATCTTTAAGCAAAGCACAAAGAACCTCTGTTGAAAAACAATCTGTGAAGACATTTTAATTGCTATTGTTGAGGCTGCAAAAGCCCTCTGAGCTCATCCAGCCCAGACCATGACATAACATCACCACAGCGGCCAGACCAAGGCACTAAAGGCCACAGCCAGTCTTTCCTTAAACACCTTCAGGGATGGCGACTCCACCACTGCCCCAGGCAGTCCATTCCAGTGTCTGATGACCCTTTCCATGAGGAAGGGCTTCCTAATATTCAACCTAAGCCTTTCCTAATGCAGCTTCAGGCCCTGCCCTCTCTTCCTGTCACTAGTTGCCTGGGAGAAGAGCCAGACCCTCACCTGAGTATAACCTCCCTTCAGGGAGTTCACAGAATCACAGAACGTTAGGGATTGGAAGGGACCTCAAAAGATCATCTTGTCCAATTCCCCTGACACAGCAGGATCACCTAGAACAAGTCGCATAGGAACACATCCAGGGAAGTTTTAAACATCTCCAGTGAAGGAGACTCCACAACCTCCCCGGGCAGCCTGTTCCAGTGCTCTGTCACCCTCACTGTGAAGAAGTTCCTTCTCATATTAATGTGGAACCTCCTGTGTTCCAGCTCACAGCCATTTCCCCTTATTCTATCACTAGATGACATTGAGGAGAGCTGGGCTCCGTTTTTCAGAGGGAGAAGGTACTCTCTGACTCTCTTCTCCAGGCTCAACACCCGCAGCTCCCTCAGTCTCTCCTCATCAGACTTTCCCTCCAGTCTCTTCTCCAGCCTTGTTGTTCCTCTGAACTCGCTCCAGCACTTCAGTCTTCAAGTGAGGGGCCCAGAACTGCTCTCAGTACTCAAGATGAGGCGTCACCAGTGCTCAGTACAGGTGAAGAATTGCATCCCTAGTCCTGCTGGCCACACTACTGCTGGTACAAGCCAGGATGCCGCTGGAGGGAAAGTTAATAAAAAGACCCTGATTAAAGGCTATAAGCATTGGTGGCCACCGTAAATTATGAGAAACGGCAGTCACGAGCTCTCTGCCATCTCTGCACAGATCAAGGTGATTGCAAGCATCGTGCACTGTCCAAGGAGAGCTGTGCAAGGGTCTGGCTGTGAGCCCTGCTGTATCTTTATCCCTATTACAGCTGGGTGATGTGTACACACCATTGCTGAGATGTATGTGTTGTCTCCTCAAGATTTGGGAGCTGCATGTGGTCTTATTACAATCTGCGAGCTTGCCACGAGAATGTGTGTGACAGAGTGCTGAGCGAGGAGTGAGACCCCCCGAGACCCCCGTGGGTCGGAGGTGTGTGTGATGTGCGCTGGGCTCGAGGCAGCGAGGCAAGCTCGAGATGTACAAACTGAGGTTGTTAAGTTCAAATCACTTTTTGCTTCTACTTTGGTTTTCACTGAACTTGAGATGGACAAAACCGTGAGACCCCTTCAAAAGAGGGCTCGGTGAGCGAGCCAGAGAGGTTGCCGTGGCACAGGCATTCCCTGTGGCTGACGTGCAGGAGGGCCAGCAGCTGATAGCCTTCCCCCTTCCTGCTGCTGAGAAGCAACAGTGCATGGAAGGAACCAATGTGCCCAGTGTGAGAAACAGGGGCACTAGAAAAATGAACGTCCCAAAAACCGGAGAGGGAAGCTGCGGGTGTGGATTCAAACCCAGGTTAAAGAGCAGACCCACTGGTTATACATAAGCTAGGGGGCAAAGAGAATCATAGAATCGTAGAATCAATTAGGAATTGGAAAGGACCTCGAAAGATCATCTAGTCCAATCCCCCTGCCACAGCAGGATCACCTAGACCAAGTCATCAGTCAGTCAGGTTTAGAAGGGACCACAGGATTACCCAGAGATAATAGAATTTTTGGTAGATATGGGAGCCACGTTTTCAATCTTGAATCAAGCCGTAACCCCTTTGGATAAGGATTTTGTGATGGCAAAGGGAGCCACTGGCCAAAGTGAATGGGCATATTTTTGAAATCTTTGGGTTTTAAACTGGGAAAGCAAGTTGGAATTCACAAATTTCTATATTTGCCAAATTCACCAAAACCATTTCTATATTCACCAAATTCACCAACAACAGCTAATGTAGGAGGAGTGTGCACACTAATTAATATTATTGATGAATTGATGAATTAAGTAAAATAGAGACCGACATCCAGAAACTCTGGGAACAGGCTAAAATCTTTCACCAAGTAGCACAAGACAAAACTGAGTGGGGATTCCACGAGCTGTGGGAAAAGTTGACCTCATGGTGGCCCAATTTTGGGTGGATAAAATAAATACTTATATTAATACTCACTTCTTTAGGGATCTTTATCTGTATATTGTTTAGATCTTGTCTCGGGTGTACTAACTATAATAAGGACCTATATTTCCACTCTATAATAACTATAGAGTGGAAAAGAAATCAATTAAGGCAAAAGGTAGAAACAGGTACATACTTTGGAAAGACAGACGATGGTGTGCTGTAGTGAAAGAATTTACTGACTATATAGAAAAGGGGGGATTGATCTACTGACAGTTAGAACTGTGTGAAGGTATGTGCTGTGAAACATGGTTTTGCTTTACTGGGGCAAGGGGAATGTGAATGTGCTTTGAGGCTGGCTGAGAAGAATGTGTGGGGTTAGTAAAACAAAAGTGTCTGGTTGCCAGCCCTGAAGTACAGGTAAAGAGGAGAGAAGAGTACAACTAATCTTCAAACAGCAGAGCTAAGTGGATAACAAGATGTTCAAGGTTACATAACCAGGCTTGGGTCTGTAACAGCTTGGCACTCTTGCCAAGGAGGTAAATTTACTGTGAAAAAGTTCTTCAGTGTCAGTCAAGAGACCACGCCTGAGACCACCAAGACCAGCTGTGCAGATGCAAACAGGATGATAACAATTAATTGTAATATCCCCTTCCTGTTGATGCAGATGTATGAAAACATTGTATGTAACCTGATGAAATCTGCTTTTCAGTGCCACAGTTTTTGGAAGGCACTAGCCCCGTGTGCCCGCCTGCGATAATGAATTACCTCCTCAAAAACTCTAAACAGAGCTCTTGGGTGTACGTCACGTGTTTGTTGGAAAGCTTGAACTAACACTTAAACAACACATCTAAACTGTCTTGGACCAAATGTCTCCCAGTGGCTTTACTCAGAATCTGTACAGTCCCTACAAAGGACATGGGAATGACCCCTTATGAACTCTTATTTGACCTCTCACACCTTGATCGCCCAATCACCTTTCCCTTGTGGGAGGACAGAAATAATTATGATCAAACTTATGTGAGGGAAATAACAAAAAACCTACAACTGCAGAGTAATGGGCTACTTCCACAGACCACTGCTGGATTTTAAGACATATAACATTCAAATTGGGGATTGGGTCTTGGTAAAAACATGGAAAGAACAATCATTAACTCCCCAATAGGAGGGCCTTTTTCAGGTACTCCTGATGATGGAAGCAGCAATATGAACCCAAAAGAAGGAGTAGACCCACACAAGGTGAATAAAAGGACTTTAACCTCAGCTCCAGGGGACACTTGACTAATCTTAAAACGTCAACTGAAGCAGTGATGTATGGGGGAGAAACTAGAAGAAAGCCAGGCTAAATTTTGGGAAAAGCCTGACATGCCCCTGGGGAGAAACCTGCCCACCACAGACTGGGAGAGCTGGACTGTATTCCTAGCACCTGTGATATACCCTGTCTGATATATCCCTGTGCTTGACATAGTAGTTAAGTAAAAGATAAATGTTAAAAGGGTCAACAAAAGTGATATTGCCATTTGTTCCAGGGAAATCCCTTTTGTAAATATAAATTTAATTAGAGCCTAAATATCAGACACAAAAATGATAACACTGATTTATGAGTAGGAATTATGAATACCCATTCTGCTGGAGGTCCCTAAAGGACAGTAGGAGAAAGCAATCTCCATATGTAAAAGACCATTTGCCAGAGAGAAGAAAAAAGATGTAAGAATCTCTTCTGACTGTGGCAAGGACACAGCAACCTCTACAGGGTGAAGGGCAAGACCAGATTGACCTCTGTACCCGCTGCCAAGAAGAACCCCTTTTCTCCGCTGTTGGAGGCTCCCCAACAGGCATGAGGGGCAGGAGTATATGTCACACTGGACCTCCACTCCTGGTGGTGTTATTGACAATATCTGTAACATCTGCAGATGAATGCACTAAATGCTATCAGTCAATCTATTGGAATAAGCAAAGGTCTTACACTTTGGTGATACATTCCCATATTAATAAAGTCTGTTATGACCAAAGGCAACTAAAAATCTGTAAAAGCCACAATCAGGAAAATTTGGGAATTGGTGGAATAAAATTGAGATTAACATGCTCTAAAAGGGAAAAGTGGATATGTTTTACCAAGGCCAGACATTGGGATGTGTCAGATGGAGGTGGGGCACAGGATAAGGTTCAGAAAGAGATATTAAAAAAATAGGACAGAATATATCAACAAATGACAATATGAAAACCTGATGGAAAGCTCTATGCAAATATCAGAGAACAATTAGAAAAGGATTTGGAGTTTCCCACAGCAGGGAAGAATTTATTTGTTGACTTCAGAGAAAGAATAAGCAAGGAATTAAATGTCAAAAACTGCTGGATTTGTGGGGGCCCTTTAATGGCAGAAGAATGGCCCTGGAAAGGGAGCAGTCCGGGAGCAAAATAACTTCTCCAATGGAACCGTACTAGCACTATACAGAAGAAGAGGCCCAAGGGTTGGATCTTAAGCATTGGGGAGGAATGCTTAAAGAAAGAGGGTCAAACTTTTAAAAAGAGGGTAGGAGGTTCTCCTTGTGAAAGGCTTAAAATTAGTAATGGAACCTCCAGCTGGTGGTACCCCAAAAAACTGAAGTGGGTATGGGATATAAAGAATAAAACAGGTAAATGTGAAATTAACAACGTAACAAAGTTTTTTAACTGCAGTAAAAAGGTCCAAAACCCTTAGGAAAGTATCCCAGAAATACCACAGTTCTGGAACAACCTAACTAACACACAAGCAGGGTTTTGGAAAGCTCCTGAAAGGCTACTTTGGATATACAGAAAGAGAGCCTACTCAGAATTACCCCCTGCTTGGACAGGCAGTTGTAGTCTGGGTATTATTCAACCAGGGTTTTTCCTGTTACCTGGACCCAAAGGAGATGAATTGGGAGTAGCGTTATATGAATCTTTAAAAAGAAGCAAAAGAGATATTAGAGGAGGACCCCAAAAATGGGGAGAAGATGAATGGCCTCTAGAGTGAATAATCCAAATATACAGACCAGCCACCTGGGCTCAAGATGGCAGCTGGGGATATCGCACCCCTATCTATATGTTAAATCATACTATCTGCTTGCAGGCAGTAGTGGAAACAATAACCAATAAAACTGCCCGAGCAATGGAATTATTGTCCAAACAACAAAAACAAATGAGAGCTACTATTTACCAAAACTGATTAGCACTGGACTACCTATTGGCAGAGGAAGGGGATGTCTGTGGAAAACAGAACACTCCAGACTGTTGTTTAAAAATTGATGACAATGGTGATGCAGTATTAGAAATAACCAAGGAAATTCAGAAAATAGCAGATGCACCAGTCCAAAATTGGGAATCTATGTTAAATAATAGCTGGTGGGATAATATTTTGGGGGGAACCTGGTAGAAAAGGACAGGTTTTTTCCTCTTGTGTTCGATTACTGGTCTATTATTCTTACCCTGTTTAATCCCTTGTTTCATGTGATTGTTCACTACAGTTGTCCGAGGCATGCAAGTAGTTTCCATGCCTATAAATCCAAAATTAGCAGTCTCAGAGTCAAATCAAAAGGTAATGAAACTAAAAAAAAAAAATAAATTAAAGCAATCACTCTGAATCTAGATGAGACATGACTAAGTATTGAAAAAAACAAGTGGATTAAACAAGGCTCAAGTTGTGGCTCAAACCAAATGTAGTATAAAAGACAAAAAAGGGTAATTGTAAAATGATGAACAGAGGGACCCACACAATTGGCTTTTCCCCACAACAGGATACAGCTTTGCTAACCTTTAACATCTAAGAAGGAGCTAACAGATAAGATTAGGAAAATGCAGGAGACTACTGATTCCTACCCCAGAGGTACCAGACAGCAAAGCCGATGATTGAGGATTCAAGGATGGAGGATATGGGACAGCAAAACCTGCAGAGGACAAAATGATAAGAGACCACCAACATCACCACAGGATCCTAAAGACCATATATAGAAGTTATACCATGTATGTTAATTATTTCAGAAACCTAATGATTCTGTATGAACCTAAGGCAATGCTAACTATATGGAGAGCTCACAGAGAACCACTGGTGTGTCTCTGACCTGAGACAAGCACCCAGTGCTGTACTTTTGCTTTATTGATTTTGTCCTTATAATAAAATTAGTGCCACTTCTATTTTAATGACTTGGGTTTATAACAGGCATCCTGCTGGCTCCACGTTCAGTACTGCCAAGCCCCTCAACGCCAGGCCACTCTCCAGCCACTCATTCCCCAGTCCGTAGCTGCAGGGGGTGGTTGTGGCCAAAGCACAGAGGAAGAAGCATAAAGCAGGGGGATATGTAGAGGACACGTGTAGAAGTTACACTCCTGTGAGTCTCCCTTGGTGTGATAGTGATTGAAAGTGCTAAATCAAGTGGGCAGGTCGAACCTGACAAGTAAACCCAGTCAATGAAATCAGTGATTGTGAAGTTGTTTTCTCATCCCTGTTACCTTTTTTTATGGTTTTGGACAAAGTCCTGCTGAGTAGGGGTCCGTGTCACAGGGAATAAGAGGTGGCAGGGGGCAAATAAAACTCTATCTACAGAATTCATTATATTAGACAGCAAGAGAAACCCCTGGGTACCCAACAGGACTGGGCTACATACTAGATTTGTTTTGTTTCCATAGAATCGATGTCACACATTTTAATAGCTATTCTCAGCTTTCTGTTTAAATTGATTGCATTTGGTTTTTGTAACGCGTAGAGATTTTCATTAGGTTTTGGCCCCGATCTTTAATTCATGCCGTACCCAACCCCTCAGAGGTGTCAAAGAGTAATTACATTCTTATTGATACAGAGCTACCCTTGATCCAAACCACTGACCTAAAGTTGAACGCTTTACTAACTCATTTGCAACCTCTTGAATTCCTTCTTTTGCCGTGCTCCAGTTGTTTCGCTCTCGCTCTCCATTAACATTTCATTTTCCAGAGCACCGAGTCCGTCTGTTAACAGCACTACTTACCTTCCAAGTTCAAGTACGCAGTAACATTTTATACCTTTCCTCTCTATATTGTTCTGAGTAAATGACTTCAAAATGGTCTGAGCATAAAACTTCTCCTTCCAAAGGTTAAATAATGCATTACACCTCTGAGACACACACAGACAGATCAATAAGAGTGTTTATTTGACATTTGAATCATATACAGTGACTTGGAGGCCTTCTGGGACTGTCTCTAGCTGCAGTATTTCCTTGTATCTCAGGAAAAGTTTGACACTTAAGAGTTTAACATTAACATGTGAGATAAATGTTGGGTAATTGTTGTCATGTTTGTTGAACTCTTACAATAATTATCTTTTCTGACTACTCCAGCATTTAGCTTGGAAGTGGTTGTAAACCTTTGAGCACCAGGGCAGTAACTAGGTAACTAACCCTAACCCTTAACATTTATCAGTGCTTTGTGACTGCAGAGTAGGTAGGGTTTCCTTTTCCCTTCAGTTTTATATGTTGTGTAAAGAGCTGTGGAACTTCATTTCAAAGTCCCAAAGGACTGGGCACTTCAGGTCAGGCTTATTCCTCAGTTGTACTTGCAATGCAGCCAAATTACAATCTCAGCTGTGACCTTACGCAGACCCAAGGTATTTAATCTCTGATTTCTCAGGGTGGTTCAGTGACTCCCCAGCCCCTTCTCTGCAGAGATGGAATACTGAGCTGACTCCAAACTAGCCAACAGACTGAACCTTAACAATCCAATATTTTACCACCTGTGAAAGGAGCTCCCAGCTGGAAATGTCACATCATTTTAGAAGCTCCCCTTGGCAACAAACACTGCACCCAGTCCAGTCTGTGTGCTTAATAGGTGTTGATTAACAGCTCAGGTAGGGTGTCCCAAAAACTGTCCTACATGGTTTCTGTTGAAATGGTGATTAAATTGTACATGGATCAGACATTTGTAAACAATCACCGGAACCCATCCCTGCAGCAGTGATCACATAGGACAATCTTTGGTATGTAGATCCTATACTGGAGGTGTTTTGCATTACTAATTAAGACACAGCAACAGTGATGGTTGATGGATGCACTAGGTTAATCACACGAGGCTACTGCCAGCAGGATTACCAAAACTCTAGCTGTATGCTGGCTGACTGGAATTACCCTAGGTGTCTGCAAATACCTGCAAGTTGCAGGAAGAATGGGGAGATACCAGTAAGGGGTTGTACCAAGCCAAAGTTTTCCCCAAGCAGACAGGATGTCTCAAAAGACACACTGAACAATATTTATCCTACTCTTCTGGGCATAATGGAACTGCCGATACCAGAAAGTCCCTCCATATGCACCAGGACTCCCCTACAGCAACTAAAGACGAAGACAATTAGCCCAAGTAGAACTTTGATAGATCATCAGTGTCTTTAAGAGCCTTCAGCTGTTGTCTGAGATAGTTCAGACTGGTCACAGTCAGAAGTTCAATTTACAGCCTACTGTTCTGAAGAAGTGTTTTCAGACATCTCAAAGGAAGGGGGCTGAGTAACTGCCTGGAAAGATATATTTGCCAAAGTGCTGCAGCTGGGGATTCATGGAGAAAGACTATTTTTGAGGCTTTGATTTTAGATGAAAGCAGCTGCTGTTGCAGTAATTGAGACATGATACAGGAAGACACGAACAAGAGTTTGCGTTGCTGATACGGTCAATTCAGAGAGACTGCATCAAGATTTTGGTTACTTTACACAAAGGAGTGATTCTTCAAACTTAGAACGAGCTGCACACGGAGTGTCTTCCCAGCAATGCTTCCTCTCTGTGAAAATCCACTTTGCTTTCATTGAGAAACAGAGTATCATGGACAGAAAACATCCGGCAAAGACCAGAGGAAGCAGTGGGTGGTGCAATCCCCACTCGCTGGGAGCAGGAGAATGACCAGTACTAGCCACACAGCAAAGATACGAAAACTCTCCATAGCCTTACAAGTCAGTGGGGTTTGTAGCCCTGGGAGTCCACCTCAGATCCAAAAAGAACCGATGCTGTCAGACCAATTCCTGGTTTGTGCTTTCACGTTAGTCTTTATCAAGCAAATGAATGTGAAACAGAATTGATCTCCTCTCTCAGGAGAGAGATGAGTGTGACAGTGGTTCAGTAGCCCAGCCTGGATGTGCTAGGGACCAGACTGAAGTGGGCTAGGATCCCTGACGGTGCTTCCATCTCTTGATGCCAGCAAGGAGAAGACTGATAGAGTGTCACCAAACTCAGTGTTTCTCTGAGGAGGGAAGCTCAGTGAAAGGCATGAAAGTAGTAGATGTTGACTAGGAGATGCTGGATCAACAGAGCAAGACACTCTCTATGTTGCCCAGCTCACCTGGGTACCACGCAGCACCTCCCTCTGCCTACAGCTACAATATGAGCTGGGACACCCTTGGCTGGGACAGTGCCTCACACTCCAGGAAGGATTTATCAGCTTCTGTTCTTGGTGGACTGTGAAAATATACGTGAGTATCAGCTCCCTTGGGGCTTCAACTCTCTTTGCTGCTGAATAGCCACTTCTACCTGTGAGATACCTTCACTGGTCACAAATTTGCAAAAGCTCCAGAACTGTAGAGGAAATTGTTATGTGGGATTCAGTCATCAGATAAAACTCTGAAGATAACAGGGCACTTTATTGCTCACTTCATGCTCATCACTACCTGGAGAGTACTTTCACCTCAATGAAAAGGTGCTGTTGAGAGCAAACAGACACACAAAACAAGCTTGGGTGGTTACTTGAGCATTGAATTTATGTGTTAAACCATGGGGACACAGTTCTGGGCGAGCAGGCAAGACATACTGCCAGGGCCACTGGCAGATTCATGTACCAGGTACTGAACGATTTGCTTTTAACTCCTGTTAGCAAGGACTGAGCTAGCTTGAAATCATCTGCCCATGCTACAGGCACATCGTGAAAAGTCAGTACTTTCTTGCTGTGGACCTTACCAGTGCAAGAGCTCTCTGTGTAAACAGCAGCATTCCATGCTTCTCTGGCATGCCTTACTGCAAGTAAAGCACTCACAAGATGTGTATTAGAGTACCTCGACTCATACGATGAGTGAAGTGTCCAGTGAACACACAATTTCTGCCCCTCCCCACACAAGGGAATTGCCTGGAATAGGAGAAAAAACACACAGGGATTCTGGTTTAGACAGTTACTGAAACAAATAGGAAATTAACTCCAACTTTTACCTCCTCAAACAGGGCATCATGATGGCCCTTCTGAATCCTGAATGAAACTGCAGTGTTTCAATGGATGAGGAAGAGCCAAGTAAATGCTAAGCTGATAACATGAGTCAAAGACACCAAAGTAACAAACATGCCCATTCCAGTCATCCCAGAAGCCCAGCTGGTGGACCTACATGTTAATGACAGTTTCTATCGTGGATTAAAGACTGAGCAAGCAAGGCAGCTCTCTTAAATACAAGTATGCTGAGTTGACTGCTTGTCTTTTTGGTATCAGCAGCTGCTTTAGTCTAAAATAAAAGAGCATCCTCCTTCCAACTCATGCATTCACAGCCCCTCCTAATGTCTGCCCTCTGCAGCAGGCAAGCCATTTTAGCATTCAACTGTTATTAAATCCATCATGTGTCTGATGAAGATGCTGAAGTGAGAAAAGACAATTCTAGACTATTTATAGTACAAACATATGTTTAGACCACAAATACTTGTTATAGCAAGAGCATTCACCACAGAAACCAGGTATTTTCTGAATACTTGTTTCAGAACACTTTGTTTACATGGAAACACAAAGGTTTGTTTGGGGGTGTTTGATCACACTTTGGTCATTAGATTTGCTGCTCACACTTCAGGATTTTCCAGAGCCTTCAAACTCCTCGCTGCATGCACTGCACCAGATGAGGAATGTAGGCAACTTGTGAACAGAATTTAGAGACCCAGGATTTTACTTGGCTGCAGAGTGAGAATGAAGGACACTCCAGCAACCACTACTTGAAGATAGGTCCATCTACTCTGTTTCACCACAGCAATGGTGGTTCAGAGCAATTGAACTGCTCAGATAGCTTGATTTTCCCATTGCCCTCCCCCATGAAAAAGCCCCACAACACTTCATTTAAGTGCTTTCTGGTCTCTTCCTTTAACTGCTGTGCTGTGACCTTGTCATTGCTCAACACGCTCAGCATCACTCAACATGCTGACAACAGTTCTCATCTCTCTACTGGTGAAAGAATCTTGACCCAGGTTAAAGCATGAGCACTTCCATCAGCGCCAGAACTGCTATTATCCCAGGGGAGTGCAAGAGGTGGTGTTGGAAGCTCAGCTTTGACATGTGCCTTATTTGATCTAAGCACTAGACTACTAACAGGACAGCAGATAGCATTTGGCCCTGGTGTCCCCTGAAGCACAGGGCCCGATATTTTGAAATCAAAAGCTTTGCTCCCCACTACTACAGCTTGCTCACAGATTCACTGCAGAAGAGACATGGGCATGCAGCAGATCATACAACTCTGAGCAGTTTTGTACTTAGCAGTCTGCTGCTCTCCAAGGCTTAGAAAGACACCCATTCCTGCCTTCCTGCTGCTGCCATACGTCTGGTGTCAGTGCTTCAACACCAAGTTAAAAGGGGAAAAATGGATTTTTCTCCAAAGCTGATGTTCAGGTTCAAGTGTAGTTAAACAGGTGCTGCTAGAAAAGCTTTATGCATCAAGTGTTTAAAACCTCTGCTCTTTACTGAGGGTTGTAACAAAAGATTTCTGCTCTATCCCTTACCTCTGTTGATGTAGATCTCATTTTGAAGATGTGGATGGTGGCAGAAAACATCTGCACAGTCAAGATTTCATTTAGGTGCCTAGAGCTGAGTTCCTGATGCAGGAACAGAAATGTGACACGAGTCAGTCAGAAGTACTGACTTTTGATATTAACTCTAAGCTCTCAGCTCTAACCTCCCCCTTTTCATATTTGGTACCTTGTTGCTGATGGACTTTTTAAATGAAAGTGAGGAAGATATGATTGATCGATCGATCAATCAATCATCAGACACCTGTGTCTTTCAATTTCCTCTCATTTTGATGGAGATCTCAAATCACCTCACTGAGGGACTGTATTAGAATGAGAAAATTATGTTCAGGAATGCAGTCAAACCACCTCACATACCTGATTTTGCTAGTGAGTCAGGTAGGTCAGCTCCCTGGAGAGAAGTAGTTGGGTCCCCACAGCCTAGCATCTCTGCACAGGGACAGCTGGGGCATCCTCAGTAGCAGGAAGGGCTTCTCTGCTAGGTGGGGTGAGAAAAGGGGATTTGCACCAATGCTGGTGCATAAAAAATTGCTGTGACCCAGAGCTCCCCAGTACCCAATGGGGAAGCTCTGCCCTATTCTGTAGAGCTGCAAATCTTCATCTGTTTAGACATTTACAAAACACAGACTTGAACAGGCCTCGGGTTTCTCTGAGACTAGTGGGTGGCTCAGCAGTCATGAGGCACTCAGCTGCTTCTGCAGGGATCTGAGTTTGAGGTCTTCTAGCACTAACCTGCTCAACTCCTTGATCACATCAAGGCAGGCATGTTTCAAATCTTTGTTTGAGCTAGCTAGTAAAAAAGGTACAAGCAAATCCACCTCCTTCCCCTCCAAAATATTGAGTCATTTAAGAGATGCCAGTGGGAGGATCCAATGAATTCTTCATTTTGTGTTGTTGCTATAGCAATGCTCTCCACTTTTGCACCACAAGCTGAAGAGGAGCTCTGCTGTGTTGGTTATCCCTCTGTAGATTGGCCAGCCATCACAAAACAATATTTCATCCTGTGTAGGGTCAACAAAACAATCTTGTTTACAGCCTGAAGACTTAATGACACTTTAGAACTGGCTGAAGAAGCTCATATGTTTACGAGTGTTGTTTTGTACAGAGCAGCTGGAAAGCGACGGTCATGGGTATTAACAAAGACAATTTGTTTGCTTTAGTTACACAAACCGAGTGGCAAAGAGACTAAAGAGTGTGGGAACTTCCAGCTGTATGCACAGTCTCCACAAATCTGGCTGATGCTGGCTCACTATAGCTCTGCTGTGTTGTATCACCACTGAGGTAGCTCCACTGAGAGCTGAGGAGTTACGGCTGCGATAGCCGCAAAACCATGTGTGGTTCTGCAGACAGCTGACAATTATTTTGTTTTACTCCCTTTAGATTTTCTCATCTTACTGATGAGTGCTGTGGCTTGGTTGGGCTGGTCCCAGGCACAGAGACAAGCTGGGTACAGAGTGAGTTGAGAATAGCCCTGAAGAGAAAGACTTGGGGGTGTTGATTGATGAGAAGCTCGACGTGAGCTAGCAGTGAACTCCTGCAGCCTAGAAAGCCAATAGGACCCTGGGATGCGTCAGGAGAAGTGTGACCAGCACAGCAGGAGAAGGGAGTCTTCCCCTTTACTCTACTCTTGTGAGACCCCACCTCGAATACTGCATCCTCTTCTGATGACCCTAACATAAGAAGGACAGGGATACTGGTGTAGTCCAGAGGAGACCACAAAGATGATCCAAGAGCTGGAGCACCTTTGCCGTGAGGACAGGCTGAGGGAGCTGGGGTTGTTCAGTCTAGGGAAGAGAAGACTCCAGGGGGACCCTATAGCTGCCTTCCAATCCCTGAAGGGAACCTGCAGAAAGGCTGCAGAGAGACTTTTCCCAAGGGGATCCAGTGATAGGACGGGGGGAAATAGTTTGAAACTGAAGGAGAGGAGGTTCAGACTAGATCTTAGGAAGAATTTCTTCAGTGCAAGGGCGGAGACTCTGGAATCAATTGCCCAGAGAGGCTGTAGCTGCCCTCTCCCTGGAGGTGTTCAAGGCCAGGTTGGGTGATGCCTTGAGCAACCAAGTCTGGTTGAGAGACATTGCTGCTCATGGCAGGGGGTTGGAGTAGAAGATCTCTGAGGTCCCCTCCAGCCTGAGCCAGTCTGTGATTCTGTGATGAATGTCTATGTGTAGGAGTTACAGCTATGACAGAGTGCAGTGCTGGGGCAACTTGATTTCAACTCATGCTATTTATCTACCCTGAATTTTGTGATGAGTGTTGGCTGGAAAGTCAGTGGCAGAAGGAGAAACAATTGAAATTATTTGAGAGGGAGTAAAATAGAATAAGGTGGGAGGAAGCTGTCTTGATTAGACATTCAAATTGAAGTAGTCATAGGATGAGATGTTATCAGTATTTTTATTTCAGAATATACAGCAGAGCACTGTTAAATCTCTGCTGTGAAATGAAGCTTCAATGGCAATAGCTGGTTGTGCTGTGCACCAGTAAATGAGAAATCACAAACTCTGCTGCAGAACATACACACACTCCTCTGGTCACACACATTGCTCTGGGGATATAGATCCAGTTCTTATGCTTCACATCTTGTTTCCATCAGTCAGAATACAGCACTCTGTCCAGTCCTGACTGAAAATCTCTGAAACCTTTTCACACCACCGGGAGATGGAGCCTGCTCTGTGATCTGTGTTTAGTAAGGTGGCTGCAAAAAGGGAAGACTGTCTTAATTCTCAAAGGCAGGTAATACACTAAGGACAGGTTTACAGGAGCAATTCTGCTAACAGGCAAGTGATAGGGTCAGTGTGAGCCACTGGGCAAGGCCAGGTGGGGCAGGGGTTGACCACAACCCAGCAGAACCATACCCTCCTGAGACTGTACACTCCAATGTCCCAGTAATCCAAGCTTAAACAAGGCTGGTTCTAGTGCTGATCACAGTCCAGCAATCACCGACTGCAGCTGCAGCCAGGAGAGGGTTATTTCAAGGCTGGCTGGGAAATTCAGATGGCAAAACCACATCTGGGTGAGCCTTGCAAGGACAAGGCTCAGATCTACCTGCGACAGAGCAGGGCTGCCAACAGGCACTGGAGAGTGCAGCTCTTTCCACGGGCATAGCTGCAACAAAAACTGGCCACAGTTAAATCCAACATATTGAACTAGACGGACCTTGCTTTCCAAGCAGATACAGCCTAAGGGAGGTTTGTCCTTTCCTTGTTAAAGCACTGTGATCAAAGCAAAGGGACTCTGCTTTGCAGCAAGAACACACATAGCAGAATCTACATAGTAGATTCTATTTGCCCATCTCTACTCTTCCCCAGTAAATTCCTCCCCACCCCTGGACTGACGTCTCAGTCAGGAAGGAGAGTCAGAAACACTGTTCCCTATGATAGCAAGGAGTAAAGTTCCACCAGCTATGTAGAGGAGCACTTTTGCATATAGAAGATGGACCTCCAAGTGAAAAGGGTTTCAAAGATTAACATCTGATTTGTGCTGGTTGCCTGCTCCCCCAGGCAGACCCCTGATTTCCCATGTAAGGATATGTTGGCTACTGCTTCATCACAGTCTTCTTCCACAAAGTGAATTCTCCCTGTCTCACAGAAGCAAGAACTTCCTTATTGATTGTTTGTTTTAATGACTTTTAACAAGTTTTTCTTCTTTGCCCAAACCTCCTCAGCAAGCTGTCTCATGGTTTTCTGGCCCAAATTAACCTCAGACATGATTCTAAACAGCAAATATATATCATAGCATCATAGAAACACATAATGGTTTAGGCTAGAAGGGACCTCAGAGATCATCCAGTCCCAAGCCCCAGCCATGGGCAGCAACATCTCTCACCAGACCAGGTTGCTCAGACTTCCATCCAGCATGGCCTTGAACACTTCCAGGGATAGAGTAGTCACAACCTCCCTGGGCAGCCTGTTCCAGGGCCTCACCACTCTCATGGTGAAGAACTTCTTCCTAATATCCAGTTGTTAAGCAATCATCCCACATCCAGATCTCAAGGGTCCAGATTTGTCCCACTCCACTTCTCCTGACAACTGTTAGTCTGTACCCTGCTTATTTCATCCCTGGTTATGTAGAAATGCAAAAGGAAACAAAGAGAGCAAGAGCAGCTCTCTTTACATATTGTTAGTTTTACATAAAGCAGTGCCTCATGACATGCTCTTGGTTTGCAGCTTTCAGCCTGCAAGGAACAAAGAATTTCCTTATTAGAAGTGCTATTTCTCATCTGTCATTAACAATGAGAAGCTAATCTCTCAGTACCGAGTGCAAAAACCCCAGCGATTTCTGACTCAGATATGTGATCTGACATCATAAATCTTTATCACATCTATATCAAACCTCCCTGGTAAGAGAAACATATGACCTGGAGAGACGTCACCAGGACTACAACTCTAGCATCAGCTGCTCCTGCACCAGCACCTTAGCTGGTTATGACGTACCCCCTTTCTGCAGATTTACATTACCCAGTTACAGTCTGATTTCACTGACATTTTCAGAAACACTTAACAGGAGGATGTAGAAATAGGTGTGAAAAGGACACCTACCTAAAGCCAGCTTATCAGGCCATTGATTTGTCTTCATGCAAAACTGCTGAACCTCCTGTGCTGACCTGTCAGCGTCAGAATGATGCGGCCAATCCAGGTTCTTTCATTTGCACGTTTATGTTACCAACACAAGGCGTCAAAGCTGAATGGCAGCCCTGTGCACATTTTGACTAAAGGAGCAGTAAAACACTTTCTAATGAATTGTGTTTGACTAGATGATCTTCAGCCCCCACCATTCTGTGATTCTTTAGGTTCCTCAAGCTCCTCATGTCAGTTTCATGCCTTACTTCTCTCTAACCTGACCACAGATGCCTTTCTTCCTCCATCTAGCTGAAACTCCTGCCAAATGCATCACTGCATCACCGATATGGTTCCTTCAGCTTTTCAAACTTTTTCTTGTTACCCATACCAAATGTCTCCTAAATATATTCAATCTACAAGTTATTCAATTCAACTGTTGGTGCAAATAAGGCAAAGCAAAGGCTGAGCTCCCTTAGGAGAAAGATGGCCATCAGGCTTAGGAAAGTTATTATTCCTGCTCTGCTCATCCCTGATGAGGCTTCCCTGGAATACTGTATCTGGTCTTGCAATTCCCAGTTGGAAAGGGATGTGGGAAAATGGGAAAAGGTCCTGAAGATAACAACCGTGATGGACAGAGGCTGTAGGCAGGTGCCCTGTAAGGACAGGACAGATGGTGAGAGCTGATTACATTTGTTGAGAGGTTTCTAAGGGCCATGTACAGGTAGTTACAAGACCAGTACAAAGATTATGGAGCAAAACTACTCCTGGAAATGCCAAATGACTCAACAGCAAGCAGCAGTCACAAAAGTTTTCCTTCACAGGTTCAGATTTAGTGAAACCTCACTAACGGAGTAGTGCAGCGTGCAAACAGGTTATGCAGAGCAACTGGGGCATCTTCTTTGATGGAGGTTTTGAAGACCTGGCAAGACATAGCCGCAGCTGACCCAGTGCCAGCAGCAGTCCTGCCTCTGAGCAGGAGGTTGCCCTAGCTGAACTCCAGTTCATCTATTTACAATGCCTTTTGGTTAAGCTCGGCCTCAGCCACTAGTAAGTTAGAAAGTTTATTTTCAGTCCCCAGGGAGCATACACCTGACACCGCAGGCAGCAGCAAGAGCGCCCGTTCCTGAACGCTATTTTATCGAGGTTTTTGGGTGATCTGGGGGTTCCCTGACCGGGAAAGATTGTTGGAAGCAGGGAGCAAGCCGCTGGGGTTGAACACTCTCGCGGGGGAAGCTGGACAAGCGTTGCAGGGCTGCAGAGCCAGAGACTTTGAGGGAGGTGAAACTGGAAGTCATGCTCAGACCACAGGCAACAGTGAGAGAACAGCTGCTTTAGCTGCTTTAGCTGCTGGGGAGGGGGAAAAAATGACAACAACGCGGCAGCAGAGAAAGACCAGGCTTCAGTCACAAGTGGAGGTGGGAACCCAAACAGAGGTCCCCCAAAAAGATGAGGTTGTGCAGGTAATAGGCTGTCAAGAATGCAGAGTTTTCTCTCATCTTCCTGGCTGCACACAGTGTGAGCAGGTAGATGATCTGCTTGACTGGGCGGCACAGTTGCAAGATGAGGTTGAAAGGCTGCAAGCTGAACTAGAAAGGCTCAGGAGAACCAGAGGGGCTGAAATGGAGGTAGACAGGTGGAGCCAGCCTCAGCAGTCTGGACAATGGCTAAATAAGAGCCAGATTCAGGAGGGGCCTGTATCCTGTAGTTCTCAGATGGAGGACAGAAACCCAAGTATCACAGTATCACAGTATCACAGTAATAAGGTTGGAAAAGACCTTATTGGAAAAGAATATAAGGTTGGAAAAGATCATCCAGTCCAACCTAAACCCAAATAAACCCAGTAATCACAGTGAGAGTGACGGAGCACTGGAACAGGCTGCCCAGGGGATGTTGTGGAGTTTCCTTCTCTGGAGACATTTAAGACCCACCTGGATGTGTTCCTGTGTGACTTGGTTTAGGTGATCCTGCTGTTGCAGGTGGATTGGACTAGATGATCTTTCGAGGTCCATTCCAATCTTTAATGATTCTGTGATTCTGTGTCCCCCAACTCAACTTTGGTGAAAGATCCAAAATCAATGGAATTCTTTCTGCAGAGCGGAGAGAATTAAGTTACCAAACACTTCAACAGTTCTGTCAGCTATTTACTCTCATGTTTATAATAGAAAGGGAGATAAATTTGCCTTCCTTGTTCCAAGTCTTTTAAGCTTTGGCTTGTGAGTCATTTGTCTTTGCCAACAGGATGCCTGACAAGGTTTGTGCTAATGAAAATATTAGAGTGATTAAATATTTCTTTGTAGGTATTTAAGCTCTGTTTTGTTCTGAGAGCAGGCAAGCAAGCTCAGTGTGATGGAAGTTGTAGACAAGAGAAACACCTTTTTTCACAGGAAGTGTGGCTGGATTTACTGGGGAACATGGCTCTGCCTCCAACAGCAGAAGGCAGGACAGCACATACTCTGGATTATATAATGGGAATCAAGTCTTACACTTCAGTACTCCCAGCTTTCAGTTGGATTTCAGCCCTGACACACTGACTTAAACTTAATCTTACTGAAGTCAGAGAGAATTCAGTCACCAGCTAGAAACTGGAGAGAAAAATGGAGGATCCAAGAAGTCAGAGCAACACTGAAACATCAAATAGAATTGAAACATGTTCAACACATGCTGTTGGTTAAAACACAAAGTAACTCATAAACAGACTGCCTGTGCACCCTCACAACAGTGTTGTACTGGAGTACACTAAAGCAGTGAATCATTTCCAGTGAGGGTTCTTTTCAGGCCCCATGACAAAGCATTCAGTGAATGGGTCATATGTTCATAGAATCATAGAACCATTGAAGATGGAAGAGGTCTCCAACATCTCCAAGCCCAACCATCACCCCAACCTTACCCTGCCCACAAAACCCTATTCCCCAGGGCCACATCTGCTGGGGTTTTTAGCCCCCTCCAAGGATGGCAACTCAACTCCCTCTCTGGGCAGCCTGTTCTAACTCCCGAACATTCTGTCAGGGAAGAAATTTTTCCTGACGTCCAACCTAACCCCCAAGATGGCACAACTTGAGGTCATCTGATAAACCTGTGATAAGACAAGAAAGCCAAAGGAGAGAGGCTCAACACTCCAGAAATAAGTGAATATGAGGAAATTTTCTGAACAGCACAGGCCATCTACCTGTGACCACCAGCACCACTCGAAATTGACTTTTTCAGCAACATTTTAATGCAGTGATCTTTAAAGAGTGTCCCAGCTTTTGGAGATTTACATCCATTGCCAAAGTTCCCTTAAATTGTCAGTGGAGTTATCTCCAAATACCTACAAGCCTCATTCTTATGGTGTTTCTGAAGAAAATTTGCCAAGTGTACCTTTAGCTGTGCAGTTGTATAGTTTTATTTAGACAGGGCACATTAGACTGTAAAATACTCTAGTCATTTCCACCGTAAAACTTCATTTAACTCAAGTATTAAGTTCCCAGAAAGTTAAGACACTACTAAATACCCACTGCCAAGATCCAAGCTGCTGATTTATGGTCAGGTCATGAAGCAACAGAACCAAATGACAAAGTCACTTTTTGTTCTGGGTGTTGTCAGCCCACCCCCACCCTTGGTCAAGTATACTGGCATTCCATGGCGTTTCTTCTATGTGATTTGGCACCCTGTTTTTTGGCCAGAGTGACTTTTCTCTTTCTGGCCTAAATGTGAGCTTTTGCCCAGAATCCATTTTATAGGATTAGCTCAATTCTATAGATAGCTGGTGGATTATTGCCGCTTTGTCCTGCTACTGGGGCTAATCATAAAGTGGTTATTGGTCTGGTCTTGCAAAGAGCTTCATGCAAGGAGAAGGTTAGCATTGTAGAAGTTATTTCTCTCTATATTGAGAAAGCTAATTCCCTCACTGCAGCTCAGTTTCCCTCTCATTTTTGCTGTCATGGTAACATCCACCCAGCTACTGCAATAGTAAAGTTAATCTCAGAAGTTAAGCTTTCAGGTTGCTTATGTCCTTGTTGCATGAAGACAGTAAAATAATGTGTCAAAAAATAACCCCCCTTGTGTTCCAGCTCATCCTCAGATGTCAAAGGGGCTGGGGGCAGTGAGGTTTCAATTCTGAGTGAAACCCAAGTCAGTGCTGTAACCCTGTTCACAGTCCATATACTGAAATACCACTGTTATGGAGGCACCAGCTCACTGCATCTCCAGTCTAGTCAAACTCCATGGACTCATGGCCAGACCCTACAGAATTTGGTGGGGTCCAATGAGAAACTTGTAGCACTTGCTTGATGAACAGTGGTTTAGTAAAGCAACAGCCATACAAGCTCTTTTCAACAGCTGATGATCAGACACTGTCTGCAGGAACACAGGCAGATATCCAAGTTACATATAACACAGCTTTGCTATAAATCACAGAACATTAGGAATTGGAAGGCACCTCAAAAGATCATCTAGTCCAATCCTCCCACCACAGCAGGATCACCTAGATCCAGTTGCACAAGAACATAACAAGGTGGGTTTTAAACATCTCCAGAAAAAGAGACTCCACAACACCCCTGGGCAGCCTGTTCCAGTGCTCTATCACCCTCACTGTGAAGAAATTCCTTCTCATATTTATGTGGAACCTCCTATGTTCCAGCTCACACTTGTTGCCCCTTGTCCTATCATTGGATGTCACTGAGAAGAGCCTGGCTCCATCCTGCTGAGACCTGCACTTTCCATATTATAAACATTAATGAGGTCACCCCTCAGTCTCCTTTTTTCCAAGCTAAAGAGACACAGGTCTCCCAGCCTTTCCTCATAACTTTGTGGAGATTTCTATGCTTCATTAAGGAATCGCTATGTATCTATCACTAAGTATCTTATCCAAGGGTGGGGGGGGGAAGGGTAAGATTGGCTCAGACCACTTATGGAACCCAGGTTCAGAGATACCATCTTTCTGAGGGTATCTTCCCCAAATTCCTCCCTTTATTCAGCCACAGTTAGAGTGTTTTTACCTTTCAGGTGGAGCCTAAGTGACTGCAGTCACACAACATTTTATCATGACTGGTGTAAAATTCTCTCACTTTGCTTTTGAAGGTCTGTTACTAGAATTTCAAAATGCAAACTTGAAGAGGAGCCTTGGGAGTGAGTAGCCTTTGAGATGGAGGTGTGTTTTGATGTTTTAATTAAGTTATCATGGGCAAAGAGCACAGAAAGGACAGAATTTTGTCAAAAGATGACAGACTCTTGGCCCAGAGTTAGAAATATGCAGCTTATCAGCTCCAAACCACTCTGAGGTACTATCATGTTCCCACTGCAGACCATCAGGTTCCTATCTCTACAGTGACATCACATAGATGTCACTGACTACGATGTCTTCATTCTGCTTCACTGTCTGTGCTGTTCATGGAACCACTGCAGAATGGATTCTTCACATGCCAGCTGTGTAGCATCACTCTGAGAGCGAACTTGTCACTACACCCTTACTTCATGTGCCCACAATGCCTTACCCTTCATCTAAAACTAACTCCCAAGCCACCTTTGCTGATCATTCCACAGCTATGCACCAGATCTCAGTTCTAGCCAGCAAAGTCACAGTCAGTAATGCTACTCGGGCCTCCACTCAGTCTGGTCATGCCTAGATATAGAAGCTCTTTTGCTTTACAAGCTGTGTAAAGAAGGTGACCCTGAGAATTTAGTTAATGAACAACATAAATAACAAAAAGCCAATTAAAAAGTCTTTGCAGAGCAGAGGGTGTTATTAACAGCTAAAAAGCTGCTATACATTAAAGACTGCAGTGCTCAAAACAGACAAAATAGCACACCCTTAGCAAAGTGAGATGAATTTTGAAATTGTGTTTGTCTCTGATTTACACAGAGCTGCCTGCATGCTCAGACCTGACACCTGTGTCCAGTTTTCACTTGAAACTGAGGTTTTCCTTATGGTGTGTGAAAGAAGCCCAGGATGTCAATAGAAATGCTTGGGGAATAGTTCCTTCAGATATAGAGTCACTTCCTCTTTGCTTTGGTTATTCCACGTATAACATCCAACCTTGCTGCAATAGGGTGTTGGCAAAACCAGGGAATCTCAGTGCTTAAGAGACATCCTCCCTGATAGCATTCTGGAGTAACCTAAAACCACAGGAACAAAAGGAACAAATGCATCCTCAAGCTGTCACCCAGTCCCTGCTGCTCCTGCGGCTGCAGTACTACTGAGATCAATGCCACTTCAAATCACAGAATCATAGAATCATTCAGGTTGGAAAAGACCCTTGGGATCATCAAGTCCAACCATTAAACCTACTCTACAAAGTTCACTCCCAAACCATATTCCTCAACACTACATCTAAATGATGTTTAAACACCTCCAGGGATGGTGATTCAACCATCTGTTGAGTCACCAACAATCTGTGGGACCCTCTTGATGCTGCATTTTCCATGTGGGCAACTCCCAGCACTGGCTAGTTATATCTTTTGGTGTTTCTATACAACACTGTTAGAGAACCTTCATCTCAGGTCTCCCTTGCCACAGTTTAGATCCATTATTTGTTTTCTGGCTTTGGTGGATGTATCACAGTATCACAGTGTCATCAAGGTCGGAAGAGACCTCACAGATCATCAGGTCCAACCTGTCACCACAGAGCTCAAGGCTAGACCGTGGCACCAAGTGCCACGTCCAATCCTGCCTTGAACAGCTCCAGAGTTGGCGACTCTAGACATGAATGAGGTCACCCCTCAGTATCCTCTTCTCCAAGCTAAAGAGACCCAGCTCCCTTGGCAGTTGATACTCTAAGCAGCGTTCTAGACACAGGTAGTACTTCAGTCTGGTTCAGCAAAATGAACCTCTGTGAAGAGATCCCAAGCCTGTAGTGATGCTATTTCTGTCACTCATCCACACATTCATTTTGCTGTTAAAATTGTGGAGACAATGATGATCATAGCACCATCATAATGACATTGTCTATGAGACAACTCTAGAACTTCTAACTCCTGTTCCTGACGAGCCTCCAGGCTTCTGCTTTGAGCTGTGTTAAATCACATTTCTCTTCTTATTCCATCCACTCATGACATCAAGTGGTTCTGGAAAAGACAACCTTTTCTCTTGACCCTGAAATGCATCCTGGAAGACAAGTTGGAAAGAAGGAAAGAAGGAAGCAAAAGGGGAGAAATTAGATATATCTTTACTGGAATTTGTAATGACTACACAGGGATCATTTTGCTCCCCTTTATTAAAAACCTTCGTGCAGCTGACACAGAGTCAGTTTTTTTACATAAGCACACAATTCTAAGTGACCACATAAATGTAGAGGTACGGAGAGACATAATCAACGCTGTACTGATTAGGAGAGTGTGTGTCTAATGTATTTTTATTCAGTTTTAGGTAGTTATTCTTTGATATGGTCATTATATTTCTGAATTACACTGGGAAATTCAATTACTTCTACCTACGATAATGAAAATCTGTTAGGAGAATAATGCACCAAGACCTCTAAAATGGCTTTTTTGCTTAGCTGGTAAATGGTGGAGATGAGTTACCTCTGTGATCTTAATGCACAGCCTGATTAGCCAGGAAGGCAATATGTGGTGAACTGAAGTGGGAGGGTGGGAGGACACTGATTCTTGACATAAATGGACTTAAACTTGTTGGTTTGTACAGATACATGTACAGAAACTGTTGGCTGTGCAGCATCTGTTAACTCTTTATAATTACCCCTGCTCTTAGAAAACAATACTGCCACAGAATCACGGAATAACAGAATCATAGATTGGCCCAGGTTGGAAGGGACATCCAAAGGTCATCTAGGTCAACCCCTTTGCAGGGAGTGGGGACATCTTCAACTAGATTAGGTTGCCCAGAGCCGTGTCCAACCTTACCTTGAATATCTCCTGCTAAATACCTTCTTTCTAGCATCCCATTTAAATCCACCCTTCTTTAATGTGAAACCACTGCCACTCATCCTATCACGCCAGGCCTTCATAAACAGTCCCTCTCCAGCTTCTTGTAGCCCCCTTCGGGTCCTGGAAGGTCACTATCAGGTCCCACCAGAGCTTTCTCTTCTCCAGGCTGAATAACCCCAGCTCCCTCAACCTGTCCCATAGCAGAGGTACTCTAGCCCTCTGACCATTTTAGTGGACTCCTCTGGACCTGCTCCACCAGGTCCCTGTCCTTCCCGAATTGAGGGCTCCACAGCTGGATGCGGGACTGAAGCTGCTATCATGAGCCCAGATTCTGTGGGGTTATTCTACACATATTTTTGATGATGCTGAAATAAGAAAAACTAGAAAAACATCACTGGATGAGAAAAACAAGAGTCTTGTTTACTGGAACTTTGGGAAAACAATGTCCCCTGTCCTTTACTATCATAATTTGAACTGTACGGGATGGCCTGTAACAGGTGTGTTAAATATGTAGAATCTTTAATCAACCAACTGTCAACATTTCACAGAATCACAGAAAAATCATGGCTGGAAAGCACCTCTAGGATCATTGAGTCCAATCTCTTCTCCTAGTGTCTAACCGCTAGACAATATCCCTAGGAGCCGCAACCACTCGTTCCTTAAACGCCTCCAGGGATGGTGACACCACCACCTCCCTGGGCACCTGATTCAGATGTTGCCCTCATGGCTTCACTGTATCAGAACGGTTGTGACCATGGGTGCAACTGAGCTCACAATGTCTGCGGAACCCTTAGTGTGGCACTTCCATTGTCGTTGCCATGGCACCTCCTGCTCAGGCAGAGCCTCCTCTTTGACATCACAGTCATAAAATCATAGAATCACAGAATCATAGAATCACTAC